>CM056594.1:6033867-6633867 GCA_029721355.1 Tegillarca granosa | reverse complement strand
ATAGAAATTACACTTGGTAAAAACAGTGCTTTTGTACGAAAAAACCGAAAATTCAGAGGTTTTGTCCCCATCATTGTAATATCTAAATAGGAAAATGATTCACGATGACTCGGAACATTTAATTGGCAAATGGTCTATTAAGGGATTAACAATTGATGTACTAGTGTGAAATAGTAATTAAGACAAATATAGAAGCACTGAAGCAAGTTTACCAGTATGTGATTAACCGGTTCCCTCAGGCGGGAATATATAATGCAACAATTTTTAGTTTTGTTTTTCATTAAAATTGATAAGCCTTGAATTCATGAAATTTACCTGTCATATAAAATTTAATTGGAAAATAACTGTTCCTTTTTGCAGTCATGTGATATGATTTAAAATAAGTCGCAGAAGAAGTAGACAATGGGCATTTATGATCGACAATCATCCCGTGCTACAACAGCAAGTGCTCCAGCAGGGAAAACTCAGGGAGATGGAAAAGCAAAAAGAGCTGGCAGGTAAAGTTTGTTCTCTTTAACCTAAATGGATTGGTACTGTATTTAGATAAGTGAATTTTTCTTAATAGTATAGTTATCATTTGTACACAGATATCATTTAATTGAGAATATGTACAGTGTCAACATTTAAATCATTGCACTTTTTTATCAAGGTTTTTATATTTTTATGCTGTGATAAAAAGAAACTGAATCAACATAAATATAGATATTTTACTATTCTGTGTCATTTTCAGCAGTGTTAATTACATATATGACTTAGTTTATATTCAAATTCTTATACATGTAATAACTTCCATCAAGAATGGGACAATGAGCTATTCTTGTAATAAAGTGTTCAAGGTAGAATTCATTACATATGTATTATGCCATAGTTTACATTTGTATGTTTTGATGTTTGTTTTCCTAACTTCAAGTTCATATACTATTTCAATTTTAATTTTTGTTTTAGATTTGTGAAAAAGAGTGTTGCAGATTTTTTTGGTCTTGGAGAGGAAGATGTAAAACATTCCGAGCGTTGGAATAACAGACGATTACGTTATTATAAAGGAAAAGTTAAAGATGATTACATGCCTAAAGGTGATGATGATTATGATGCATCTCCAATTAAATATATCCATGACCCACTTAAGATGCCAGGGCGCAGTGAAATGTCATCTAGAAGAACTACCCCTTTATCTAGTACCAGTACCTATGGGAGGAGTTTTAGTCGTCCAGGAGCAAAACGGATGCGGAAAGACTCAGTGCTTAAAATGACCTGGAAGGGCTTATCTACCATTGCTGTAAGTCTTGTTTTTATTGTTCTAAGATCATTTATCACTGAATAGAATCCCTTAAGATAAAGTCATATGTACCAATAGTTGGTACTTAGCAAGTTGGGTTTACACCTTATATACCAGTAGATCCTAAAGTCTTACCGTAGGACACTCTCTTCTGTCACTGAATTTTTAAATTTACACTTGAATAAGAATAAAAGAAGAGGCAGAAAGGGAGAAAAATGAGCTTATCAGAAGGGGTTATCAATTGTTTTATTGGAGGTATTCTTCTAGTCATTCATGGTGAACTCTGAATTATGGCATAAAATGTCACTCACAACAAGTAAGTAGGTGCTGAGACCAAAACTTAATTTAATTGCTTAGTTTGGTAAATATCAAATTATGTCATAAAATCGTGAACAAACAAAAATTGAATAAAGTTTGTAAGTTTTTGATTTTTAGTGTACTGTAAGGAATAATTATGTTATGAAAGTCTTAATTTTCTATGATTCATTTGTGTCTATTACAAAAACAATAGCTACATGTATAAATATTTATTTCAGAGTTCTAGAAAAAAGTTACGAGGTAAACCAAGTCTGCATAGTAGAAGTTACGCCCCTGCTAGCCTTGCTGCTGATCATGATGATCTATCTGTTAGCTTTCCTTACCCAGTAAGTATCCACTGTAGTTATAGAACACCGTTGTGTTTATGTTAATGTGTAGTCTGATCAGAATTTATACTTGTATAATACACAAAAACTATTGATTATTTACAATGTACTAAGCAGCAGATTAATTTGGGCTGAAATGCAAATTTACACCTCTATGCAATTATAGTGAATAACTGATTATCCAGTAAATATTTTTTAGGGATGCTGTTTAAGAATTTAAACCTTAATTCCCACTCATCTTTACTTTATGTCTATTGGAGGAGTTATTTTAGTTAAGTGTATGTCAACCATGAAAAAAAAATAGTGAAAATTTTCTTAAATTCATATATACTATAGGTATTTTGTTTTATTATATCAACAATATATGTGACACCTCACACAATGACCATACTTATGGGCAACTTTATTCTAAGATTTTTTTTATTGTACAAAATCTTTATCAGTTCTTGATTTAGAACATAGCAATATGAAATGTACATAAAATCTTAAAATTTAACACAGATTCATGATTGAAAGTCACTGTGTATCAGTGATTGAAAACCAATATTAATATACTGTATCATTTATGCTACATGTATGTCACACCATCTTTTTTTTTTTTAAACTGAACCCTTTAATTCATGTTTAACTTAATTTTTCTGAAGTATTTACTATTAATTATAGAGGTGGATTGTATTTAAGTATATTAATAGCAATAATTACAAGATAATTTTTGTAGTCTTACAGGTGAATTTAGAGAAAGTCTACAACATTTTTTATCACATTTCAAAAATATGACAAAAAAACAAATATGTGTAGATTTTGCTTGACATGTGATATATGTATAAAAATTGGTAAAGTAATGAAATATCAAGAAGTATTAACAATAAGTTTTGTTTTTATCAGTGTAGTTATTGTCTTTGATTTATTTTTTTAAGTCTCATGATGATGCCTTCAGTTTGGTTGATGATGTGTTTTATGATGAGCCAAGTGCCCCTCCAGACAAGATGGAACGGATTGGTGAAGAGCCAGAATATGAACTGTAAGTACAGGAATGTGTTGAAAAATCTCTGACCTTTTCAAAAAGTTCTGTATAAGCACTTTTACTTTCACACTTCCCTTCCCCACCACCAAATAATAATAATAATAATAATAATGATAATAATAGTAATGATAAAATAAAAAATAAAAAAATAAAAAAAAATAATGCTGGACACAGGTCTGAAAGATTTGATGCAATAAATGTTAGTAACTGCTTTGTCATCTGTTTATAAAGTAAGGCTATAGATTTGATTTTAAACTAAGGGAATTCCCCTCCGTTATTGGAATACCTTTGGGAATAAATTATAATTTCAAGTTATCAATGATATTTTAGGAAATTTTAGACTAACCACTATTTTTCTGTTATATCAAATCATGTATAAAGTCACATAATATTCTAAAAATTCCACACACTTTTTAAACCAAGTCTTTATAAGAATTATATGTAGATTATAATATATATTTTTATTTTTTTTTTCAATTTCAGAATAAGAACTTTCAGAAAAAACTCTAATAAAACACTGATTTTTTTTATCCATTTAAGTAAACGTTTAAATCAGTAAAAAATGTAAGAAATATGTTACATTTATTTTGGTTTTTGATTGTAGACCTGGAAGAGGCTGGCGACGTCCACCACCTAAAGCACTGCCATCTACACCTTATGATGAAATTGACATGCCAGAGTTTGGTATGAGGAGAATAGCTGATCCTGTTATGAATTCTATAATTGAAAATGAAAAACGGCAGATAGGAATGGGATTTGTAGGCAGGTTGTTTAATAGGAGTTTCCGTAGCGACAGAATGAATTCCTATGTTAAAACTCAAATTGATAACATTGATGACCACAGGTATGTACATGTATATCCTTTTTTAAATCATATATGGTAGACAATGTTCTAATTGAAAACGTTCAAAGTTTTAGATTAATAAGGCAAATAATTTATTGTTGCTATGCTATGCAATACAATTAAAATTAGCTTGCAATTAAGCAATACAAAGAGATTATGTTATAAAGCTTTTGTGAGAATCAGTATCAGCATCAACCAGTCTGTAAAAATGTTTGATTAAAGTTATTTACGGGAAGGGTTGTTAATAGATTTTCATCCATATATATAACAAACATAGAACATAGAATTTTAAAGATTATATCAATCTGATGTTGTTACTTCTGTTTTTACTTTGCTTAATGGATGGCATTTGTACAATAGTTGATATTTAATTGTATCTATGGATGTTTTATAGAGTTAGTCAATATGGTATTGTTACCTCCCTTTGTATTTTAGGCCATACTTCATATATTTGGTATTATTATCACATAATGATATTATATTGTGTCCGTGGATGTTTATAATTGTAGAGGCAACATTCTTTTGTTACCTCCCTTTGTATTTTAGACCATACTTCACTGAGTGGCGTTTGTACAAGTGTTTGTATTATATTGTACAAGTGTTGATAATGTATTGTGTCTGTGGATGTATTTAATTATAGTCTCTATAATTTTGTTACCTCCCTTTGTATTTTAGGCCATACTTCACATACTGGGTGACGTTTGTACAAGTGTTGATATTTATTGTGTCTGTGGTTGTATATGGTTTGGCACCCATTGGAGTAGGAGAAACAAAGTATACAAAAACAGTAAGGATTTTTTTTACATTATTGAATATTTAATTTTACAAATTATAATAGGTAAGATATAAAGACTTGTATATTGGTTTATATATCATTACATGTGTATACCCAGTAAGTGTTTGAGGATTTTGATATTTGGGTCACAAGGTAATATTTTTCTACTAAAACTGAATGAAAATAATCCTTGTCCACATTCGTTTGAACAGTTGTGGCTGAATTTCGTTTTGAAACAGGGAATTTGTGACTAAAAATTTGTAATACCTTTCAGCCATTTGAACCTGAAAGTCTAGCCATGACAAAAAAGTCTGGCCTTTAAATACATGCTTCATTTTAGACAAAAATAAGGTAGTGAAAAGAAAAAAAATTTAAGGGATAAAAAAACAGAATTAATCCTATAATTATTTTATTGTACTCATTTACTCTTGTCCTACAGTGATGTTTCAAATTAAAACTCTGATCACCATTTCAGTAAAAATTAAAATAGAACTCTTAAATTAATATTCTTTACTGTGTAGCTCAAAGATCAAGTTAACATGGTCAAATGTTATAATTTTTGGCACTCTGACATTAAATTAATGGATGAACAATCATATTTATATTTGTTGTTTGTATTTAAAAATGCATGTTTTATATATTTGTTTGTTTTATAATCCCAAAGATATTTAGTCTGTTAATGAATACTTTGTTTTATAGGTTATGATGCCAAACCTGGCATTTGAAGCTAAGCAACACACTGTCAAAGATAATCTGTGGATTGGTCCAACACAGGTGAGGAAATGAAACGTTTCTTCTATACTAAGTTTATATTAAATCAAGATAATAGGTTGCTTAACTAAGCTAAGATTTGTCTTTTCATTCTATCAACTTAAATCTTAATCTTTTATTTAATTCAATTAAGGCTATTTCAATTTACTTTTGACACATGTAACAACTTTGTAGCCACCAAAATGTGACACATGATGATTTTTGCCCTTGAACTACTTTACAGAAATACCTGCTCAGGTTCTTTTTAACAACATCCTCATGTGTGGAACTGGAAATGATTTTTACCTGTAACACAATCATACTAGATGGAGAATTTTTTAAAAAATAACGCATGCATGAACTGTTCAAGAAACATGAAACATCCTACTGTATCTCACTGTCTGAAATGAACATGATGGATTATTTCCATCATTATGTTTTCTAAAAATTTTCCCTTTAATAGCAATGAAAAGTGAGAAAAAAGAAAATTAACAAACCGCAATTAAATAACTTTCTGTTACTAAGTAGGTTCAATCTTTGTCTTTCCTTTTTAATTTCTGACACAAGTTTCTCTGTACAGTTTGCTGCAATTTTCCTGTCTTTTTTCTGTAGAAGTGTACAATATACATGTGAATCTATTCATTGCCATGAAAATTTTTTTCTAATGACCTTGACATTTACCATTAATCTGCTTTACACATACAGCTGCTTAGGTAAAGGCGTATCACGTAAACATCTCTTTCTTCAATATTTAGGCTGACCTAATTCATTTAGGAGCAAAGTATTCACCGTGTATGAGAAAAGATGAGAATATTCAAAATGCTATTGATTTAGACCGAGCTGAAGAGAAGACATCAGGCTGCTGTATCAGGGATGATGGATCTGGATGTAGACAAACTGTACAATCCAAATGTAGTGTATGTATCCATGCTAACTTCCTCTCTAGTAAGTGGAATATTTACGGTTGGAAGCCGATAGATATGATGGAATTTAAGTAGAGATTTTAAGTTGTATCAAGAAATGATGAGTTTTATAACAGACAAAATTCATGAATAAAAAGTTGTATAGATATCCATCTTTACTGGAATTTTACTGAATGAATGCATATTTTATACTTTACTCAGTGATTTTAATGATCTGTAGTAGAAGATTTAGTGTTATTATCCAGTCCTGGCAAGGATTTTACAATTCCTTCACCATAAGCACATGTCATTTAGAAATGAAAATGTGGATTTTTTTAAAAACTGACATGCTGTTTCAGCTAGTATAACGAGATAAGTAAAATTTAGAGATGCTTTTCACTGTAAATTTAAGTGATTTTAAATTTTGTATATTTGGGTTGAACTTATGAACTCAACTTATGGGTTGAAAATGTTAGCGACAAGGCTTGTCTTGTCTCAGAGTGAATGTAATTACTGTACATCATTAATGATTTTTCCCTTGACTACATGAAGTAATATCTGATTCAACTGAAAATGGTTACTTTAAGAAAATTCTATTAATGTACATGTATATATATTTAGGCTACCATATCAATCATTTATAAAATGGAACAGGTACAAATAAAGGTACAGGAGGTTATGAATCAGGAGCAGTGTGTGGACAGGATCCAAAGTAAGTTCATCTACAATGCATGTGCATTTACCTCAACAATCTTTTGTTAAATCTTAGGATAAATAAACACATTTTTGATGATTTTTTTTTTTTTTTTTTTTTTTTTTTGCGCTGGGCATTGTGGTTATCTTTATTATTCAAAAACTAACTGCTTCTATGTAATGGAATCTTGATTGGGGCATAAAACATCATTACTCCATGCCACCAGTATAATGTTTATGGAAAGTTATCAGTATTGAACTGCAGTCATTGCATTATAAATTTGTTATGGTGAAAAACTAAGATTACAAAAGTATAAATCAATGAAAAGATGTTACAAAAGTCATTTGTTTATTTTTATATACTTTTAGAAACTTGATAATATGTTTTATTTTTCAGCTATTGTAAGGATCCTTTGTCTGTGGCTCCATTTGAATGGGATAAAACAGATCTTACAAAATGGCCAGTAAGTAGCTACCAGTTTTGT
This sequence comes from Tegillarca granosa, assembly GCA_029721355.1. Classification (NCBI taxonomy): domain Eukaryota; kingdom Metazoa; phylum Mollusca; class Bivalvia; order Arcoida; family Arcidae; genus Tegillarca; species Tegillarca granosa. The sequence continues at coordinate 6,626,474 of CM056594.1, read as the reverse complement.
TACCATTACTTTACAATCTCCTTTACCTCATACAGCCCACAGTTTTTTAACCCCTCCTGATTCCACTGCTAAATCCATTTATTAATGCCAAAATTTCAGTGGAAAAATTAGGGGATAAATGATGTTTACTATATTGAATGTACATAGGATGTAAGGATTGTTCCAAAAGATCAAACAAATACATGTACAGTCAAACCTGCCTTAAACGCCACCTCTCTATAAGGGCCACCTGCTTATAAGGCCAATAAAACTCTAGTCTCAGCTGTTCTTTATTCATATTAATTGAACTTGTATATGAAGGCCACCTGTCCATAAAGGCCATTTTTACTGATTTCCATGGGTGGCATTTATAGACAGGTTTGACTGTATATATTATTTATACATGTATCAGCATATACAAGTTGTCTTTATATTACTTTTAAAATTTGCTTAGTTTTAGTCATTAAAAGAATGATAGATAAAAGAGATTAAAAAATTTTATGAAGATAATTCCCTAATATTCTGTCTAATAATAAAGTTCATTTAGAAAAAAACCTTAAAACCTGTTGATTGAAAGGTATTTATAATTGCATTTGTTTATGGCACTGTCAAATTTTGAAATGACTTTATATAATTTTTTTTTTCATATCCTTGTCAAAATCTGACATCTGTTTTGTTTGATTGATGGATAAATCAACATGTTGATTAACTTCCACAATTTACATTTGTACATTTTACATATTTTGTTTTGTTTTTTCCCAAACTTCAATTCTTTAACTAAAAGGTGGTAAGTTGTAATGTTGTACATGTTCAGTAAAGTCTGTATTTTAATTTGTGATATCTGTGTATACATGTAGTTTCTGTCATGAGTGCATCATGATGTGTGTTTGTGTGATTATCATATTGATGAATAGTTGTGATGAGCCTACATGTATACATATTATTATTATGAAAAATGTTAATAATTACCTGAATCATAAAAGAATTTTTAAAAAGAATAAATTTACATGAGAGTTGTATACATGAACTGCCGTATCTGTTCCAGACAAGCTGAATTACACAACATGCTTACTATGTTTCCTATCCAAAGTTGAACGTTTTAAAATTAGTGAACACAGTATATATTTATTTCATGTCTTGTATTTCATCTTTCATATGTTTTCTTGTGAATTGTTCTTATCAATTCTGGTTACCAACCTTCAGTAAATGATATTATAAACTTTCTCACACACACAGGGTATGTTTCAAGTGGGATTTGAACCCAGATAGTGATAGGCACTGTGATCCACTAGTGCTTGCTGTCACTGAAGTCCCCAATTTTGCATTAAGCTTAAGGCACTTATATGATTTATACTCCTGTTTTACTCCTCATGACACAAATGGAAATATTTCCGTGTTAATAAATTGACCTTTGCAATTAACAACATAGGAATTTGAGATGAATAATTTCAGTAACAATTATTTAATACTCTATCAAACCCTTAAATTTTTATAAACAAGAGATTTTTATATTAATTTATATATTTTTGTTCTTTATTTTATTAGCTTTGTTTAGACACAAACAAACCACTTACCAATACAACTATATCAACACAAGATCGACACATGTCAGTGTGAGATATCAGGGCGGCCATGTTGTTTTGGTATCCAAGGAGAATGTATGATAACAACAAGAGAGCATTGTAATTTTATCAAAGGATATTACCATGATGATAAATTTTTATGCTCACAGGTAAATCATTATATATTTATACTAATATACTTAGATTTACACTGTTAATCTGATTTTTTGAAAGATCATCCTTTTATGTAAAAAAAATCGGATTTAAAATATGCCTGAGGACCTTCAGAAGAGTTGTTATTTACATATTCGCTTAATTTTATAAAATTTTCTGACATACAGACTATGCAATTAAGGGGAATCTACTGTATGTTCATTTTATATTCATTTTATTTTATAAAAGTAGATCCTGTAGATACTGTATATTCATTTTATATTCATTTTATTTTGTAAAAGTAGATCCTAATTTGAAAAGTTTGTCAGTTTACATGTCAAAGGTCAGTGTTGGTTTCCAAGCACTCGGATATGAGTAAAATTATTTGACTGAAGACAAAAAATTATTTCATCCACCAAACCCAATCCATGAACATTTATTGTTTTATTATTGTAATACTGTACCATAATATAATATCTTTAAATAAAGGCTGTTGGATAATATATCTTTATGGATGAGTATTCAAAAGTGTCTACTTACTCATTAAAAGTATCTACTTAAAAATGATATGCTTTCCATGTAATTCTGTTATATTTGGTAACTCTCAATATACTAAAAAGTAAAATGTATGAAAATGGTTTTATTTAGACTCAAAGCAATGAGTCAGATGGAAATTTTAATTTTATTTGAACTCAAGGTCTAAATCCAATGTTAAATTTATAGATTGATGGCACTTTATATATAAAATTTGCAGAAAGATTTTTTATGATGTAATTCACAAAAGCTGAATTGTTGGTTGGTAAATGATTTGTACATTATTTACTTGTTACTTTTTATTTTTGGTGGAATGTTTAGGCCAGATATGTGGTACGATAGAATTCTCTGACCCTGCAGTACCTGATCAGTTTTATAGACTATGGACATCTAATGCTTGTTACTGGGGTATTTTTGTTTTAGGTGGAATGTTTAGGCCAGATATGTGGTATGATAGAATTATCTGACCCTGCAGTACCTGATCAGTTTTATAGACTGTGGACATCTAATGCTTGTTATTTTTGTTTTAGGTGAAATGTTTACCCCAGATATGTGGTACGATAGAATTCTCTGACCCTACAGTGCCTGATCAGTTTTATAGACTGTGGACATCTAATGCTTGTTATTTTTGTTTTAGGTGAAATGTTTACCCCAGATATGTGGTATGATAGAATTCTCTGACCCTACAGTACCTGATCAGTTTTATAGACTGTGGACATCTAATGCTTGTTATTTTTGTTTTACGTGAAATGTTTAGGCCAGATATGTGGTATGATAGAATTCTCTGACCCTACAGTACCTGATCAGTTTTATAGACTTTGGACATCTAATGCTTGTTATTTTTGTTTTAGGTGGAATGTTTAGGCCAGATATATGGTATGATAGAATTCTCTAACCCTGCAGTACCTGATCAGTTTTATAGACTTTGGACATCTAATGCTTGTTATTTTTGTTTTACGTGAAATGTTTAGGCCAGATATGTGGTATGATAGAATTCTCTGACCCTGCAGTACCTGAGCAGTTTTATAGACTATGGACATCTAATGCTTGTTATTTTTGTTTTAGGTGGAATGTTTAGGCCAGATATGTGGTATGATAGAATTCTCTGACCCTACAGTACCTGATCAGTTTTATAGACTATGGACTTCAATGTTCTTACATGGCGGGTAAGATAGAGTGCTTGTATAAATATTATTAATAACATATTGGTCTAATATCACCTGTTCTTAGGCAGTTTTGAATACCAGTTATCTAAATATTTTCTGTTATTAGTTCAATATTAATTTTATTACTTTACATTCACCCATCAACAAGCACACACACACACACACACACACACACACTGTTGAACCCTGTAAAAATTAATATTTGAAGAAAATAAAATAAAGAAACCTTACTTAACCAAACTATTTCATTGAAAATTTTTGGCAGAACATGTTTGATTTAGACAGGTTCCTCTGTATATATGAAACTTTTGTTAAACTATATTGCCCCTCTCTCTCTCTCTCTCTCTCTCTCTCTCTCTCTCTCTCTCTCTCATTTCACTGTTAAATTTTATTCCTGTCCTGTTTTAGGTTGTTTCATTTGGTGATTACCATTGGTTTCCAGTTCCTAATCATGAGGGATATAGAAAAATTAACTGGATGTATAAGATTGGCTATTATATATCTTGGAAGTGGGGTAGCTGGAAACCTGGCTAGTTCCATATTTCTTCCCTACCATGTTGAGGTAAGTCAAAAAATAAATTTATTTACAGAGAATAAAAGAATCTATTTTGATTTTTCATTGTGTAAGGACAGCCATTGTAATATTGTACATTATGTAAATTTATTTTGACATTGTTAGGTTGATTAGTGTGATTTATATGAGCATGCTTGTTATGTCATCCTAGGTTCAAAACAAACAAGCAGAGATCATAAATACATAGCCACAAAATTTGAAGAAAGTTAGAAAAGATTTAAAATTTGAATTGCATTATAAGTAGAGAAATCTGGCCTGAAGGATAGAACTTATTTTTAATTTAAAGGCCCTAGTCTAAAATGTCTAAAATTTAAAAATCTTATCCTAGGAACCCACCAAATACTGTGTGTCACACAGTGTGTAGCCTATAATTTTTGTCACTTTCAGACATTATAGCTCAGTGTTTATTTCATACTTGAGTCAAATGTTTTCTAAATGATTTATTTTTAAAACTGAAACCAGGAGTTTGGATATGTTGTTAACTTTAACTAAATTTTAAGTACCATAACTTTTTCTCAAGGTTCACCCTAGTGTAAATGAAATAAACTGAGGTTTTTGTCGAGCCTGGCATCACCATAAGGTGAGACTTAGGTGTTACTTTTCCGGTGTGTTTAGTGTTAGGCGTGTCAAAATGTGAAAGTTTATGTTAAAGTAATGTATTTTCTACTCGATCAAAAACTAACCAGGCAAGACATTTAATTCCAGGGAATTCTTGTTCTTTTGTCTTAATCATCTACTGGTTGGCTTGGTACTCATACTGGGTAAATTAAACCGATCAGTCTGCATTGTTTTTTTGTGACATTGCAAATTAGTGTACTAGTAATCTAAAGGTTCACATATTTTTGCACTAGTACACTGAGATCAAAAACACCTGCACAAAACTTGCACTAAACATTAACTTGTTTTTAAAAAATGCTGAAAAATTCCTGGTTTCATGTTGGATTTGAACTGTTTAATCTCATCTTTAAGGTGAAGATGGAGCAGTATACAATAAATACAATAATTAGTATTTATTTTTTGTTTCATTTTTCAGGTTGGACCTGCTGGAGCACAGTTTGGTATTTTAGCCTGTTTATTTGTGGAAGTCTTACAGAGTTTCCAGATGTTAAAAAGACCTTTTGTATCACTTTTAAAAGTTGGAGGATTCATCTTATTTTTATTTATTCTGGGATTTTTACCATGGATTGACAATTGGGCACATTTGTCAGGATTCTTGTTTGGATTTTTACTAGCTTTCTCTCTTCTTCCATATGTATCTTTCGGAAAATTTGACAGAAGACGTAAACTTATTGGCATCATCTTATCACTAGGTGGCGCTATAATTTTGTTTATTTTGTTAGTAATTTTATTTTATGTGGTACCTTTATATGACTGTCCTGGCTGTCAGTACTTCAACTGTATACCATTTACAGATGATTTTTGTAAAAATATGGAAGTGTCTATTGACAGAAAATCCACATATTCTACATATTTGTAATCTTGAACAAAGGATATGTACTTGTGATAGCTGTAGTTGTGATATGGTAGTGCCTGTGTTTTTCAGTGCTTTTTATACCAGCAACTGATATATTTTTCATTAAAAAGATCTAGTTTTATTACCATAATTTTTTTGGACAAATTTTAAAATTAGATCACTAAATGTTTATTTTAAAAAAGGCTTAGAAAAATGGGTTATCAAATTTGATGAAATCATAAGGGTCAGATGATTGACTGGCATGATTACAAGCTTTTACAACATTCAAATTTAAGTGCTAGCGAATACTTGGTTTTCATATTCTCACTCTTAAGGCCCTATACAAGCACAAATCAAGGAATGATAATAATTGTGTTATTTCATTAACTCTATAAAGTAAAAAAATAATAATAATAATAAAATAATGTTTTGTACACTAATTTGATTCCAAAATAATGTAGCTACCATGTGTTGTTAAAATCTATGAATGTATCTGTATACAAATTTACCTAAAACAGAAGCATTGCAAAAACAGAGGCATTATCACAATATTTTGATTAAAAAAGCTACAACAATCTTACATTTTGATATATTATTTATAATATTTAATGGTCAAGGGTATTTTTGTTATATATTTTTACAAAGGAATGTTTTAGTTAATTAGTGACAAACGGATAAAGCCATAATATTTTAGATTATCATGTTAAGCATGCAATATACACCAAGAAATATTTTAATTATTTTAATAAATATCCACTTTATAGTTAAACTCTTTCTAGAGTTTCTCAACAGTATTTACAACATTCTCAGTATTGCTCAAAATAATTTTACCTCTTCCTTTATATACATGTACAGTTAAATCGTCAAAACAGGACTGTGAGAAAATCTAATTTCTGTCTAAACTGAATCAATTTTGATGATACATCATTGATTAGACAGCTTGTTTATTAACCTTTGTAAATGAAAAACCTAAGCATTTCTGATAAAAACATCATCAGAACCAAACAGCTTGGTTCAGATCAGTTCCAGAATACTTGCTTCTATATGTATTTTATAGCATTTTTAAAATAGTTTTTAGAATACCCGAACAATAGCTTTTTTGGCATCATTTTAAATTTGTTTTGTTGTTTTTGTTGTTAATTGTTGGTTTTATGCAATAATATTTCCATATCTTGATAATTTTAACATGCTAATGAATTTGAATAAATATTGATAATTAAAATATTGGCATAATATTATAACATTGGTACATTAAGCTCCATTATATATTCTTAGAAGTCTTGTTATAAGTTTTAACAGTGACATGTCCATTTTTAAATGTCGCTGGTTTTGAGCACTACAAAAGCAATCTACAAGAATTGTACCATCAATGACCTTTAAATCAATCAATACTATGTACCTATAAATTTTCAAGATTCTACAAAAAACTAGTCCACAGCTGAAAACCTTTTAAATGAACACACACATTTAAACCAAGGATAATATTCTTTTGTAACTATTTTCTGTAAAATTAAACAAAATGGGACAACTACATTTCATTTAAGTAAATATACGTTAGATTACAGAAATGTTTTACAGATTGGAATATTAGTTTTCTAACTATGACTGATAATAATTTGTGGTGATGAAATAATTATTGTTTTCTTTGAAAAAACTTGTTTATTTATTTGTGCTTAATTTTAGTAAATTCTGTATTAACTAATATCAATGTGGTGCGTTGATTATAAACTTTTTTTTCTTTGTCAAATTTTGTAATATTTATTTAACTGTTTTTAATTTTAAAAAAATCTGTTCAACTTTGTTTTTACCACCATTATTTTACTGATTTTTGTGAAAAAAATTAAACTAATGAATACTTTACATTTCCTGTTTTTTTTTTTTTTTTTTTTTTTTTTTTTTTTTTTTTTTTTTTTTTTTTTTTTTTTTTGTGTAAAATTATTTCAAATTTTGTATTTGTGTTATTTATCTAAAACCTGTTTTTATTCACCGTAACTTTCATTTCTTACAAATTGATGTGTAAAAATTAAACCAAAAAAAATATTGCTAATTAAATACATGTTTTCTAATATTGTTGAATATTTAATTTTAGAATATTTTAATAATATTTAATTCCTATTAATTAAGATAATAAAGGAATTTTTTTTTAAAAGTATTTTTGCAAATAATTATTTCATAGAATATTTTCTTAGTCTGTAGCCATGATATATTTTCATATTAAGAATCAGTTTGGCATTATCAAGTTAAAAGATTTAACTATCATTTGATCATTTATTTTTTGGAGTACCTTAGTTCAGTTGCAGTGAGTAACATTCATATACCATTTGGTCTCTCAAAATGATTGTCCATTTTTATTATTTCTTGTAGTTCTGGAAATAATTCTTCTGCAGTTTCCCTGAAATAATTTTGTTTTGATGGGAAAATGTCAAATAACAGTGGAAATAATGTTTTGGGATGTGGGAATAAATTTAACCCATTTTTATTTATATAGAATACTAGTAATACAGGAATTATTTTGTTTAATGAGATTATCTTATCAAAATGGTTGATATTTTTTTTAATTTTTGTGGATGTTGTGTATTTTTAAAATGATATACATATATGTTTTTTGTTGAAATTTTTTTGTTGTGAATTTATAACTGAGTGGCATTGGGTATGGTTGGAAATTGATATAATATGTAACACATGAATGGCAGAGGAATAATAACCATATACCGGTATGTGTATTTTTATACAAAATTTCAAACTGTATATACATATACATGTAGTTTTTATCTAAAAAGTCAATTGTTGCTTGTAATAATTATATGTTTAATATAAAAGTATTTTGGTAAGTGTAAATTGCTGTCTATTTGACTTCCTCAGAGTAGCACTAGCAGTCAATATTAACACAATGTAAGCACACTTAAACTTCGTAAATAACACACATTCTTCAACCCTCAATCAATCATAAGCAAGCACACACACAAACTTAATATTAAAAAAAAAATACAAAAATAAATGATGCATATCAGAGTGAAATTTCTCAAAATTTACTTTTAAAAGGTCCATTGATACAAATGTCAGACAAGTGTCCTTACTTAAGCCAGGAGTGGAAAGTTGCTGTGATACAATATCAATACTGTTACTCATGGAGGTTAGTTTATTGTGATGGCTCATTAGAATTTCTGTGTTATTAATGTCATTTTGAATTTCTTTTATGACATATCTTTTTGAGTACATTTCTTCCACAGATTTTTTTAAATTTATGACAATTAGCTGCTCTGCAAAGTGAGTGTTTGTCATCTATTAAATATCAGTTAAGCTACTTTTAAGTACCAGTTTGCTTAAACTCTACAATATTTAATATTTTTGTTATCATTTTCAGCTTAATACGGATTAAATATTTTGATATTTGTTGTTGTCAATCTTTAATGACATATTTGTATACAACTATTTTTGTACTTTTTTTCTAAGTCTGACAAAAATGTTTGTTTTTTTTAATATATGGTACATGTATTTTCAATGTATCAATGCCATGGTGCCTGTTATCTTCAAATCAAATAATTTTTTGTTTTGAAACTGAATTACATTTTAATATCTGTACTTGTTGTATTCTTCCTGTATGTTAACAAATGTTTTCTTATTATGACAGAGAAGACAAATCTATTTTCTAAACATTTTTGTTAAATTCTGTAGGATTATTTTGGATAGAATATAAAATACAGTTGTTATAATTATACACAATAAAATCTTTACATATATGGTAGCTGGTAAACTGGTAATAAAATCTTATTTGATATAATTTTTGTTTTCTTGATTTTTTTTTCTCAACTGAATGACTATAGAATTATACATGTATGTAAATAAGATGTTGAATGATTACAGACCATATTTGGCTTCTTGTCTAGGAGCTGTATAATTTGGCATTTGGCTCTATATTTTGGCCATTGGTGGGTACCTGTAGTATTACATGTATTTCCATTTCGTTTCCTTTTGCACCTCTCACCACTTAGGTTTTAATCCTGCTCAGGTGGATCCTAGTGTAAAAAAAAAGTTAACAGTTCTCTTGCGAAATGTAGGCAGTTTTTTTATGGTATTCCATTTTCCTCCATCTCCTCAGAACCGACCGCCATATACCTGTAGTACATGTATTACATGTTTTTCTGTTTTCATTAGGTTTCCAGCCTCTCTTATCACCTAGGTTAGAATCCCGCTCAGACAGAACTGACTATCTCCATATGAATCAAGTGACTGGGGCTTAAAACACCATTACTCAAATCCTCTGTTGCTTCTATATATTTGTATATACTACACAAACTTGAGTGGCAGGGTTAATTCAGCAGATACGTATAGCTTCAGTATACACTGAAAGAGAACTGCATTAACAATAAAATGTCCAGCCCTAAAAATCAAAATGCAACAATGCTTATACAATCTTGCAATGGTAGACCCAGTTTCAACATAGCTTTCCACTTATAACAAACTGCAAATTATAGAGGCTATCTAATGTTTTTGTGTCATACAGCAAAGAATTTACAGATAAAATGCTAGCTCCAAGTCTAGGCTAAATATCTCTAGGAGTCTTCTGACATACTGTGAGAACGTCTTTCATCCTCCAAGTTTCAATTCCACTCTCGCAGATCCAATGTCAGTTTGCTTGTCGAAGATCGAAGGGTTTTTTTTTTTTGGATACCCCCGTTTCCACTTTTACATTTGAATCGTTATCTTGAAGATTTTTGAAGATGACCTCTACATTTTGCTTTATGGGTCCAGGGAAATATAACCACTTCCTTTGTACAAATCTGAAACTGGATGCCAATTTCAATGACGGTATGAAGAGTCTTCACACGACAGGAGATGCACCATCGTATGGAAATCATACTCTCGAAGAGCCAAACCTTGAACTCTTGAAAGGATATTTTTCTAGCATACATGTACTTTGATGTTGAACATGACAGGCTTCTAGTGTTCTTCAAAGTTTTCTATCATATATGTACCTTTATCCTGACAGGCCGCATTTATAAGGCAGATTCTATTCTGAAACTATATACTTGTAATGTGCTTATTTTTAATTTTTTGTTTATTTCATAATTACTTAATAGACAAATAAATAAATAATTAGAATAAAGTAAATAAATAAGCACATTGCACTACCTCTTTCTATGTTTTATCTCTATCAATTGAAAAAATACCCGCTTTCAGAAGTTCTTAACCTATGCATCCATTGCATGTATCGCTCTGGATTTGTCCTAATTTAAGTCAGATCCTCCGTAAATAAACTTATTCCGGATAAATGATAAGATATTTTATTATATATTATTCAGTGTTTTATTTATAATTATGTATGATACTACAGTTTAGCTTTAATTTTTTAATCTTTTGTATTTAGTTTTCATATTAATGTTTTATAGACACCTTTGTAACCTTTACATTTTCTAGCCGCGAAATCAGCTATAGGTACAATAATTCACTCACTAATTTACTCACTCCCTCTTTTAGCCACATTAGATGTAGCTTATCCCTATACAATTTTACCAGACGTCCGTTGAATGTTAGTAACGTTTTATAACTTTTACCAATAAAAATATAAAAATTTTAGAAACTTAAATGTGAATAGCATTTCAAAAGTGTAAAAATGAATATTTGCCCATATTGTGATTTATGTACTATTGTACAAAGAACTGTCGCAAGAAACTTTAATTTTTTTCAATTAAAAAAAGCAACAACAAAAAGCAAATATTAATAATAATCCAATAATAAAAAAAATCATATCAAATCAAATCAAGACTATGATGAAACATGCATTAGTTCACTGTTGGTTTTTTACTTTACACTTTATAGGCAAAACAAAAATATGAGTTGTCGCCCTTTACGTGAATCACCTTACAGGTATGGTATAGGTGTCGCTAATTACAGGTAAAACAGGAAGCCATTGTCGATCTTTATGGGTCACAAAATTGAAATCTAGTGGCTGTATAGAATTATTTTGTGGATGATGCCGCCGTTATTTACCTACCTGTCTTGTTTTATAGTTATTCTGTATCTTCCATCAGGTGAGAAAACATACAGGTGTGAAATATCCGAGAAAATTGTGTCATAATGACGTTGTTTGAAAATGATAGTTAGATGGTAAACAACATCAGTGACTGGTATATCGAGTGTATTTTACCATGTCGGGGACATACAAATGTCTCTGATTGTGTAAAATCTACATTTTTCAAATACTTTTATATTTCTTGAAGCACTTCATACACAGTAATTTGTCATCTTGATAACATCTGCTTCAAAATGCAGTTGAACCCATTTATAAAGTCCTTCGTTAATTTTCAACCTCTCCAAACATCATAGTATTTTGGAGTCTCAAAATACATTCTTTAAGGATTTTATTTGTCAGTTTTTCTTAATTTACCCAAAACTTCACTATATAATTGCCAAAAGTGACTGATAAATGTAGGATAAAATTTAGTACCACCAGATTTTAGTTCTGTCCATTATAACCACCAACCAATCAGTCATTCAGCACAAATAGCTATTTGGCACCTGGCTAAAAAGCTTTATGTATAATTTAATGATTTGAAGAACATGATTGGTCTTTAACAATGAAGTTTCAGAAACTAATCTGAAATTCTTCTGAGATACTGATTATTAGTTACAGTACTTTTTTATAGTACTAAAATCACATTAAACTGACTTGACAAGCTTCAAGGACCCTTACTTTTTCTGCAGATAAGTGTTTTTAATTAAAAAGCAAACTTGCAAAAATCTAGAATGAATTAAAGGCATAGTATACTGGTGTGCATGGTAACCTATTAGTGACATCTGAATTTTTACAGTTCATCTATACCAACACAGTATCTTAGAATGTTTAAGCAGATGATGCTGGATTTCAAGTATACTGGTATTTACTAATGTGATTAATTTGAACATCTTAGAAGTTATAAAAACATTTTTTTTGTGTGTGTATGAAGTTGGATCATGTTGTTTCAGAATCATATTTTTCTTACTGAAATTGATTCTATTCCTGTTGACACTTATGTTCATGCCAAACTTAGACTTAGTACACAATAAGTTGATTGATTGATTTAATGGGGTTTTACATCCCAGTCAAGAATATTTCACTTATATCGAGACTTGGTACACAATAAGTTTTGAAGGTACATGAACTACAAATTTTTTTTTTTTGCATGACTGCTGCACTTCACTGTAAATTTTTAAAAATTTGCTTTTACTTATTAATTTTACAGCTTTAAGTTTGAATTGTGTACAGTGTAATTCTACATTGGATCACAATTGTCAAGAGAAGTTTGAACAAGATAATCCAAATAATCCAATAAAATCTACAAAATGTACCATCTGGAATGCTCGATACTGTATTAAAGTCACTGGATTGTACGGAGGTATATTATAATGATCTATATTTTATTTTTGCAATTTTTAAAAATTTCTTAGTGTGTAGATTTAATTTTTAAATTTCCATATAGTTTTACAGACTCATTTGAGATCTTGTTACCTTCAGAGATTTATTCGTTTTCATGTCCATTTTTGTTCACTCTGCTTAAAATATCAAAAGTTATTGCCCTTTGCTCGGAAGTGATAAATTTGATGCTTTTTCAAATGCTTCATTCATTTGAGATATGATTTTGTTTCATTGGTTGTTTTGATTGTTTGGGGGTCAGGAACATGTTGTTGTTTGCATTATATCAAATGATAATTGTATACTAAATACGATGGATTATGATATTACAGAATTATTGAAGTTTGTAAAACTGTGAAATTAAAAGATACCAGAATATGAATTTTGAAACAGATAATTTGTTTACCAACTTATTCTATTTGTCTCATTTTAGGCATAGTTGGAACACACAGATTTTGTACATCTCGTGATCTTGGTAACCAGTGTCAAGATATCTCCTACCCGAATCATGACCGTATGTACAGAGCATGTGTCTACACCTGTGAATCTGATGATTGCAATAGTGCTACGTCCAATTGGTCTTTATATAAACTTTTCGTCATCTTTGTGATTGCTGTCTGTGCTATGTTTACAAGATGGTTATAGTTTATCAGTGTTGTCAGCTGCAGAATTTTGGAAGATAGAGCAATTAATTATAATAAAAGGGTTCACATTGCCTTGAAAAATGTTGTTACAAATTTTACGCAAATTGAAAAGATGTAAGACTTGTGGATTTCTATCATAGATTATTAATTACAAATTTTATTGCAGCAGAAACTGATAGTGTTGGCCCTGAAACATACATATATACACATCAAGGGAACACTTTGTAATCGGCTAATTAAGTAATATTAAAAGTAGTCAGAATTTGTATTGATACAAAAAGTTTAAAATGACTTTATATAATTAATTAAATTTCCTTTACTTAAATGCAAGTACCCTATTCTTTAATATGGAACAAAGTATAAATTCAATATTAAGTACATATTAATTCATTTGTTTAAGCTATGGTTTTAAAAAAAACATTGACAGAAATCAATTTTTTTTAAAGACTGCAATAGAACAGTCATTGATAGTACGCTTTTATTAAGTTAATTAAAGCAAACTTTCAATTTTTCAAATATATGTACTGATGGTCGGAAGGGGATGGGGGGATACCTTACAATTAACAAAAATTTTTGTTGCATTTGGTAGTAAATTATCCAATTCCAAACTTAGAGCCTCATTGGAACGTAAAGTTAATTAAAAAATTGGAATCTGTTTTAATATAAATTTACAATTTAGGCTAAATCTATAAAAAGATAATATTGCTCATTTAAGTTCATAGTTATGTTTCTTCAGACATTTTTTTTAAAATTGACCATTATGCATTATAATATTATGTGCTTCTTTATACAGTAAACTTAGAAATACTGGAAATAATATTATTAATTCATCAGATTTTAAATTTTGTAAAAATAATCATACATCAGGAGAATTGTAACATTGTGTATAATTTCATATTTTGTATATGTTCATCTTTCTTCAATCATTAAAATATTCCATTGAAGTATACATAATTGTTGACACTGTATATACATATATTTAATGTGTAGATATTGTAAATAAACCAAATTCTGTAAAAATGGAAACTAAGATTTTTTTGAAAAATGTAAGATCTAACATATGCACATTTAATACATAAACATGAAGAAAATTCTTATATTCTTATTCAACAAAATTTAAACTAAACTGATCAGGACAAAACATAGATGAAGAGCAAAAGTTCCAAAATTGTAATTTTTTGAGAGAATTTGTATTTTTGAATAATGAACATTTAGTACCCCACATTTTTGTTCACAAAAGTATGAAAAAATGTAATTTTTGAGAGAATTGGTATTTTTGAATAATGAACATTTAGAACCTCACATTTTTCTTCACATAAAATAACTTTATTACTTTATTAGATGTTTTACATGAACATAGAATAAACTCTATATCTAAGTGCAGTTCCAGAACAGCTTAACAACTTTTTAGTGATTAAAAGTTACCTGGTTAAATATAATTACACAGAAATCTAATTGTTCTGCTTAACAAGCCTGTGCAACTTGATCCAAGTTTTTTTTTCTTTTTTTGTTTGTTTTTTTTTTTTTTTTTTTTTGGAAAATGCAGTTTAACTCAAAAACATGTTTTTTAAACTTTCTTTTCATGTACATTTACAGAAAATAGTGCCATGTGTATATAAAATATATAAGAACAGGAATTACAGCATATTTTAATTCATTTCTTTAATTCAAGTTACATTGGAGTATTTACAGCTATAACTTAATGATTGAATAGACTTTTTGGAGCTTAGCATAACATTCCATATTAAATGTACTGATAAATGTATATAATAAAAGAATTAAATAATTTTTTTATAACAATTTTTAATAAACATTTATTATTTTGTAAATAAATTGTTTCTTTTGTATTACTGAAGTACAGATGGCTTTATATCAGTGTCATCTTCAGATTCAAAAAAATGTTACTGATGCACAGTATGTGAATAAGAGTGTTGTGTGAATGAGAGCAGCACAGTTCTTTTGTAAGGTTACCTTTCTGAACATTTCCTTTATATTCTCGGTAACCACACATCATAATCCTAGAACTATTTAGCAAATACCATATGTATGCATCAGAAATTCATCTAATGTTTTAGTGAGATATTTAATTAATAATCTGAACTCTAGATCTGTAAGTGTAATCTGTCTGTAGAAGAGTTACTGTCATGTGCTACTTTTGAATTGTACTACCTCATAAAAATTGAAAAAAAAACATAGAGTAATACATAAGCGATAAGAGTGTAGATTTAAAACCCAAATCATAAGGTTTATTTTGTTATTTTTGACTGATCAAACCACAAAAACTGGTAAAGCAAATTCCTTTTCTAATATGGTGAACTGATTGAGGTAAAAAGTTAATGTCTATCTTAGTTTAAATTTTAAGCAGTCAAAATTTTAACAATGGATATATCCAAAGATTTTTTATACCAATATCTGTTGCCAAAAGGTCCCAAAAAATCTTAAAAATTCTTGTTTTCCCGGGAGTTTCTTCCCCTGGGCCCCCAAACAGAGTAATGCATTGGACCTGCTAAAAGGTCTTTAAAGCGATCCCAAGACTTCTCTTAAATTAGAGCTTGAACCTAAGGCGTTTGTAATATCTCTGTTAAATTATCGCCCCCATCCCACCTTTAATGAAATTCTAGATCCGCCCCTAAATATTTTTTATTCTGTTTCATCAGGCAATATGAATGAAAAATATAAAAAAAGGGTTTTTAAATTTGTTTTGGAGATCTGAAAAGCACACGATAACGATTATCACTTGATGTACCACATATGTGGCTCAGTGAATAAAGAATTGAATTTAATTGAATTGAACGAATATCTATTGCAATTTCTTTTTGACTAACAGAGTATCCTCTAAAATTTTGACTAAAAAGTCAGAAATGTGGAATCGAGCCATTTTGAACATATGTATGAAATATATTTTTTAAAATTTTACATAGAATTTAATAAAATCAGAAAGGAAAAGTGTATTCGTAAAATGTGCACTACCCGGAAGATAGGAGTTAACCTATTGTAATGTACCCTAGCAAAGTATCAAACAGATACAGACTTTAAATATATTTACATGTCGATTCTTGTGCAAATAAAAATTACAGTTGTTTGTCATATTATAAAATTTTGAATTTTCTGAATGAAATATTCAAAAATTTACAATATGACAACAGTTGTCATATTATAAATTTTTGAATATTTCATTCAGAAAATTCAAAAATTTATAATATGACATGTTGCCAACAGACTACTAAAAATTGGGGAATTTCGATCGCAATAACAGCAAAAATCTTTGACATTCCACTTTTACCATGCCGCCTTGAAATAGGTGTGATCCTACTCGCACCATTAGTGACTTGTATCAATGACAAAAAACTCAAGTACGCATAACTATTCCCCAACATGCTTAAAACGTTATTACGATTATTGGTGTATATTGTACACTTGGTTAATTAGTTATGATAGAAAACTTGCCAGGATATGAAACTGATATTATTTACAATATCTTCATTCCTTGTAATGTGTTTCCCATAGTTAAAGATGATTTCTTTGTAGATGATTACATTTCCATTAACAAATCAAGTTGAAATACTCAATAAAATGCACGTCACCAATCATTTACCGTATTACGGGATTTTATATATATATAATTAACAGTTATATACATGAGCGGGAGGTCGTGTGACCGAACCCCTGCCGGGTCATACATGAAATTTAAACTCTTGTTAAGATATTGCTTCCTTGCCTGGCGGGATGGAGTATCTCCTGGCTCACCCTGTGTCAGAATAATGGACTTGGGAAGTGGTATGCTTTTCTGTGGCATACTGATTAAAGCTAACGACTTAGCAAAGAGTCGCCTTATGTACGCACTAGTACAAGGCAGACCACAATACCTGTGTACTCGCAGATCTCACACATACACGACCTTTTCAATCCTAAAAGTAAATGTATAAGAACAATCGGCACTTAGCGGGCATATAAACGCATGCGTGAACAAAATGTTTAAACTGTTCCAGTTTTGAAATTTATGAATGAAAAATATTCTAATAAAAATTTCCAAGCTTGATAAAATAGACGGTGAATTACGCCCCCTTTAACACACAGTATGATTATCACCCGTGGTGATGTTACATTATTTAGCTTAAGTGATAATTGCATGGTGAATTATGAAAGTATCGTTGAAAACAAAATTAGCAAAAGTTTCGCTCTAGGTATGTATATATGTACATTTTTTCACAAACTTTGACCTTTGACTTATTTTCAAAAGGCTTAAGATAGAAAAAGGAATACATATCCCATCTTGACCTTTATAGAGGGAGATGCTTCAGGTTGGTGTTGACTTCTTATACAGACAGGAATTTAATGAATTAATTTTATGAATGGTTAAAAAAACAGATGAACTTATTTTTCTAAGATAAGCAATAAAATTCATTACTTCTAGGATAAGTAGAAACTAAATTCAGTGAGATTCACAAGGTTGCTAGGTAATCCGTCAACACTGCCTTATCTGCAGCGATGTGACGTGACTTATATGTTATCAGCATTCCCCTATCTACTACGATGTGACGTGACTTATGTTATATGTTATAATCTGTCTTGCGTAAGAGACACGTATGAGATAAACAAATGGAGAAACAAATTAACAACTGATAAAGGAATATAAAGAAACATTGAGACAAATGATATCAACTTCTTTAAATAAACCAAAGATAACAAGATAGATTGCAAAGTTTTGTAATTTAGAAAGCATACTCAGATACGGAAGTCGTAATATACTTCATTGAGAATATGATGTAATACTATAGACAATAGATGTGATTACACTCGCACGTGATGCCTTCTATTTCTGTACAACATTGATAAACTACATGTACATTACGTGTTTGTTATGTGGGTTTGGATTGGTAAGCTATAACCAATTCTTAGATACAAATTAGGTGCCTATAGAAGTGTCATATACCATTTTTAAATTCAATTGTCATATACCATTTTTTCATGTATTAAATCAAAAAATGGTTCGTGACAGAGATTTAATTAGTGATCCTTGTCTTTAATTTGTAAGCGTGAGATTTACGAGTGTGTATAATGGCCTGTATTGTACTAGTGCGCACGCAGGACGACTTAAAGTGCAAGCTCACCTAGTCAGTAAGCCGTACGAAAGCATACCACTCAGTCAGTCACATTGTCATGACAACAGGTGAAACAACGATACTCTGTCCTACCAATGCCGTGTTTCAGGCTAGGAAGCAGTATCTTATGTATAACACGACTGGGGCTCGAACCCCGAAACCCAGCTCTCAAGGCAGATGTTTTACCAATGGGCAACAGAGGCGGTCACCACAGGAAACATAAATCTTTTCTCATATAGAAGCCAAAATTTCAGAAGAATCAAATCCTTTCAGTAAATCCGAGATAAACGAAGATCTATAACGAGTACATTACATGGATTCTCTTGTGTCAAAAGACCGTGAAACTTAAGAAATGGCGTCCCGATATAAGACAAGTTGTCTGACTGGAAGTTTAACCTCTAATTAATAAATCAAACATTTCCAAAATCATTCAAGAGGTTTCATTTGGTGCAGTTTATCGTAGAGCTACATGTTAAGCCATTTTATCTTATCATTACAGACATTAATCTGTTGGTAAACTGTCAGACATATAACATAATGAACTATGTTTGTATGTAATTATGACCATGATGGCCAATACAAACCAGTCTAGTTTATATATCAACGTCATTCTGTATTATGTTCCTGAGGTAAAGACGTAAACCAGATACATAATTACTGTGTCAATTGATCTGTTTTTTGTATTTTTTCAGATTTGTTTAATGTTTGTTTATTTTTTGAAGGAATCAGAAGAGACTATATTTCAAATGAATAAAAATAAATTTGTAAAAATTATTATTAATTCCTCTGAGGGATGTTTGGTCGATTCTTGCTTCTAAAGATCACATTTTACTTTGGAAAAACGTTCCTTTGAAAAATCGACTTGTTTTACCATAAATTTAAGCACATGCACATTTAAGATTTCAGTCTGACCGATAATAAAGACACTAATTTTATATAAACTATGGGACTTATGTTCACAATAAATAAATAATTGAAATTTTGCTATTGAAAAAAAAATTCAACTGGATATATACCTTGCATATCTTTTTTCCTTCGATTAGTAAAGGCATTATTTACAACTCGTGCGACCACAAAGGAAGTCTGTTACAACTCATTATCTCGTTATACTAATGAGCAAATACTTAATAATGATTTATGCAGAGTTTAAACGATGAGCTATTGTTGTATATAGCAACGGGTTTTACATATACATGTAATAAATGCTTTGTAGAGTTCAATCAGGTGGGTACATAAAAAAACGTCTAGAAAGCAGCAAATCAATATTATTAAACAATTACCGAAAATACTTCAATATTGATGATGATGATGATGATGATATAATTACTTTTGTTGTTATTGATGATGTTGATAATGATGATGATGATGATGATCATCATCATCATCATCATCGTTGTTGTTGTTGTTATTCTTGTTATTTATTGAGTTGTCAAAACTGGTTTGTATGAAGTTTAATGTTAACAAGTAAATGAAACTGTTTAAAACCTAATAGTTAGAGAATAGTGAAGCTAATTAATTCAAAACAAAATTTTAAAATTCTAATTTTTTCGAGAAAATTTCTTTCAGAAAATAAAGACACCAGAGTTAAAACATTTTAAACATTGCACGTAGCGTTTGTCTTTCTGCCAGTTAACATAGAAAAGCTAGTATACTGTTTACATAAAAGCAATTCTGCACACTTCTGACATTACAAACGTGCTTACAATAAATTCTACACATCTGTTATCTTTGAAGAACACTGATTATTATTACATAGATATTTACGTATTATGCTTTTCAGACAAGACGTGTGTAATTTGGAATACTTCATCCAACACCATAACTAATTAACAGTTACCGTTGTCTGTCAAATATATCACACTAACATTATGTACGTATTTGTTTAACGCCACATCAGTGATATTTACATAGTATTCTTTCAGGCAAACATCTGTCACTTAGAACACTTTATGTAACAGGGCTAATTAACAGATTTACAAAGGACTGAGAAATCATATATGCTGTATGTCAAATTACTCATAACACAATTTAGTATGATTAAGTACTCTACTAACTGTAGGCGACGGAACATGTACTAGTTACTACTATAATAACCATGCTCTTTTACCTCTACCAACAAACTGGAAAGGTTGGAAACCATATTGTAAACACAAAGTTAGAACTTGGTTGCCAAAACCGACATGGGTTACTACTTCTAACAAAATAATCTTAAAAGAAAAAAGGAAGAAAATTTGAATAAATAATGAAAGAAAGAGAGAAACGAAAAGACAATATTGAAGTTTATTTAGAATAAGGAACATAGTGTCAACAAAGCTTTAGCAGAAATATATACATGTATGCCGTCAACATTATAAAATGTTACCGTGTATAATGGTGTCATGTAGCAGAATTTTGAATACATCTTTTAGTTAAAAAAATATAATTCTATTGAAGCCGTAAAGTGCCACATCCAAAAAAGATCGTGATTGTGACAAAATTAATTCGTTAATACGTAAATAAGTCGTAAATACGACTTAATTTTTATGAATATGGCACGTGTCGGCTTTCGTAAAATTCTGCACATGAAATGGTCATAAGTTAAAACACACAACACTAAACTATTGTGATTTTCTAATTCCTATATGAAATTGTTTTACGCAGATATATTGAATAGAAGTTTTATATGAGTGTATTCCAGATACCCTACTGGTATTAATCATTTAGTAAAAACATTTGTCTGTTAGAACTGCTTCATATACCGTTTGTTTACCACATGCCGTTACAATAAACAATATTAAAACAAATATGTAAATGACCACAACCCAGATGACCGTTCCTATCATCATCTCAATGTTTATTGACCGCTGTTAATTGGAATATAATTTTACTAATTTTGTTCCTAGGGTTAAATAATGGATTCATCATATGCACATACCGGAGGACCGGTATTAATTATTTATAATCATAATGAGATAGGCTTGAATAGTTTTGTCTCAAGGAATTACTGAAATAGTTTTGATCAATTGAATATTAAACAAACAATAAATTACACAAAAATTATAAAACATAAAAAAATTAACATTAAAATATTCAAATTATAGCCATTAAGTGCCACCTTAAACAGATGAAATAAAATGTGACGGAATTTGTGTGTACTGTATGTGTGTGTGGCGGGGGGGGAGGGGGGGGGTGTCACCAGCGTACCATGTAATACCTCGAAACGTTAATTTTTCGATCTCTTAACTTAGCTTTCTCGTAAAAACGATGGACGTAAACATTTACATTCACAGAAAATTGAGGGACGTTGATCACATTGTACGCTGGCGGCAAACCCTATTATTGCATGTCGTTTCATTAATCTAATCCTAAATCTATTTTAGGGTAGTTACAAAAAGAGTTAGCAATATTAATATTATAAATTCTGAATACTTGTATAGAATTATTTATTTGGATGTGTTATAACTTTGGGCCAATTTCACATTTCTCAATGTAAATAACATATATATATATATATATATATATATATATATATATATATATATATATATATATATATATATATATATATATATATATATGAGAGAGAGAGAGAGAGAGAGAGAGAGAGAGAGAGATAGATAACGCATTCATAAAATTTGTTCTATTCCGTCTGAATTTTACGTTATTCGTAGAAGTTGTGAGCATTTCACGTGATTGACCTCAAACACTTAAGAAGTTTTACATCAAATTATGTCCTTTTGAATCTTTTTATACGACGTTAGGTCTGACTGTTGCTCAGGTGTCATCAAATTGTTCCAAATTCGTACCATTTGTCCATAATTTTCCATGTTACCGTACTCCCTAGCGAATTGTCCTTTGGTGCTTATGCACCCTTTTCGTGTGTTCCTTTATTCCCCTGAACTTACGCTACGCCCCTGAATCTCTTACATGTATCTAAACCTAACCACATTATTTGTAAAACAAAAGCATGTAATAAAAATCACACGTTTTAAATTGCATTAGACTTAACCCTAATGACAAGTATATTTCACTGTGTTATCAAACTTGCGTGTATCCTGTTTATAATTTAATGTAATTTAACCATACACGTATTATGACATTTTTTGTTTTCGCGGTTCAGAAAACCGACCTCAAAACCCAAATAATAACACCATTCATATATACAAAAAGCAAAAGAATGCAATCTTGTCTACATTATATGGGACGCATGTTGTTATATGAGACCGAATGTCACGTGCCACAGACACCATAATTATGTGGAAATTTGAATTACTGGTAGTTAAAATACTCTAACGATTGCTGACTGACGTATGTCAGTACGATTACGACACCATACTGTAGATTTACACAATGGTATACACAACGCAAACACACGTCTGGACAAACACGGTTTTGTGTACAATCATATGCGATTTGTTGTGGCACTGTTAATTCTAATCAATTAATTTGACAACAACAACAAAATAAATAAACATCAAGTAATTGGGCAAATAAAATCTTTGAATTGAACAAACAATTGGTAAAACAAAAACGGTTTAGGTATCAAGAAGTTAAGAACGCCTAATTATTATCAAACAAATGGATAAAAATTGCTTGCTAACCCATTGGGTATCAAAAAGCTTATCCAACTGGGTATATAACAAACTTTGTTGAGCCTTTACCAATTGGAAACCAAACCGGATTGTTGAATCCTAACCAAGTGGATATCAAAAAGGATTTTTGAATCTTAGCCAATTGGACACACACACACACACACACACACACACACACACACACACACACACACACACACACACACACGGGATTGTTGAATCTAACCCAATAAGACCAAAATTTTTGGATGTTGAATCCTAACCAATTAGACACAAAAAAATGGATTGTTGAATCTTAGCCCAGTTGGTACCAAAAAGAATTTTTAAGTTTTCACCTAATAAGCAGTTGCAAAGTTTGTTAAACAATAACCAATTAAACGTTATTAAAGCTTGTTGAATCTAATGTTTAATCTACAGAAAAACATGTTTATAGCAATTTTTAAAGATATCATTTAATTTATTTACAATATTCCAAAATACAATATGCCTATGCAAATAAAATGATGTTAGTTTATTAAATTTATAAAAAAAAGAATTCCTTATTGTAAACCCTTTTGGTCGGTTTAGGAACAAGTATAAATGACTTCCTGGTCTGCGATGTTTATCTGGGAGATTGCAAGCGAGTGTACAAGATGTTGGGGTTTTCAAAATTCAATAAAATATATATAGTTAAGAATAGCTAAAAAATTGTTGATGTAACGTAAAACAGCATTCAACCAATTAACCAACCATCTGACTTATATGAAGACTTTCAGATGTAGATGTACACTCGCTTGCAATGTCGCAAATAAACTGGAATCAAACTTACAAAGGCTTAACGGATCATACTAACATAAATTTAGGACGTACAACAACTTGGAATTATTAATCTTCGTAAAACACTTGATGTTGTTAATGAAAATTATGTTCTAGTATTTAAATTCGTGAATCATTCACAGTGGTTGTAATTTTGGAGATGTAAAATTTGTTTTCAATAAAATTTATTTTACCAAATACCAAAATTCGTTAAAAAAAATCCATTGTGGCAATTTTTTACAGATTAAATTTAAGAATTGTCTTTTTTTCTAAAGTATTCAAAATTATCATGGCGATATTCTAACAACTTGATTTATTTAATGAAATATTTAAAATCAAGAAAAATTGAAAGGAGTTGCAGTTTAAATAGATAAGATTCTCTGGAGGTTTTGTATAAATAAATCACTGTTATTACAGGATCAATAAAGGAATGATTACCAGCTCTAAAATGATGTATGTTTTAAACAGCTGAGCATGTGAAGAAGATACACTGGCTTCAAAGATTTCTTTCCGCAATTGTGCCTCGAATATGTCAAATTTATAAGTAATTAAGTGCTTCAGTGTAATAAAATTATTGCGATTTATGAGTTTGTTCTCTATTTTCTTGCGTAATTCTCATGTGAATATTTCTGTCATTTTTTTGCATTCTTATTGGTATTTCTTCTTCTTTGTGACATATCCGTTACGCTAAATAATGAATGATCATCATCTAATGCTTATAACTTGGAATATAACACAGATACACTGCGTATTATAGAGGATGTTTTATTCGTCCGTGTTAAAAAAATGACAGATGAAGTTGCTCCATACTGATTTGTGCTTTCACGCTTGCAAGTGTGTGTATATAAATTTATTTCGGATCTAGGTGATGAAAAGACAGGACCTTTTATATTAGACTGATTTTTTTGTTTTCACACCTGTGTGTTCTGTTCAATTGCGTTGAAATATAAATCGATTCCAAACCAAGTTTAGTTCCAGGTTTTAAAAAGTGTGCATAAAAGTAGAGAAAATAGTTTTTCAGTTCAATTTGTGTTTTCGTGCATGTGAATTGCACGTGTGTTGAATTGAATTAAGTAAATTTCAACTCATAGTTGATGAAAAAACGTGTAAAATCTAAACAGAATCGATTGGATTATGAATAGTTAGGATGTTTTAAATGCATGATGCTGTGACAATATTGAAGACGTGCCATGCGTATTAAGTAATTCTAAACAATAGTGTTCATTTATCTCATTATATTGTGAAGTTAGCCTCATAAATAAGTCATTTTTTACATATTATAAAAAATAAATTGAATGCCAACAACGTAGAATTACTAGAAAATTCTTTCTCTGAACAAAATGTCAGCAATTATGTAAAATATTGTGTATCTGATAAAACTAGTTTTTCTGAGATAATGTCATACAGCACATTTTAAAGTTAGAGATGTTTCCTGTGTTTTTATGTTGCATATAATCTTGATGCAATATATCATTTTGTGAGCTGTTAAACAAACGAAATGATAATGATAGGAGGATAAGATCTCCCAGTTCACTCATCTTAAACAGCGGGTAACATTATATTGCGATGGCACGGTTCATTCACATACGCATATTGCCTTCTTTTCCTATGTCCTGGATTTTACACGCTGTATACTCTTATACCATACAACTACCGACCGCTACGCTATAACTTCAAAATACTGAGCCGTGTGCTTAGGATTCTAACCTGCTGTTTAATACCAGAGGGATTATTACTTATCACAATTTAAAGAGGAAATTATAAAGTTTATCACTTATGAGTTGAATATTTGAAAAAATAACCCCAAAATTATTGAAGGAATTTACCTTTTTTTCAAGTCGTGTGGCTCCCCTCCAAAATGGAGGTTACAGAAAAGGAAAAACCTGTATCGGATAGCTGTTAAAAAGAAGATGAAATCTACCCAGGGACCATGTGTTAAATTCACTTTGTGGATATTTGCTACTTTTGCTGTTGGATTATTAACGTTGCTTCTATCATTCACAGTTTGGACATTGGTCACATATCACCAGACAATTTTAAAGTTACAAACAAGGGTGGAACATTTGGAGAATGAGTGTAAAAATTATAATAAAGAGGATATATATGTTTATGCTAGTTCTAAAATAGACGAATTATTAAATGAGGTAAAGTATAATAAATAAATAAATAAATATTAAGTCTGTGACATTTAGGTAATAATGGCAAGAACGACCCGGTTTGGTTTTAGTTAAAGGAAATTGATTGTTTTAGTTCAAGCCAATTGATTGTTTTAAATCCGTATATTTTATTTTATTAATTTATTGCCAATATGAGACAAAAGAAGACTGAAGAAAAAAAAGTGTAGAATCTCCATAATTTTTTTCAATCGACAAAACAAAGTAATGTGGAACTATGGCTCTGGTTTAAAACAAATGAAATATCTTACCAAAAAACTTGCAAAGATAGGGTTATTAGGGACTTTACGTCAAAACTACCAGCAATCATGCAAGCAAGCAAATGGTGGCCTTTTTCTTGCTCGAAAATAATTTGTTAAACCTTTTGCAAAGACAAACATCATTTGACATTATTTGTTGCCAGAATAAATAAAGTCAAAACATTATGATCATCTTTGATTTAGTGTTTAACATTCGGGTTCATTTGAACTTTAACACGTCTACCTTAAAAAATGTGCCTAATATAGAGTTTTGAAAATCTGAAACCTATTCGATATAAAAATATTACCTTTATGAAAACACATCGACTTACCTTGATTTGAAAAAAATAAAATCTTATTAAATGAATTCTATTAAATCCAAAAAAAATTACATTTAATGAAACAATGGTCTAATAAATTATCAAAGAGAATCGCGTAAAAGTTATTTTGTAAATTACAAGCATATTAATAAGACATTCTAAAGTAGCAAATAAAATAAATGGCAATTATGCTTAACATATAGTTGATTCTGTTTAAAAGTAACAATTCTCATAATCATAGAAACACATGTTTTAGTTTAATTATTTTATACTTTTGAAATATTAATTTAAAAAATCAAAAATATCACGTGACAAAGTTAATTATGGTTATTATTCAATGATATGCAATTATTCTATATTATCATAGCGTTTAGAAAATATAAAAAAGGCTGCAGTAGCTCCGTCATCTACACATCACCGTCGATATGAACGACAGGCTTGTAATTGTCCACCAGGTAAGTGAAACTCTGTAACTAAATTTTTATTTGTTAAGTTTGTATGAATTATTGCTATGTACTAATTTTGAAATTTTTATGAAATGAAGTATTCAAAAACTAGGACAAAGCAAGTAAATAAGTATTCGAAATTGAGTACGTAGCAACTTTGAGCCAGGTCATCAAACAGAGTATTTTTGGGGTGACGAATTTAGGTCAAGCTGTGGTATTTCATCATGTGTAAGAAAAGAAATTCTAAAAATTGTTTTTGGTTAAAAATCAGGATGGTAGTTGGACCATTGGCAATGCTGTCATACGATTTTTGAATTTTATACATTAAAAATGGTATAAAAAATACTATTTTTTTAATGTATTGATAATAAAATTTAAAAAATGGTATGTAACAATGCCAACTACGAGTATGTATAGACGTTGAGTATGTCCAAAATTACAAACGGGTAATTGCATTAGATAAAGGTAACCTTAAATACTGACCCTACTTTAAAAGTTAATTCTACGTTTTGCTTTGGGTTGCAAACTGGATTTGTCTTTATGTGGGCATATTTGGGTATAAACATGTCAATCAAGTTGAAATGACTGACTCAACGAACATCTCGATTAAAACGGAAAGTGGTTATTAGAGTTTGAATTGGACCCAAGCTTGCTGTGATAGTATGGAAACTGAAGTACCCGGAAGAAACACGAAGTGGGAACCTTTCACATGCGTTAGTTTCAAATTTAGGGGTAGAAAATGTTGTGTTCCGGACACAAAAACATTGTTTTAGAACATTTTGAAGTTTTGTCGCTAAATTTATGATTTAATTAATAACACAAATACCTGCTAAATTTTTGATGTGATATATGTGCACATTTTGGAAAATCATTCCTCATCAGTGACACTAGGGGCCGAAAAGTTTGATAGTTAAAAAACATTAGCCAAATACATGTAGTTAAAAAAAATAAATCTAAAGTTCCAAAATTATATAAATTCAAATCCAATTTCAATACATTCCCTTGTAGTTGAGGGAGAAGAGGGTTAGCCTTGCCTTGAACCTGTTTACATGCCAGACAGGTAAAGAAAAGAACTGAAGTCTGAAGTTAAATATTTAAATTTATTCATCTCGTATCATTGTCAGGTTTAAACTTTTCATTCAGCTCTGTTGTTTAAGATTAGTTTTAACCTTTTCATGTCGTTTTTCGGTAATTCAATCTCTCCCATTAAGGGCGGGGAAATTGCTTCTCATATAAAATACTGTTTGGGGTTGTCGTATGTCATAATGAATGGTTTCCATAGACATTAAATTTAATGGGAACATATAACCGAATTTTAAGCCCAAAACTTCGCGGATCATGTGACTTGTTGTGTTTCAAACTACAAACATGACATAATATCACTGCTATAGACGTACCTATTTAAAATAAATTTTATTGTAGCTGAAAAAACCGCGTAAGTTAGCTACAGCCAATGTGATAAGGAATACAAATCAACAGACAAATAAAAGATAAAATAAGACAAAACAAACAAATTTAACGACCAAACTACTCTGGTGATCAGGCGCTAATTATAATGATTAAATGATACCCAGTAGTGTGGCTCAATAACCTCTGATAGGGTCCAAACCATCCCAAATTGTGATGTCTAAAAATGTTCCTTAATCATCATCCTAAATAGTGATGTCTAAAAATGATTCTTCATCATCATCCCAAATAGTGATGTCTAAAAATGTTCCTTAATCATCATCCCAAATAGTGACGTCTAAAAACGTCCCTTAATCATCATCCCAAATAGTGATGTCTAAAATGTTCCTTAATCATCATCCCAAATAGTGATGTCTAAAAATGTTCCTTAATCATCATGCCAAACAGTGATGTCAAAAAATGTTCCTTAATCATCATCCCAAATAGTGATGTCTAAAATGTTCCTTAATCATCATCCCAAATAGTGATGTCTAAAAATGTTCCTTAATCATGTCTAAAAGGAAACATTGGTTTATTCGAAAATATTGTAGGCTATATTTCATACGTTCTATTTCAGTAGAGCAAATACAGTGTTCTAGCTTTGCTAGAATAGGTGGTTCTGTTAAAACAGGTTTTTGTTTGACAGAGCAGAAAACACTAAAGATAATTGTCGTTGAGTGTAGTGCTTTAAGGTTCGAGTTAATATTCAGTTTTAATTGTTATCGAGTCAGTCAGCTGTGTATTAGGGAACAAGAGTAAATGATGAAAAACGACCCTTCTTCGGCAAACAAAACTACATATTTTTGTCGCGCTAAGATCTGCTAGATTCAAATCTTTCGGTGAGAGGCGCTATTATGTATAGGACATTAAGACCACTTGGGCATCTATCTGATGGAAACTATGGATATATTTCACTCCCGGTTTTTTAACTCTTCTACTCTTCTGGCATTCCTCTTGGGGACCTTAGATTTGAGATTTGCATCATCGTGAAATTAGTTCTGATTAATATACATCAGGGAACCATGCTGAACTGACAATTCTGGTGTTAAAACAAAAAGGTGTGATGTTTTTAAAGTAGGTGTCAATTTTTGAAAGCTTGGTTAAATTTTGCCTAGCGTGTTAGTGTTTTAAATTATTTGAAAAGCTATATATTTCGGAAGTCTGCTTTGCTCTTGAAAAGTCAATAGTTTAAATAATGGGGAAAAACGTGTCAAAATTCATGTAAATCTGGCTAATTTTTTTTTTTACATCGCCCATAAAAAATCCAGTTGAGTATGAAAATTAAAGGAGGTGCATTTTCTCAATTCATTTACATCACGCGGTGCATTATCACTTAGGTACGATAAACTGACTGGGATGGGGGATAAACCCCCATGTTTTTGTTAAACTTGATTAATCGTACATGCCTGTTCTTAGTTGATCCCTGACATGTTCTCGGCTTCGGGATTCTTCATTGAGTGTTTTTTAATTTAGAATACAGTAACACTAAATGATAGGTACTTAGACATCTCTTTAAAGCAGGGTCTTTAACGTCTCATCTTTCTGTAAACAATGTTAATTTGATATGTTCAGGAATGCTAACTCCATTATTGTATTATATATGTTAACAAAACCACTACTGTGGATGGTAGATAACAATGTGTATATCCAAATGTTTACATTATTCATACTGATGCTTATATTGAAAACTACGAAGGATAACGTTTTAATAGGATTTTCTTGAGGTGTTAAAATATGTATAGATGATAAGAGTGTAACATGTTATTTTGTTGTTTTACGTCATGTAATTACATATTTGCTTTCCAGGTCATTAAAATAGGAAGGTGTGTGTGTGTGTGTGTGTGTGTGTGAGAGAGAGAGAGAGAGAGAGAGAGAGAGAGAGAGAGAGAGAGAGAGAGAGAGAGAGAGAGAGAGATTACAAACAGTCCTTAAGTATCAAAACAAGACATATTCGGTTACTTTCTAGCAGTAGTGCTAGTCACTTACTGAACGGTTTTTAACTTAGTAAGTATCATAACAAGCACAGTCTGTTACTGGTAAGCAGTAGTACATGTAACGTACAAAATTTGTTGTTATTGATCAAAACATTCGCTCATAAAACCTGCAGTTGAATTATGCATGTTGAATTAGTAAAATTATTTTTGGCGATCAATGTATTATTATTATTATATAAAATATGGTTTTTGTTTGCTAATTCCATGAAAGGAAAATTCCATGTAAAGAATTGGCAATACGGAAACTAATGCTCTGAATAGTTAATTTGGTTTTGCTATTATAATTTAATTCATTCTTCCGGTAGGGCTCTGATGTTTAGTGAACGCCTGATATCTGATGTAACAATTATCTTATTCGCTTCATTTTTACCTGTGTATTGGCAATAGATTTCAATCAATTTTTTAAGAGATGAAAACTGTCGAAGTATAGGTATTTTGTTAGGAGATTGGATACCGACTTTTAAGAATCACAGGAGCTTGTCTGTTACAGACAAACTTATCTGTAAAGGTGAAAATTCCCTTCAAATAAAGAGTTTGTAGAATACCTAAAAACGGACATACACGGTAAAGCTTAGATGAGAAATTAACGCAAATTATTTTTTAAATATTTTTTATCATAATTATGAAAAAATACACCATAGAACTCTTAAAACTGATTTTTTTTTTTGATAATTGTTTAAATGAACTATGAAAACACATAAGAACATTGCATACATTTAAGTCTGATTTTCAGTTGGGTCATTTCCTGTTTCATAAAAATCTTCATTTGGTGCACAGTGGAAGGAAAAATGCCTAACAGCAATCTACAAGTAGATCTATTAATTAATAATTATTATTTAATTTTAGATATAAACTTAGAATGCTGTATTGAAGCATTTTTGTTTACTCATAGCGTACCCTTTAAAAAAAAAAAAAAAAAAAAAACAACAACAACAACCTTATCTTGAAAAATATTAAAGTTACTACGGATAAGGTTAAGAAAATTGACTTCCTATTCAGTCTAGAAACTTCCTAATTACATTGTATTGTATCAGATGTGATCAGTGTTGGATCTAATAAAGAATTAAGAAAAATTGAAACACTTTTAACCAAAGATATTGTAATATTAAAAAATTAGCATTTACTATTTTCTGATGCTATTCAAAACTGGGTAGGCCATCACACAAATTTTGTGGCAATTTTTTTCCTGGTTAAAAAAACTATCTAAAATTGGCCCCTGAGAGATAAAAAAAAAATGGGGAAAAAATTACTTGATATATCTGTTACTTAAAATTTTAGCCATTTCTCCTGCCTGGTAGATGTAGATGTACTCTTATAATATTGTAATAAATTTGATATTAAATTAGATATATCTTTTATATATTATTTTGTCTATAATTTGTATAAGTAAGAGGGAGGTAGATTTATATGTAGCATGACTTTACAACCATATGGTCTTAATCAGATTTATCACCTATCAGAATTCATGACTATTCCACTGTATCAAGTGAAGATTCTGGCCTTTTTATAGATGATACAGGTTTATAAAGACAGATAAAGCACCAGCATTCAAACAATTTCTAATGTAAATTTCTCCTAGAGAAAAGTTCAAATTTTCACTTATGGTTATCTTGCTTTCAATGATTAAACAAATGTTATCTTGGCATGTTTTTCTTCTTTATTAAATAAGCATTGAAATGCCAACTGATGAACTATTTGTTTAACAGCTTTCCATTTTCATATATGTATAGAGCTTTTTTGAATAACTGTAATTATTTTTTTCGTACCATTGTGCACACACACACACACACACACACACACACACACACACATATATATATATATAAAATTCATATTTGAATTAACTATATATTATCTTAGTACTTTATTTTAAATTAATGCAACTAATTTTAGTACAAAAGCAGTCAATAAACACATAAACTTGTATGATGCAAAAGTTCTTTTGTTGGTATATTTTTGGTGAATTTAAATTCTAATAAAAAAAGGAATACCGGTATTGAGGAACCATAAGTATTTGTCAATGAACTTTTACATCACAACTTTCAAGAAATCAAATACAAAGCACTGTTCACTACATTTTTATATTTAGTACATATTACAAATAATTTTTCTGGCATTTCTGACCGATTAGATTATGGATATATATTGCTTACATATTTTCATCCGGAAACTTAACTAATTTACTGTATCAAACATTTTTACTGTCTATTTTGTCTTAGGGGTTTTGTTATGAAATTAAGACCAGAGAGTGAAAAATAATTTTATTTGCAAACCTATCTGTGCTGTTTTAACACTTTTTTGAGGATAACATCAGTAAAGTAAATGGTGCCTTGACTGAGAAGATACATTACATTGTACTTGAAGTATCAAAACTGAACTCTGATCTAAAATGTTCTATTACTTCATTTGGCAGGTCGTAAGATAGTGTGGATAGTAACCATTTTAATAGACTGGTTGCTTAGAACTACACGACCCTGAAGTAAAGACAGTTTATTCTTAATTTTAGGGTTGTGAGTTTGAACCTGTCTGAGCTACATTATATACATGTCTGTAAGCAAGACATGGAATTCACAATGTCTTAGTCTAAAAACTTGATAAAAGTACACATTGTCAAGATTTGATAATGGTAAACCTTGTAACTGACTAGTTTACCATTTAAAGAGAGAGTCGTATGCTTGTATAACAACACTTGCCTGATGAACCTACAGAACAGAACTTGTGGCAAATCTTAACTTTAAATAAATCAGCTGTAAGTGTTGTAGAATATCTGAAGAGAAAATGATCTAATTTTGGTATGGATTTATCCAGTCACATAAATTTGAAGCTAAACAAAGAAGGCATGTTATTTCCCTGTTCTTTAATTGGTATTAATACTATGGTGATTATTCATTTGATGTTGTAACTCATTGATAACAGGTAATATATCTATCTGTTACCTACATCAGACTGTAAAAAACTGCAGGATGGGATTTCTCCTCGAGCCAGAAACATCTGGATTATTGCAGTATGATATAAACACCTGATTGACTTTTACTTTCAGTATATCTTGACATCTTAGGAAAGCAACAAACATTAAATCATAATTCTACTGACGTTTTTACACCTTCCAGAAGTGTAAAAACACTTCCTGTAGCCTGTAAAGTTACTCTGGTTGATGATTGAGCTTCTGACAATGTTTTTGCTTTTCTTTTCTAGAAGTAGATTGGCAGTGAAACTGTCTATTCATGATTGAGCCCTTGACAATGTTTGTGCTTTCTTTTTGGTAGTAGATTGGCATTGATACTGTCTATCTAGATTCGAAACAAAGAGATTCTTCTTTAATCTCACATAAATTGTTAGATTTACAAGACAAACATGTTTATTATCTGGATACAAATCAGATGTATTTATTGTTATTACATAAGTTATTATGTCTTTTTGCGTTGGTAAGGAGCCCAGGTTATTTTTGATGTATTTCTTTTCTGGAAATGTAAAAATGCCTTGATTTTTTACTGATGGAATTTTTGTGCTGTGCTGGGTGTGTGTTTCAAAGAGTTAATGTACTGTGACAATGTTTGTAGAAGTCAGACAGTACATTTGTGAGTCTGTATTAGCCAAGTGTTTGTAACAAGAACAATAAAAGTTAGACTTGTTACTGGGACCTTCCCAGTACTTGAGAATCGTAATAACTAAGGTCTACTCTGGAAAATACTTATTGGTCTATCCCTTCACATGGTTGAACAAGCCCTAAATTATATTATAAGGAAAGGGAAAAATGCAGGGGCTAGAAAGGGAACTTGAACCTTGGAACTGTCAATACTAGCAAGTTGCTTTATGATTTTAGCCACCCAGCCTGTTATTCAGTCTGTCTTAAAATTTAAGTTTTAAACAGAAATCCTGGTTTAACTCTGTCTACTGCATATTTTATGAAAGAGGGTTTTACTTGTATTACATCTTACTGCAGGTTGACTGTTGCTCAGTGTCAGTACCAGGTATATTTTTTTTGTCGAGTCTGGCATTGCCATAAGGCGAGACTTATGTGTTACGAGTGTCAAAATGTGAAAGTTTATGTTAAAGTAATTTTTTTTATTTGATCAAAAACTAACCAGACGAGAAATTTAAATCTGTGGAATTCTTGTTTATATATGTGTTTATACTGGATGGTTAATTGGGATAATTTCTCTTTGACATTAAACTCTTTTGTAAATTCTGAAAACATTTGAATTGTGATGTTGCTTACAGTTATTTATTTGCTAATTTTGTATACTTTTGACTCAATTCTATACTGTAACATAATGGCATTGTTGCTCAAATGTAACATCATTAAATAAAAGACATCAAAATTCAGTCTGCGAAACTGATATGGCAACATGAACGTTTGTTTGCAAAGACACTTCTTAGTGACTCCCCAAACTTATAAGTACATATTTTGTCTAAAGCGTGGTTTTTCAGGGGAATTCAATACAATGAAAAGGAGATGTTGTCACCTTATCTTATACTATTATATATACTGTATATAAACCAAATTTTCATGGTATTTTAAGGTCCTCTATCAAAAAATAATAATCATTCTAAAAATTCTGATCATGAAATGATAAAATAATTGGCATGTACATTCAACTTTATTGTCTAAAAAAACCAAAATTTGATTTCAATCATGTAGGTGGTTATAATATATATTACTTAAAAAAATAATTTCTAAATGAAACACCAGATGCTAGAGTCTTTATCAGCCAATGTTAAGTTGATGGCACTCCAAAAACAATATGGGTAATCATGATATGATAAGGTTTTTATGATATATTGTAGAAAACTGTTTTGTTTTTAAAGCTTTATCAAGTTGATTTAGGATAACTTTAGCATTGGTGTGAACAGAATATTCTGATTGTATAGATAAACCTTGTAACATCATGTCTCTATTGACATATCTTGTGGTATGATTTCTACAGTGTTTACAGACATTAGTTTTAAATTGACATACAAAATTAGCTAATATGGGATATAACTTCGCGTTTTGCAATATTTCTATAATTTCCTAGAAACAATAGGAATGTTGATATCATGTATTTTCCTCAATCTTACCCCCAGCCTTGACCATATATTTTCTTCTTACCTATTCCCAAATATAATAATATACACTTATCTTGTCAATGTTTCTTTAGATAGATCACCTAGATTCTGCAAACTCAGATCAAAAATCATCAAACCACTTGTTACATATTTTGTCTGTATGTTTTCAGAAATACCCCTTAAATCTTGCAAGCTTATTAGCTTATCCAAAGATATTGAACCACATATTATATATTTTGTCTGTTTTGTCAGTATATCAATCAGATAAACCACCTAGACCCTGCAAACCTATCCTCAGATTATATCACATATTTTATTTTTTGTCAACATATCCTTAGATAGTCCATCTGGATCCTGATAACTTATCCTTCAATTAAACTACATGTACATACATGTATTATATATGTTGTCTACATGTCTTCAGATAGACTACTTAGATCCAGCAAACTTGTCCTCATAATGAACCTAAATACATGTAATATATGCTGGTATTTTAAGTTATTTCCTAAGCAATGTAGGTTTTAATTACTGAACCCAATACTAATTCATCTGAAGCTTTTCTGAAATGTGATTCTTTTTAAAAGCTTGTGTTATATTTAAAAAGTTGTCATTATAATAGACTTCCTGGAAGTTGAGTAATGGTGGTTAATTATGCCTTGGTCAGGATTCATTTACTTAATATTGAAGCCCTCAGTCCTGGTTGAGAAAACTGGAGAGCCCAGACAAAACTGACCTTGGGCAAATACACTGAAAAATTTTCACACTCTAGGATCTACCTAATTGAGATTTTGAACTAAGGGGTAAGAAATGCTTTACTCTCAGGGATAAAACCACCAAGGTGGTAACTTATCTACAGTTTTTAGACCACCTATTCCAAATTATAACCTTAAGTCAATTAACAGGTTAAATTGTTAATGTAATAGAAAAAATATTACCACCTTGTGAATAAAAAATATCATCAGAATCAGATGATAAAATGTATAATTTAGTAACTTTGGCTATAGCTTTGATGTTAACTGATTTAGAGAAATGTATGTTGAAAGTTGGGTGTCAGTAACACATGGCTGAATTGTGTTTATATGTTACCATCTGTTCTATGCCAACAAATCTTGGTTGGATATTAGTGTTGTAATCTCACATTATAAATGTCTTGTTGTATATTTTGTTGCACAATGTTTGATGTAGATGATATGAGATGTTGGCATTGTTGTCTAATGTACCTCGCATCAAGCCTTTGATGTGGTTTTTTCATCTGTATAAACTTAACTTAAAAACCTTTTAAGATTTTATGTAGTTTTATTTTTTTTTTTTTTTTTTTTTTTTTTTTTTTTTTTTTTTTGCAAGTAAGAAAATCTGTTTATTGTTATGAAGTTGAAACTAATTTTATCCATTTATTTTCAAGTCATGTATAATTCATGTATAATATTTTGTGTTGTGCATGGAACTCAAACATTTTTGTGTCTATGTTAGAAATTGACTTCTGTGTTTATAAATTTTATTAGTGCTATAGAGGCACTTTGTACCTGTATTTATTAAAAGTAAATTTTTAAACTATCAAAATTTCATACTAGATAGGTTAAATGGATACTTACTAAAAAAAATTTAGTATTATTTTGCATATTCTCATTCAGATGATTATTTTGTAAAAAAAAATAATAATAATAATAATAATAATAATAAGCAAAAGTATAAAAATAATAATAAGCAATAAGTATAAGCTACAATGTGAAGTCTGTAAAGCAAGGCATTTTATAATGAGAAGCAATTTAGTTTCAATCTTTATCAGTATTTTTATCTGCATCAATAACAATAAAAGCAGGTCTAGTAGCCAGTGGACCCTGTCCATTCCTTCATTTTCCTGTTTGTTCATTTATAGGTATTTTGTTAATCCATTTCCGACAAAGCAAAGGGGTACATACAGGTAAATGATATATACCTCCTTCTTAAAATCATGTCAAATTTTGTCAATATTTGCTATTAATTTTGCATGTTGAACTCATGTTGAGCTATTTTTGGCAACATGCTATGGGCAGTTCATTCTTTGTGTGCTGAAAACAAAACAAATGAGGGGAGTTATAGCTTTCATCATAAGGTCGAGGCCCAACTGTCCAGTCGAGAAGGAGAACGAAGTCTCCCCTTCAATGCTAGGCAATCTAGTGGATTTGTATCACCCATTCCTAGAGATTTAATGTCTTGTTTCTCTAGGTCATCTCACGTCAGTTTCACTCTACAAATTGTAGTGACAATAAGACAAATATGTTATCAATACAGTTCAAATCCCAATAGATTTAAATCTTAATCCCTGCTAAGTCTCGGTAAACTCTTCTTTTCAATGTGAATGAATATATATTTCCTCAAATTTTTTTAATTTAATATTTTCTTCTGCTTTCAAATGAAACTTATTTTGGGTTGAAATTCAACTTAAATGTTCAAAATGAGCTTTGGGGACTATGTTATTAATATTTATTTATTTTTCAGAAAATACATAAATTTAGTTGGACTAAAAAAAAAACTGTCTATATGGTAACAGATATTAATAAACCATGTTTATAGAGTTTATTCTTCTTGCATGCCATCTCTGCTTTGTAAATGTCAAGCACTGAGAGTATTGTAACACACACTGCTTAACCTGAGGCTGTACTCCTACCAACATGAAAAACAGCCAGCCTTGAGTACCCACTGACCCACAGGATTTTAAATTTGAGTTCGTTTACAACACAGATTGTACAATATGTTTAAGCACAAACAGAATAAGAGAACATGGCATGCATGTTTCTGTTTGTTGATGCAATACTTTTAGAAATGGAATGAAAATTTAAAGAATATGTTTTAAGGTAACTTTAGGTGGGATTACCACTGAGTGTTTTTTCTTACTGCAGTTTCGGAGCTGTCATAAAACATGTTCAAAGTAAGCTGTAAAGTTTGTAGTTTTTACTGGGTTTTTTTTTTTCATTGTTCATTAGTTTTTACTTTTTTTTTTTCATTGTTCATTTTTTTGTTTTCTGTAAAAATTTTATTTTGAAAACTCAGTTTTTAGTCAGAATATGATAATTATATTCCATTTCTCCAGGGCTTCTTTTGGTTAATTTGAACTTGGGATGCAAAGAGGTTTTTGATATTTAAAAATTCTAGAAACATCTTTACGATAAAACCCCACAAAGCTGAAAACCACAAAAATATCAAGAATATGCAGTGTGCTTTAACAGCTTTGATGTAAGGTTATATTTCTAGAAATTAATGTCTCATTAATCAAGCCAATAATTGATCGATTTTAAATGCACATGTCAAAATATTCCCCAGTCTTATATTATAAGATGTTAACGTATAACCCTTCATCGGTGTACGATATCTGATTATGTTACATGATACATAGCTTTATACACAGTGGGATATTGCATCAATCTTAGAATGGAGAATTTCGTCTCTGATCAATGAAATAAAATGATGAATATATGTGTTGTTTTTTACTTGATGTTCATGCAGTTAAGATGTACAAATATTTAAAAAATATTTGATGATGTATTATTATTGGGATTATTGAATATATTCAGTTGTTAGTTGTTAGTGTTTTGTATCCTTCAGTTTTGTATTCAGATATCAATGTGTGAACTGTAAATTGATTTCAGAGAAAAGATGTTGCCCATCAGCTACATCAAACAAATTATTATGTTTACTGATGTGCCTGTTGTTTCTTTTTTTTCTTTTCTTTTTTTTAAAAAACCATGGATATTGGTTATATTGTTGTTTTGTCTCAACATTTATTAGCTCACCTCATTCAAACTGTTACATATTTTTTTCTGGACTTTTTCCTAAACACTATGTAGATACATGTATTGAAATGGATTTTTGATTTTTGAGAGTACTTTGATGGGTTACAGTTCAAGTTTTTGGTTAATTACACTGCATTGAGTCTATACAGTGAATTGAGGTTACAACTATCTGCTTTTATTTCTTGCTGGTAGGTGACAATAAGTGACATTATTTTACCAAAGGAATAGTTTAGTTTAGAATGCTTGTATCATTGTGTGTGCTATTGTTTGTGAAGAAAGATATATTTTGTCATATACATGTATATATATATAGTTGTATATAAATATATATACATACATATATATATATATATATATATATATATATATATATATATATATATATATATATATATATATTAATCAAAGATGTTTGCCCCTGTGTCTGTCTGTTACCGTGTCTTTCCAGATGCTAACTTGAGAAAAGAACAAACAAACAAACAAAAAAAAAAAAAACTTTTTACAGTTGTGGATGGCTATAAAATACAGATGAAGTTCCATTTTAAGCACAATTCGCAAAAATAAAAAAGGGTAAGATGTGGATTAATTGTTTTAATTTGCCTAGGTTTATTGCTTCATAGAATATGTTAGTTTGTCTGCTGTCTGTCTGTCATTAACATGAACTTCTTTCTTTTTTTTGTATTTTCACAGCTTTCTTATTTGGCACATGTAGATTATTTCCAGTTATTTTCATTTTTGGAAATAGTTAAAGGATCATTGTGAGAAATTAAAACATCATTTGAGAAAATATTCTAGATGAGAAAATATTTTAGTCCAGAAAATTGTTTTTAAGAGAAAATATTCTAGTCTAAAAAATTAATGCTCTTTAGGAAAAATATTCTAGTCAGCTTCTTTTCAACCTCCAAATGGTGAAAGTGGTATACATATATTAAGTCCATTATTTTGATAAAATTTGTTCCAGTTTTATGCATAACATGCATTATCAATTTGCTTATTGAAGAATAGTTTTTTTTAGCATTCTATTTTTTGTAAACTATTACAGAATTGACAACTCAAGAGAAATAAAATCTTGACAAAGGCATTAAACACAATTTAAACCAACCAACAAACTAACCAATCTTAATAAGCATGTACAAGTTAAAATTGTACAAGTCCTCTTTTAACGTAACATCAAATGCCAAATTAATTTTTTTAAAAAAAGAATTAAAATTATTATGCAAATTTCTCAACATTCTGGCAATCTTAATTTTTTTATTGATAAATGACTATCGTTATTATTAATCATTTATTTAAACTTTTATCTTGTGATCAGTAAAAACATTTTATTGACATAAGTGACATAGTTAGTATGGTCTTGATGTCGGTAATTGCAGTCCTGTAAGCATCACATGACAGGTATAAGTCATAGCTTACATCAATCACATGATTTTGGAGTCAACTTGTCATTTAAATTGTTAATTTTATTTTTTATGAATACATGTCAGGTGGTTATTTATAATTCTGATACATGTGTAATAATGCTCATCTAAAAGAATTTTTGTCACATGATCATCAGTTCTTGTAGTATGTACATGTCCTTTTAAAATGTTATTGATAATCTTTATACATGTGTTTTAAAGCTAGTGATACATGCATATGTGTTATGGCTCATGATATATATGTTTTATGGTGCATGATACATGTGTATTATAAGGCTTGTCATACATGTGTGTCAGGGCTTATGATAAGTGCGTTATGGCTCTGTTGATATATGTGTGTTATAGCTCTTGATACATGTGTGTGTTAGGGCTTATGATATGTTTGTTATTGCTCATGATACATTTGTGGTAGGGTTCATGATATGTGTGTTACGGCTCATGATATATGTGTGTTGTGGCTCATGATACATGTGTGTTGAGGCTCATGATACATGTGTGTGTTAGGGCTTATAATATGTGCATTATTGCTCATGAT
Source organism: Tegillarca granosa (assembly GCA_029721355.1). Classification (NCBI taxonomy): domain Eukaryota; kingdom Metazoa; phylum Mollusca; class Bivalvia; order Arcoida; family Arcidae; genus Tegillarca; species Tegillarca granosa. Next base: position 6,585,157 of record CM056594.1, on the reverse strand, counting down.
ACATGTATGATATGGTTCATGATTTGTGTGTTATGGCTCTTGACACATGTGTGTTAGGGCTTATGACATGTGTGTTATTGCTCATGATACATGTGTGTATTAGGGCTTATGATATAGGTGTGTTAAGGCTCAATATACATGTGTGTTATTGCTCCTGATACATGTTTGTTATTGCTTATGATTCATGTGTGTTAGGTTCATGATATGTGTGTTATGGCCCCTGATATATATGTGTTTTTGGGCTCAATATACATGTGTTTTTGGGCTCATGATACATGTGTGTTGAGGCTCATGATACATGTGTGTTAGGGCTCAATATACATGTGGGTTATTACTCATGATAACTGTGTGTTAGGGCTCAATATACATGTGTGTTATGGCTTATGATTATGTGTGTTATAGCTCAATATACATGTGTTGGGGCTCATGATACATGTGTGTTGAGGCTCATGATACATGTGTGTTGAGGCTCATGATACATGTGTGTGTGTGTGTGTGTGTGTGTGTGTGTGTGTGTGTGTGTGTGTGTGTGTGTGTGTTAGGGCTCATGATGTGTGTGTTAGGGTTCATGATATGTGTATTTATTGTTCTTAATTTGAAGCATCACTTAATGGTAACTCAAAATTGAAGTTCAATTCACTTAGATTTACAGAAATCCACTGTAAATAGTATAGCAAAAAAAAAGATTATTTAGATGTTAGAGTTATTTCTAAATACACTTGTTGTTTATTAAATCTAAATTGGAAAATATCTGCAATTATAAAATATCTAAATTAAATTCAGATAAATACAGTGATATGGAATGTACCATTAAAAATAAATATAAAAATCTGATATTTGGTACATTTTTTGTACTGAAATACTTCCAGTTGCTTGTGTATTATGTGTAGTTAAGTAATCAGTGCTAAGTATATCAGATAATTCTAAATGAGAAGCCAAGATGAAACTAGTGTGTTGAATGATTTTTTGTGTAATAAAATAATGTTATATTTTGTCATGCTGGCAGTAGCTTATATATATATATATATATATATATATATATATATATATATATATATATATATATATATATATATAAAGAAGTAATAAAAAGGTCCTTGGCTAAATTACAATATAAACCAAATAGCATAACATCTCTGCTTTGAATGGAGATGTTCATATCAAAGTACATATGATTACATGAAGAATTTTTAGTTTTTGCATTAAAAACAAAATTTTGCCAATAAAAAAACAATATATATGCTATAAATTGAGCATTTTTCTGTAACTTAAAATTATAATTTGTTTTTAAAAGCATAATGTTCTTTCCTTTATAGCTTGTAAATCTTAAAAAATCAAAATTCCAAAGTCACCTATTTTCTGATGTATATTTTTGTTTATTAAGCAGAATAACATCTTGAAACTCATTTCTTTTTGTCTAAATTCTTCTATTGATCTATTTAAGCAGCACAACCCACCTTATTTTCACTCTAACAAAATTTGTGTATTTGTGTGTAGTGTACAATGTAATAGGGATAGATAAGAAAGGATGGTTAAATATTTCAATTAAAGAATGTTTCATTGTTCTGAGGTTGTCAGTTTTTGCACCAGAATGTGTGAAAAACTTGCTCATATCCTTAGCCATGGAGACATGTAAAAAAAAAAAACTCATCTGTTAATTGGTTGGTTGGTTGGTTTGCTGATTGGCTAGCTGTTTGTTTCATTTGTTGTTTTACTGGTTTTTGTTTTTATTATTATTATTATTAATTGACAATTAATCATTCTTGGGAGATTAATCTATTCATGTTGATGTTTGAGGTTGTTCCATTGTTCAAGCATTTTTCTATGAACCTTTGTAACATGCAGTAATTTTTGCAGTTTTACTAATCTATATCCGTTTTCGGTAATATCTATGAAATATAGAAAACAAACAGGTTCATGGAAAAAAATCAATTGGAATCTGCTGACTTTTCTTTTTAGGACATTGGCTATTCTATTAATTATTGTGATTAAATTCAGTGGGGTAGAAAAAATATTTTTTATTTAATAGGCTTTGTTATTGTACCAGAAAACCAATTCCTCTTAATATCAATGTCTAAAATTTTACATAGAGAATTCCTGAATTTTTTCATGGTTTGGCACAAAATAATGAAAATTTGGGTACTCTGTGGTATGCTAGCAAATCCCTTTGGCTTAGATTATTAACTTGGAAATCTTCTGCTGAATCACCAATTTATCACCAATTTCTAGTAGCCTTACACTTGCCCTTCATCTTCTGAGATATTGGCAATAAACAGAACTTTGTAATGGTCCATGGAACCAAATTTGGAAGAAGTTACTGGGCCAGAAAAAAATCTGGGGTTCAGTTAGCTCAGCTGAACCTGGACTAGATCTTTTTACACCAGCTTTGTCGCAATCAAAATATTAACTGAATTAAAACCAACCATTACATATTGAAATCTTGGAGCATCAACTCTTCACCAATTTTCACAATATCTCTTCTGCAAAATTTAGATAATCTTGAATGTTGGATATTTTGTTGAGATATATAAATCATTAATCAATCAATTAATCACTCATATAGACATGTATCACAGCATGTGATGGTTTATTTGTGGAACATATGTTAATACTGTATAATTTCATGTTATTTAGACATTAAGTAAAGATAATATTTCAATATCTTATGGAAACGACAAGGTATGTGGTTAGACATCATGTATAATGTATAATAGAAAATGTAGACTAAATTATTGGACTTTTGAGTTGTAAGAGTTCAATTCTGAAATCTTCAGTCCAATCAGACTCAGTGACTTGGTCCAATCCACCTTAAGGTTGTGTGAGAATTTTGTAAACTTTACTCGGCTGAAGGTTGTGGTTTTTATCTCTCTACTCCAGTTTTCTCCGAAAACTTTTGATTTTGCTGATGTGATAATTTTTTTTGTATCTAGCCATATTTCTGGTCTGTAATATTTTCTAATTGGATTCAATTCTTGCAATTTTTTAATTCAATTCAAATAGTCCATACCACATTTTATATGTTGCTTTACATGATATGCAGGGTGCCTTATCTGTGGCCAGTGACAGTTATAGCCAGATTTGATTATAACAATCTTAAAAACTACTATTTTATGTCTAAAGATTTAAGTTTATAGCAAAATAATCAAAGCAATGATTTCCATTCATACAAAAACCATAATCATTTTATTTTACAGTAATTGTTTCCCAGAAAACTACAAAATGCTCTTTTATTCCAATCCTGTCTGTGGATTCTGTGGAAAGCAAATTCTGTTGTGAAAAGTTTGTCAGTTTGCTTGCAGAAGGTTGGTGATTTTCACCAGACACACAGATTTCCTCAACCATCCCAGAACTGATTGAAGTAAAAAATCACGACTTTAGTGTATCACTTGAAATAAAGCATTGGCATTGTGGTTAATGTTTGTTATATGAAGGAGTTATGTCCTTGGCTATCCACTATATATCTTTATATTTGAACAAAAGACAGAACCTTATGCATTTATGACAAAAGAAAGAAATTGAGGACATATTTATTTCTTGTCTATCTTTTTTTAAAAATAAAAAATGGAATAGATAGCAATTTAGGAACATCTTGTAATTCCTAAAAATACATCATTATGTAAGATTAAGGTCATCCCAGGTTCGATCACCAGAAATTGCCTATTTTTATGGTAAAATTTCTGTTAGTTACAAAAATTGATGCATACAATTTTAAGCCATTTGTGATTATGATTTATGGTATATAATGCCATAATAATTATGTTTTGCTATTAAATCAGATTTTGGATGGTTGAGTTCTTCAAACCAAAGATGACTTAGTTCTGAATGCAATAATTCAATTTATTTTGTTTGAGAGAAGTTTGACCACAACCTATATTTATCATGTCACATGTAGTACTATAATATAAAACACAAAATGTGAGCTTTGACTGTGTGATTCAATAAGTGATATAATAGTTTGATAGTGTTTAAATAGATGAATAAATTGGCTCTAATATTTTTAATTAGTTTTACGTACTCTCATAACTTTGCGAGATCTAGCCACCATGCATTTGGAATTGTTATAACAGACAGTAGAAGGTACCAGAAAAATGTATCCTTTCCATTTCAGTAAAACATGCATTTCTATTGATAACCATGAGTAGAACATACTTTTATTACCCTCCCAATTACATAACCTTATATGAAATATTTCATTTGTTTCACTGAAATTTCAATGATCCCATGATTCATTCATTTTAGGACTTTTCTATCAAAATTATCAATTTAATTGAGGTACAATTTGAAATCACAACCTTAGTTTGAATTGATTATAGAAAATTTGAAAATTTAAATCCCTTTCCAAGATAAATTTAAATCCCTTTCAAAGATGTTGCTGTTATCTTCATTTTTCAAATGAATTTATTTAATTTATCAATATCCTTCAAAATGGACAGAATCATTAATTGGAAATTCTTATAACCACATGTTTTGAATTTTGTTTTGCTGCAGTGTCTCTCTATTCTACCTTCATCTATTTTACCACTAATTGTATAAATTCTTCTCTAATCTAAACAAAATTCTTAATACTAAGTAATGACCAGCAGGTGCTTGAGATTCATTTGGCAACTGGTTCACCATTAAAACCATAAGTCATCTAACACTAGTACACTAGTACACTAAGTATATAGTAGTATCAAAAAGTATGCCGACCACTAATTACTTGTAGTTTGTAGTTACAAGAAGTACTCACTGTGTTTATAAACATGTCTGAAATGATAAGGATAAAGTTTTGAGATGATAATGAGGATTTTCTGTAACAGTTACAAATGTGATGTCTTTTCTGATAGGTTAAGTCAAACCAGTTACAGGACAGAATGTTTTAAGGTGATAACCAGGGTCAGGTCTTTTTCAATGCTTATAGTTATCTATATATAATTTAATGGCTTTTGAAAATTTTAATTGAAACATTTCATCCAGTCTACACTTTGACCATCAGCTTCTAAATAGATCCCTCAAAATGCCTCTTGGAGGTCATGACGACAGACTTATTCAATGATTATTGAATACTATTTCAGTTAATAGAAATCATTTAAACATGATATATATTTTTGACATTAAAAAAAACCCGCTTGTTTTAACTAATTGTTCCCTTTTTAGAACCCCTTTTCTGTTTTTCAACTTCAAACAAGAGTTTTAATTCACACTTGATTATCAGTATATTACCTATTTAATTTAACATCTTTAAATAAATAATCTTCTATTGTACTGTAAAAGTACAGGAAATATGACTTTCTTGTATAGAAATGTAGGAGTACCATTACTTATATTAACCATGAAGCCTGTTATATTGCACTTTTAGGAGCTGCAAATTGGACCACACAGAACTTCCGAAAAAATTTTTTTTTATTGGATATTGCAATAATTTCAAAAAGTACCCATAAATCAAAATTTTAGATGTAATTCAGTTTTAAATTCTCTTAACTTTAATCAGTTTAGTAATTTACTGATCAACACTTTTAATTTATAATTTAAAGGTGTTCATGTACCAGCAAATCATGTCATATGATCTCAATATAAACTTTTGTGATTCCTGTGTGAAGTTCATGCAAATTGTTACCAAGTACATGTTCTAATCTTTTTCAAAAGAAAAAAAAAAAATTACGGTGTATCATAGAGAACAACAGTGATCCATAGAAGAAGCTTGTCCACTTTCTATTTCTTCACAATAAGTGTGCATGTACACCTGCAGGTATTATTTTTTACACCACAAGAGTCTAATAGAATGGATTATGCCTGAAAAATGGAGAAAACTTTTAAAAGCACATTTAAGGTAGAAAGGTATTTTTGGAGACACTACTGATTAAAAATTCTGACTCGGGATCAGACATTGTGACAACTGCAAACAGCAGTTTGTATTACTATCCATTATATTGATCTTGAGTTTGAGTTTTGCCTTAAAATTCATTGTATTTTTCCTGTATTACAATCCATTGTATTGACCTTATTTCTAATAACAATTCATTGAATTGTCCCTAAATCCTATATTACAATTGCATTATACCAGAATCCTGTGTTACAATCCATTGTATTGACCCTGAATTCTACTTACAATCCATTGTATTGTCTCTAAATACTGTCTTACAATTGTATCATTCCAGAATCCTGTCTTACCATCCATTGTATTGTCTCTAAATACTGTCTTACAATTGTATCATTCCAGAATCCTGTCTTACCATCCATTGTATTGACCCTCATTTCTGCCTTACAATCTATTGTATTGTCTCTAAATACTGTCTTACAATTGTATCATCCCAGGATCCTGCCTTACAATCCATTGTATTGACCCTCGTTTCTGCCTTACAATCCATTGTATTGACCCTCGTTTCTGCCTTACAATCTATTGTATTGACCCTCATTTCTGCCTTACAATCTATTGTATTGAACCTCATTTCTGCCTTACAATCCATTGTATTGACCCTCGTTTCTGCCTTACAATCCATTGTATTGTCTCTAAATACTGTCTTACAGTTGTATCATCCCAGAATCCTGCCTTACAATCCATTGTATTGACCCTCATTTCTGCCTTACAATCCATTGTATTGACCCTCGTTTCTGCCTTACAATCTATTGTATTGACCCTCATTTCTGCCTTACAATCTATTGTATTGACCCTCATTTCTGCCTTACAATCCATTGTATTGACCCTCGTTTCTGCCTTACAATCCATTGTATTGTCTCAAAATTCTGTCTTACAATTGTATCATCCCAGAATCCTGTCTTACAATCCATTGTATTGACCCTCATTTCTGCCTTACAATCCATTGTATTGTCTCTTAATACTGTCTTGCAATTGTAACACCCCAGAATCCAGACTTACAATCCATTGTATTGACCCTCATTTCTGCCTTACAATCCCCATTGTATTGACCCTCATTTCTGCCTTACAATCCATTGTATTGTCTGTACTGTCTTACAATTGTAACACCCCAGAATTTTGACTTACAATCTATTGTATTGACCCTCATTTCTGCCTTAAAATCTATCGTATTGTCTCTAAATACTATCTTACAATTGTAACACCCCAGAATCGTGTCTTACAATCCATTGTATTGACCCTCATTTCTGCCTTACAATCCCCATTGTATTGACCCTCATTTCTGCCTTACAATCCATTGTATTGTCTCTACTGTCTTGCAATTGTAACACCCCAGAATCCTGTCTTACAATCAATTGTATTGACCCTCATTTCTGCCTTAAAATCTATCGTATTGTCTCTAAATACTATCTTACAATTGTAACACCCCAGAATCGTGTCTTACAATCCATTGTATTGACCCTCATTTCTGCCTTACAATCCATTGTATTGACCCTCATTTCTGCCTTACAATCCATTGTATTGACCCTCATTTCTGCCTTAAAATCCATTGTATTGTCTATAAATACTGTCTTACAATTGTATCATCCCAGAATCCTGTCTTACAATCAGTTGTATTGACACTCATTTCTGCCTTACAATCCATTGTATTGTCTTTAAATACTGGCTTACAATTGTATCATCCCAGAATCCTATCTTACAATCCATTGTATTGACCCTCATTTCTGCCTTACAATCCATTGTATTGTCTCTAAATACTATCTTACATTGTAACACCCCAGAATCCTGTTTTACAATCTATTATATTGACCCTCATTTCTGCCTTACAATCCATTGTATTGTCTCTACTGTCTTACAATTGTAACACCCCAGAATCCTGACTTACAATCAATTGTATTGACCCTCATTTCTGCCTTACAATCCATTGTATTGTCTCTACTGTCTTACAATTGTATCATCCCAGAATCCTGTCTTACGATCAATTGTATTGACACTCATTTCTGCCTTACAATCCATTGTATTGTCTTTAAATACTGGCTTACAATTGTATCATCCCAGAATGCTGTCTTACAATCCATTGTATTGACCCTCATTTCTGCCTTACAATCCATTGTATTGTCTCTAAATACTATCTTACATTGTAACACCCCAGAATCCTGTTTTACAATCTATTATATTGACCCTCATTTCTGCCTTACAATCCATTGTATTGTCTCTACTGTCTTGCAATTGTAACACCCCAGAATCCTGTCTTACAATCAATTGTATTGACCCTCATTTCTGCCTTAAAATCTATTGTATTGTCTCTTAAAACTATCTTACAATTGTAACACCCCAGAATTTTGTCTTACAATCCATTGTATTGACCCTCATTTCTGCCTTACAATCCATTGTATTGTCTCTAAATACTGGCTTACAATTGTATCATCCCAGAATCCTGTCTTACAATCCATTGTATTGACCCTCATTTCTGCCTTACAATTCATTGTATTGACCCTCATTTCTGCCTTACAGTCCATTGTATTGACCCTCATTTCTGCCTTACAATCCATTGTATTGACCCTCATTTCTGCCTTACAATCCATTGTATTGACCCAGAATTCTACTTTCAATCCATTGTATTGTCTCTAAATACTGTCTTACAATTGTATCATCCCAGAATTCTGTCTTACAATCCATTGTATTGATCCTCATTTCTTCCTTACAATCCATTGTATTGACCCTCATTTCTGCCTTACAATCCATTGTATTGTCTCTAAATACTATCTTACATTGTAACACCCCAGAATCCTGTTTTACAATCTATTATATTGACCCTCATTTCTGCCTTACAATCCATTGTATTGTCTCTACTGTCTTGCAATTGTAACACCCCAGAATCCTGTCTTACAATCAATTGTATTGACCCTCATTTCTGCCTTAAAATCTATCGTATTGTCTCTTAAAACTATCTTACAATTGTAACACCCCAGAATTTTGTCTTACAATCCATTGTATTGACCCTCATTTCTGCCTTACAATCCATTGTATTGTCTCTAAATACTGGCTTACAATTGTATCATCCCAGAATCCTGTCTTACAATCCATTGTATTGACCCTCATTTCTGCCTTACAATTCATTGTATTGACCCTCATTTCTGCCTTACAGTCCATTGTATTGACCCTCATTTCTGCCTTACAATCCATTGTATTGACCCTCATTTCTGCCTTACAATCCATTGTATTGACCCAGAATTCTACTTTCAATCCATTGTATTGTCTCTAAATACTGTCTTACAATTGTATCATCCCAGAATTCTGTCTTTCAATCCATTGTATTGATCCTCATTTCTTCCTTACAATCCATTGTATTGACCCTCATTTCTGCCTTACAATCCATTTTATTGTCTCTAAATACTGTCTTACAATTGTATCATCCCAGAATCCTGTCTTACAATCAGTTGTATTGACACTCATTTCTGCCTTACAATCCATTATATTGTCTTTAAATACTGGCTTACAATTGTATCATCCCAGAATGCTGTCTTACAATCCATTGTATTGACCCTCATTTCTGCCTTACAATCCATTGTATTGTCTCTAAATACTATCTTACATTGTAACACCCCAGAATCCTGTTTTACAATCTATTATATTGACCCTCATTTCTGCCTTACAATCCATTGTATTGTCTCTACTGTCTTACAATTGTAACACCCCAGAATCCTGACTTACAATCAATTGTATTGACCCTCATTTCTGCCTTAAAATCTATCGTATTGTCTCTACTGTCTTACAATTGTATCATCCCAGAATCCTGTCTTACGATCAATTGTATTGACACTCATTTCTGCCTTACAATCCATTGTATTGTCTTTAAATACTGGCTTACAATTGTATCATCCCAGAATGCTGTCGTACAAACCATTGTATTGACCCTCATTTCTGCCTTACAATCCATTGTATTGTCTCTAAATACTATCTTACATTGTAACACCCCAGAATCCTGTTTTACAATCTATTATATTGACCCTCATTTCTGCCTTACAATCCATTGTATTGTCTCTACTGTCTTGCAATTGTAACACCCCAGAATCCTGTCTTACAATCAATTGTATTGACCCTCATTTCTGCCTTAAAATCTATTGTATTGTCTCTTAAAACTATCTTACAATTGTAACACCCCAGAATTTTGTCTTACAATCCATTGTATTGACCCTCATTTCTGCCTTACAATCCATTGTATTGTCTATAAATACTGGCTTACAATTGTATCATCCCAGAATCCTGTCTTACAATCCATTGTATTGACCCTCATTTCTGCCTTACAATTCATTGTATTGACCCTCATTTCTGCCTTACAGTCCATTGTATTGACCCTCATTTCTGCCTTACAATCCATTGTATTGACCCAGAATTCTACTTACAATCCATTGTATTGTCTCTAAATACTGTCTTACAATTGTATCATCCCAGAATTCTGTCTTACAATCCATTGTATTGATCCTCATTTCTTCCTTACAATCCATTGTATTGACCCTCATTTCTGCCTTACAATCCATTGTATTGTCTCTAAATACTATCTTACATTGTAACACCCCAGAAACCTGTTTTACAATCTATTATATTGACCCTCATTTCTGCCTTACAATCCATTGTATTGTCTCTACTGTCTTGCAATTGTAACACCCCAGAATCCTGTCTTACAATCAATTGTATTGACCCTCATTTCTGCCTTAAAATCTATCGTATTGTCTCTTAAAACTATCTTACAATTGTAACACCCCAGAATTTTGTCTTACAATCCATTGTATTGACCCTCATTTCTGCCTTACAATCCATTGTATTGTCTCTAAATACTGGCTTACAATTGTATCATCCCAGAATCCTGTCTTACAATCCATTGTATTGACCCTCATTTCTGCCTTACAATTCATTGTATTGACCCTCATTTCTGCCTTACAGTCCATTGTATTGACCCTCATTTCTGCCTTACAATCCATTGTATTGACCCTCATTTCTGCCTTACAATCCATTGTATTGACCCAGAATTCTACTTTCAATCCATTGTATTGTCTCTAAATACTGTCTTACAATTGTATCATCCCAGAATTCTGTCTTACAATCCATTGTATTGATCCTCATTTCTTCCTTACAATCCATTGTATTGACCCTCATTTCTGCCTTACAATCCATTTTATTGTCTCTAAATACTGTCTTACAGTTGTATCATCCCAGAATCCTGTCTTACAATTCATTGTATTGACCCTCAATATATCTAGACTATCTATAGCAATTTTAATGTTAAGTTTTGTTCTTTCCTTAAAAACTTTCAACTATTTTGAATAAAGTGTAAAAATATCTTAAATATCTAAAAGTGGATATTTTATTTGTAGCTTCTTAGCACATGTTATATTTAAATTGGAAATATTTTGGCAGTAGGGTCAAAACTTAGTAATAGGAGGATTTTTGCTATAATTAATGTTATTATCCATTGAACTCTGTAGAAGATTTTGAATATATCTCAAGTTAGTGTTTTAAGATGCATGAGCCTATTGTTATTGTTGTTTTGGAATATTATACCTTTTCATGGTCTAACAAGAAAGCCTCTTTTTTTGTCCATTGTGCAAAGGATGGCAACAGCATCCTTTCTCAACCTTTTATTCTCTCTTTTTATATTATCCACTTTGAGATGTTGCAACAAATAATAAAAGTGATAATAAAACAAAAATATAGAATTATTAATGATTTTATGTTTATGACTGATACAGGAAATAACATGCTGTATATTAAAAGTCTTCATTTTTTAGTTATTTACTTTTATGATAGTTGCTCTTGTGTGTTTATAAATACTTTATGTTTTTAGAAGAACATAACATAACACTTACTGTTTTTAAAGTCAGACAAAGTGTATTTTACATGATTTTAAGAGAATATTGACAGGGTTATAGAGTAAAACAGGTTTCTAATTAGCCACCAAAAACAGATATAATCAGTTTAAACTTATCTTTATCGTAAATTTGGCATATTTATCAATTTTATGCCATAAGTTTTTTAATATGCAAAAAGGCACCCCTAAGAGGTTGTCTATTTTCCTAATTAAACCCCTGCTGATTGCTCAAATCATTGCTTGTTAATTTGCAAAAAGGCACCCCTAAGTCGCTGTCTATTCACGTAATTACAGCTGTCGATTAAACAGATCATCACTTTGGACGTTTTTCATCTTTCTGGTCTATTCCAATTTGACAATTTAAGATTAAAAGGGGAAATTATGTCAGAACAGTTTATCAAAACATTAAAGGAAGAATATATTCAAAGAAGAAGATATATAAGACCTAATGTTAGGTAGTTGGTGAATACAAGAAAATGCAAGATAAACTTATAAGATATCATTTAGATACTTTATACCTTTATTGGCGTCAGTGGCTATTTTCGTGCAATTTTCTTTATTAGAGTTTCATCTTTTGGCTTCGTTTGGCCTCTTTGGGTGGTGTTGTATATAAAACAGTAACTAAATCTTGTATATGGTGATAAATAAATACATAAATATTATATAGATAAAAGAAGTTGGTTTTTATTGTTATGAGAAAAAAGAGTTATATGACACAATTTTGATTTCAAACTGTGTAAAAAAGCTTCACCTATACCTGCTTTTAGATTACACTCCAGTTACATTGTACCTATATTTAGATGGATGTTCTTAGTCAAGAACCTTCTATCATTTCCTCCATGTTAGTTGATACGGTATCACTTCACAGGACATCTCTATAAAATTAAATGTGTGGCAGGCGAAATAGAAAAAAAAATTATCTATGTTAGTAGCTTGGATAAAACTGGGATTGAAAGAATCTTCTGCTTTTGTTTTCTTTTTTTTCATATATAAGGTACCTGTATGCTATGATTTTCATTTTCTAAAGACAAATGTCTTGAAAATAAATTTTATAACATTATTGTTTTGCTACAAAATTTTATGTGGCTGGGAGAAAAATAATCAGTCACATGTCGGTGGTAGATAAAGGTATCGTTACCCTCATCAAGCTTTGTCTTAGATTCAAAATAACATCCAGTAAAAATTATATCCAACTCTTTTACAAATGATAGATTCTGTAATCACTTTGATGTATCAATCTATCATATTCAGTTTTTATTAGCGCATCCATGCTTATAACCTACCGTAGTACAATTTGTGTGTGCACAAAGGTGTCCATATTACCTGTTGTCAAGTTATCTAAAACTACTTGTCATGTTTTAAATGAATTATTGTCATAGAATTTTTGCAAATTAGTCCATTTAATTGTCATAGTGACCAAAAGTAGGTTACTTACGACACAGTTGCATGAACAACTTTGAAAAACTTAACTAAAGGTGCTATGAATAAGAGGAGTAGCAAATCTGTGTCTAGATTGCATTCCATTTTGAAAAAGATAAATATTATCATCTTATGCCTCCATCAAAATTTATTAATTTTCTTATGTTTAGTTTTTTAAGAAGCAGAGCCATTCGTGTATGCGCATCTAAATTTATACATCAGTTTTTACAATACGTTTTTAAAGTTATTACATATGTTAGATACATTTAATTTAAAAACATGTATAACCATAGCTATCAAAGTTGTAATATAAATGACATCTCGTAATAAATTTGTTATTATTATTTTACAAATTTTTACTGATTTTTTTAGTAGAAGCCAATATGCCTACTTTAGATAAGAGTTGCAATTGAGACATCTCTACTTTGTGTAAATTTGAAGAATTTTATAAAACACCAACATTCCTAGAATCATTTTGATATTTCAATGTTACATTGATGAAATGCTTTATTTGCCCTTCAATAAAAACATATTGGTTGTCTGCAATATATATATATATATAGTCAATCCTTTGAAGGATTTTTAGTAAATTTCATACAGAGTGCATTCCATTTTTTTCTCTGGCAGACAAGAAATTTATGCAGTTCATTCAAACTTGAATTCTAAATTGGATGTTACATTTGCTGACTGAAGGTCTGATGATATTTACATGTGCTCACTATCTCTTCAATTGGCTGGATATCAATTATATCAATTGGACAATTTAGTCATAAAAAGGGGAATCATGGGACTGTTAAAATATAATTAATAGAAACAAAAAACATCCAAGACATGGCTGGTTTAGTTTTATATAAGACTGGTTGGAAAATGAAATACCACCCAGATATATGAATTGGAGAAGGCTACAGTTATTACAGAGGAACTTATAAAATTTAACACATTTATTTCATTTGTAATAAATATTTATTAACATGTGTAATGTCTGCAGTGTATTATCAATTCCTGTTTCTAGACAGTGGTTGTAAAGACATGTGGCATAACTGATACATATAATATGTAAGAGTGTTAACAAGGTACTGGGCTACAATATTAGACCTGACTGACATTGTTAAAATTGTGTAATTAAGGCAGTAGGCTAGTGTGTAACTACCGTACTTCTTGGGTGTACCTTATATATATCTACATCTGCTCATATTTCTTGCAATCTTGCTACATTATTGTTCTCTGTTTTATTTTTAATTGTCGACTGGGTTTTAAAAAATGCATATCAAGCCTATGGTATGGTGTAGGGTGGGTGGAAGGTTTTTTGGCAGATTTGAAAATTGATTTTTTTTTTTTTTTTTTTTTTTTTTTTTTTTTTTTTTTGTGAAATCAACTCCTAGTTTTGGTTCAAAACTTTGAAATTTAATATACTGTTATATACAAATGTTTATAAGTACATTTTACACCTCAATCACTATATTGAATTATTTCAGGATTTTTTCCCATTTTCTTCTTTAAAACTTTACAACAACCATGTAGTAAACTAAGATTGAAACCCACAATGTAATTTTAAATTACCATGGGTTTGAATTCTAATATCTTGACAAACTTGATCATCACAGCCGTGTTTTCTTCATGACTTAAAATGCTTTAGTGTTACATAATGTTATTGCAATGGTAATAAGAACTAGAGTGTATAATGTATACTTGCGAGCAAGTATATGTCTGTGTATCAGCTGTCTAAAGTGGTGCCCCAAATAGCAGAGGAAATTCCAAGAAAGAAAGAACTCTCTAAAAAGAACTCTTGGAATTCTGTGCTTTTAACAGGATTTCTCCAAAGTCCTTCCGAATTCTGGAAAACAGTAAGGAAGCGACCTCCCCATGGTCAATCCCAGCTACCAGTTGACAAAATTTCAACCTGATCGGATAAGAAATTCAGGAGGAGATGTCTCTGAAAGAAATCTGTCAGAAACAAGGAATAATAATAATAATAAAAAAAATAATAATGATAATAAAGATTACCAGTAACAACAAGATGTTTGCTCATATGCAGACATAATTGAGTACATACAGATAAGCTCACATTAGAAGGAAACCTGTCTAGCTATATCAGGGCACCTATACAACCATCTTTGTTTTTCATTGGTAATTATTGGCATTTGCAATCTTACCATGTGATACCTCTGTCATTAGCACAAAACAATCATAAGTCTGTTTTGCCTTTAAAAAAGGCATCTTTTACATAAACATATTGTGCTACACAATTGATCTTGTAATACACAGACTAATCCCATTGTACAAGATTTGACTTTTAATTGTCTATTTTCCTTTTCTAATCTAGCCAGTGGCTAAATAATAACTCTTTAGATCATTTGCCTTCTTTTTATACACAGAATAATTTTAACCACATGGTGATTTTTTCAGTTGCCTCTTACATTGTTAAGACTTTGGGAAATTTTCAGTAATTATTCAAGGAATCTTATTTAGATTTATTCTTAATCAAAGTAAGCATTATTTGTTAATTTACCACCTAAAATATCAATTAAAGTAAAAGATTGGACAATGAATTTTTTATTTGTTCAGCAATATAAGGGCCAGAAAATCAAGTAAAATGCTATCAATTTAACTACATATTGATCAAACCTCAGGTAGCAGCTATCATTTGATCTGATGACTGTTTTTAACTTTTTCTAGTCATATATCTAAATTTGATCTCTATAATATCTACTTTACAAGAAACTACTATCAAATGAATACATTTTGATAGAAAGATTATACACATGCATAATATACCAGATGTTAAAATCCTAATGATCATCGTAAGGTAATAGACAGGGCAGTAGTTCAATTGAGTACACTTTTAAAAGTGAGGATAGCTCACCTGTATAAAGGATTCAGGTTATTTATATATTTATAAATATGCCTACAGTAGGTATACTTTTATAGCTTACCTGTGTGAAGTCTTTGGTTAACAATAATAGAGCAACAACCATGACTGTTTATTGTGTGAACACTTTTTTAGCTGACAGGTAAAAAGGCTTCTGATCATATGACATTGGTTCTTTGTGTTTTTGATAGCTCATCTGTATAAAAGCTTCTCGTTTTGTATCAGAAGGTTTTAAACTGGGTTATTAAGTGTGCACTTTAAAAGCTCACCTGGTAGAAAGGCCTCTGGTTTTTGACATTGCTCCATTGTGAGTTATTTATAGCTCATCTATAAAAAAGCTTCTGGTTTTGTATCGGAAGGTTATATATTGGGCATTGGTTTATAATGTGTACACATATAGCTCACCAAAATATAGACTTCTGATTCTGTGACTGTCAGTATAGTTTCATTGTATGTGTTACATATAGCTCACCTGTATAAAAGCTTCTAATATGTATTATAAAGTAATAGGCAGGACATTGGTTTACTGTGTGTACAGTTTAAAGCTCATTTGTATAATTATTCAGGTTAATTACTATAAGGAAATGGTAAAAGATAGGGCATTGGTTCAAATGAGTACATTTTAATAGCTTATCTGTATACAATCTGCTGGTTTGACTAGAAATTTATTCATTTAAGTACACAATATATAGCTCACCTGTATAAACACTTTTGTGTACAGTAAATTACCGTGGTAGTGTAAAATCTTTATTTTATCTTCAAAGAATCTCTAGAATAGTGAAGTCATAGGAAAAAACCTGTGATTTTTCAATAAAACATAGATTTTCTGAAAAGCATGAACTTGTTTTGTTAAATATAAATCATTCATGTGTTTAATACACCTTGGCATGGACTTAAAATAAGAATGGGGTGTGTAAGCAATATAGGCATATTACAGTGGAAGGAGAAACTAGAACTGTCACTTGAAAGCCAAATAAGCCTCACCCACCAAAAATCTATTAGGGGATTTTTTGGCTAAGGTTTGGTCTTCTGACCTTGACTTTTGACCTAGATAATAAAGTAAGATGCACATTATCTCATGTTGGTACACATTTGTGCCAAGTTTGATTGAAGTCTACTTCTTGTTAAAGTAATGAAGTGAACACTATTTTACATGGATAGTCTTGCACTTTGAGTCCTTTGTACCTCTTAAATAAGTTGAGGGGTACAAAAAGAATTAGTAAAGCAAGGTTAAACCTTATTGATGAATCACAGCTAAATGAGTACATCTTGTTAGGGTTAAACTTCATCATCACTGGTTGATCTTTTGTTTGTATTTATAGGTTTCAGTGTGCTCCTTCACAAGGCCATTTAAAACATAGATTGAGCATGTGGACAAATTTCCATCTGTTTTTGAACATAAAACTAAATTATTACCTGACTTTTTTTTTACTTTTCTTTGTAGCATTATACAATTCCAATAACATCATGCCTAACTTAAAGTCATGTGATGACACCATTTTCACCTTCAACATAAAAACATTCCAAAGCCCAGTATTGTTGTCATGAGTGACTTCTGCTTATGTGATCTGGTTTTAAATAGAGTTTAGATATTGACTTTGTTGAAAAAGTTTTTAAGCTAAGAGCATACTTTTAAAGTTAATTTTTTTTTAATTTTAGGTCCTCCAGGCAACAAGGGTGAACCTGGTCCTATGGTATGTATGTTGTATATTAGTGCATAGATAGAAAAAAAAAACCAAAACATTGCATTTTATAACTGATAGATTTGTGTTGTACATGTATTTACAAATAAAAAAGTGGTAAATCCTGATCTTCTAGTAGCTGTATTCATCAATTTACCACATGCTGTTTTAAGTTTGAATAGTGCTGGGTTTGATACAGTTTTAGATTTATATTAAAGACATCAAAATTACTAAAAGATTTTCTGTTGAACTATTGTTTCTACTAGAAATGATATAAAAAAAATTTTGCCTGTAATCTGAGATATCAATGTTAAACTTTCATAAAATCGAAATGTACTGGGTTTTTTTTTTTTTTGTGAGAAATACAAATCATTTAGTTTGTTTGATGTCAAGAATATGTTTTCATGTTAGAATGAATGATCAGGTATTAGGATGGCAATTTTGATTTTGATTTTTGCAAGAGTTATTCCCCTTTTAATTAGTTATTGTTGCTCTTTATTTTTCCTGATAAGATTTGTTACATTTAGGAAAAAATTGAAATGATTAAACTTATTTACAACATTTAGGACAAAATTGTATCATGAATAGTTTGTTATTGTCTAATAACTGTTTTTTTCTTTTGACAAAGGGAGATAACTCTTGCATTATTATAGAAAAATGAATGTTATTTGACTGTAGTTTAATTTAAGTTTTCTAGTTGAATGTATCACTGTATGAGGACCATTTTCATTATAAAGTACTGCTTTAGAAAAGGATGCTAATAGTAAAATATTTTATGATTTTTATTTGTTTATTTATAATCAACACAGGGCCCTCAAGGACACAGCGGTTATCCGGTACATTTACATAATATATTAATAGTCTTAACTGTATAATACTTATAACTCAGAAATGTCTAGACTTTTAATTTTTGTACAGGTTTAATTATTTAGATCTAATTCAATTTGCTTCAAAAACTAGCTTGTTTTTATGATACTGTTTTGATAAAAAAAATTTAAAAAATTAAATATTTTTTGGTAATTTCCAATATATGTGTTTTCATGGAAGATGTCATATTTATAACTCTGTTCGAAAATGTGATTTTTGTCCCAAAATTGTTCAAACAATGTAATTTCCCAATACAAAATTCATCAGAAAAAAATCTTCTTTAAGAAAATCAGTGTCTAACAATATACAAAAAATAACATTATTTGAGAGGAAAGTCTAAAAAGTGGATTTTTAAATTTAAAAGAGTTATACCCTCATTTTCTGTGTCATCTGTCAGCTTCTGATAAAGCAGTGTTATAAAATGAAGCATTCATAAAGGCAAGCTATATAGTTGTATTTTCAAGATCTCTTGTTAAATTCATATGGTGGAAGAACTAAACAATATAACAAGCTCACTATAAAACTTTATATCAGGATAAATATCACAATCTTAACCAGCTTTTTGTAATAAGCTTAATGTACATGTTTCAGCATCAGTGTATGTGTTTTTTTTAATGAATTGCTTATTTTTATCTTGCTTATTTGATTTTTAATCAAACTACAATATTACAAAATGAAAAGGCGATACTCAAGATATGTATAACATATATATCTTTTATCAAAAAATACAAGAGCCCAGAGCAGAACACAATAGCCTCACACACAATTATATGCAGTTCTCCACACAATGCAAGAAGATACACAACACTAGCACTAATGACTAATTTTGTGTTTAAAACAAATTTCTTTTTAATGTTCCAGTTTTCCATTATTTAAGTATATTTTTGTATTGTGCCTATTTGCATATTTTTTTCCATCACAGCAAGAACAAAAATTGACATGATTACTTTGATCTTTGACCTCTTCTAAACAATCACATTTTGTTTTTGTTTTTGCAAAACATTATTGATCAGGCTTATTGCTGTTACACAATAGAAAAAATTGTTGATTTTGCCACTAAGGTACCGGTTTAAGTTAAGTGAAAACTAATTAGTGTTGCATTATCCACTATTTATTTACCAATATCCCTTCTGTAACATTCTTTTACATTGGTGAACACACACACACACACACACACACACACACACAGAGTAGTGCCTTTTCATTTTGTAACAAAAAAGTGTTTCAATATTTTGCAGTTAAATAATTGTATGGATATCAGAATTTAGTTATTGGCACAACTTCCCATCATTAAACACACTATTTATATATATACATATATTTTGGGGTACTGATGTTTATTTATTGTTAGGTCAGTTTTGCCAATGTTCACTTTATGGTATTTATTATAGTGATATAATGACTTTTATTGTTGTTTCATTATAACATTTGATTATCAGGGCCCTATTGGAGTACCAGGATGGCCTGGCAGAAATGTAAGTACACATTTTTTAAAAAGAAAAAAACATTTTCAATTAGTATCATTAATTGCTAGATTGGCTAAAAGAAATTGAGTTAATTTCCATGGTTTATGAAAGATATATGGCTTACATATGGAGGTCTAGGTTCACTTTTTGAATGAAATATGGACATTTTGTCCTCTTTACTGGATTTCAGTTGTAATTGAAATAAAAAAAATTACAATTTTTGGTTCTTTTCTATCTTAAGAATTTGCTTATTTGGATTAGTGGAAACGGATCATTACCTCTTGATATAAGTGCAATTTTAAATGTAAAATCAAATTTCAAATGTTTACATCACATTAGCAAAACTCAACCCAAGCAGTAAGAAAATATTGTGACCACTTATTTAAAGAAAAAGAAAAAAATGGTTTTGTTAAAAATCAAAAAAGGACTAACTAGATTGTACAATAGTATGGTTTTAACCTGAGTTGATAAACAGTCATAAAAAACAAGTTTTTGACCATTTTTTAGTGAAAAAACTTGGTCGTTAGTTGCGTTAGTCAGGGGGTAAAGGTAAACAGTATAGCAAAAAATGGTTCCGGAGGTTTTGAGATGGTCGGATAAGAGGGGTTGTCATTATATAGAGGTGGCCATTATCACAAGTTAGAATGTAGATTGTACAATAGCACTAGTTATATTGTACAATAGCACTAGTTATATTGTACAATAGCACTAGTTACATTGTACAATAGCACTAGTTGATATTGTTCAATTTGAATTCATATCTTTTCAGGGTCTTCCAGGAATGAAAGGTCAAAAGGGTGTGAAGGTAAACATTATTATGTATATAGATTTTTGTTCTGTGAATGACTCTGTAAATTATATATATATATTTATATAAATATATTCCTAAAAATTCTGGCTACACAAATAAATTGTTGTTATAGTAATTTTTAACTTTTAAACTGGTTGTTTTAGACTGTATGGCAGTCCACCAGCTCTCAGTGTTTTTTTTTTCATGGGGTTTAACACAAGGCAATCAAATCTTTCCCCTAATGTCCAGTTACTTCCTGTATTTTGGTTACCTCTGTATTTGATACATATGTCCTTCACATTGAGAGTTTATTCAATTTTATATTAAATTTTAACCATACATACATACTAATTAAGCAATTATTGTAATAAAACAGACACACACAGTTTGTTACAGTATACTGTTAGTAGTTCAGTTTAGTACAAGATTAAAGTACACTGTACATTTTATATCTAAATACATGTTAATATAATTCTATCTCAGCTGTTTCTAATTTCTACCAATAAAAACTCCTTGTTATGTCAAATTGAGCATAAAACATTTAATAGACTTTGATGTTAAAACAATCAGAATTGAATTATGTCTTACTGGGCACTGACAGAGGTAGAACAGATTAGCACATTGATCTTCATGTAATCCCTTCTGTACAATAAAATTAATTTTCACTTATTTAGGAGGGGGTGGTTTTATGTCATTTTATTGCCCATTTCCTTATTATCTATCTCTTTTCTAAGGTGAGGTCCCATTCAATTCAATTCATAGAGTTTCTTTTGTGGGGAAATTGCCAATTTTGATTATAAAATGCAAGGTGTGGAATATTTCACAGCTGACTGTATTGCCGTGAAAATACAGAACAATTAAGCCATTTTGTCAATTTTTTTTTCAATAAAAAATGAGACCAGAAGTATTTTTTTTAAATAATTAAAAAATGTATATGTATATAGTATTTATTTATGTAAAGAGGGATAGGAATTTAAAACACTGTTTAACACATTATCATATGTGACATGACAAAATAACACATTATCTGTGACATGACAAAATTACATATTATTATACCTCACTTGTCAATCTTGAAAAATATGTATAGTGATTGGTTTTGGGAAAACACATGATCAGATGACAAGAAATCGAGTATCCCTTACGTGTGATAATATTACCCTCACGTGCGATAATATTACCCTCGGGTGATCAAGTTTCTCTGATAATATTTCTCACATTCGGGAGCCAAAGCACTTGAACATGACACACTGAGTTATCTTTCCTGTGTTGCAAACAACCTTGACGTTCAGCTGTCAACATGGACGAAAACAAAAGTGGGGGTAGGTTTTTTAAGCAACTTCCACAGTTGGAATTAAAGAGTTGGAAATTTTATTGCATTGCTTCATTTGTTCAGTATAATAAATGTATATTGTCATCTGTGACATGAAAAAATAACACATCATCATCTGTGACATGACAAAATAACACATGATCATCAATGACATGACAAAATAACATTATCATCAGTCACATGACTAAATAACAAATTATCATTTGTCACATGACAAAATAACACATCATCATCTTTGACATGACAAAATAACATGATCATATGTGACATTACAAAATAACACATCATCATCTTTGACATGACAAAATAACACATCATCATCTGTGACATGACAAAACACATTATCATCTGTGATATGACAAAATAACATATTATCATCTGTGACATGACAAAATAACACATTATCATCTGTAACATGACAAATTTGTTTTATCTTTCATTAATTATTCTTTACATAAGTTCATAGGATAGATACATGTACAGAGTTTGGTTTGTGATTTTATGCACTCTAATCCTTATTATGTTGTGAAAGAGTTCTCTCACACCCAGATTGATTGCTTTGTTTAAATAGTGTTATTCCCAAATCAAGATAAATTTACTTCTATTTAAAACATAATACTTCAGTTCTGATTCTGAGAAGGATTTGAACAAAGATGGTGAGAGGCATTGTGATCTGTAGGCAGAGAAGCATTGTGATCTGTAGACAGAGAGACATTGTGATCTGTAGGCTGAGAGGCATTGTGATCTGTAGGCAGAGAAGCATTGTGATCTGTAGACAAAGAGGCATTGTGATCTGTAGGCTGAGAGACATTGTGATCTGTAGACAGAGAGGCATTGTGATCTGTAGACTGAGAGGCATTGTGATCTGTAGACTACGAGGCATTGTGGTCTGTAGGCAGAGAGGCATTGTGATCTGTAGACAAAGAGACATTGTGATCTGTAGACTGAGAGGCATTGAGAGGCATTGTGATCTGTAGGCTGAGAAGCATTGTGATCTGTAGACAGAAAGGCATTGTGATCTGTAGGCTGAGAGGCATTGTGATCTGTAGACAGAGAGGCATTGTTATCTGTAGACAGAGAGGCATTGTGATCTGTGGACAGAGAGGCATTGTTATCTGTAGACAGAGGCATTGTGATCTGTAGACAGAGAGACATTGTGATCTGTAGACAGAGAGGCATAGTTATCTGTGGACAGAGAGGCATTGTGATCTATAGTCAGAGAGGCATTGTGATCTGTAGGCTGAGAGGCATTGTTATCTGTAGACAGAGAGGCATTGTGATCTGTAGACATAGAGGCATTGTGATCTGTAGGCTGAGAGGCATTGTGATCTGTAGACAGAGAGGCATTGTGATCTGTAGACTGAGAGGCATTGTGATCTGTAGGCTGAGAGGCATTGTGATCTGTAGACAGAAAGGCATTGTTATCTTTAGACAGAGAGGCATTGTGATCTGTAGACAGAGAGGCATTGATATCTGTAGGCTGAGAGGTATTGTTATCTGTAGGCTGAGAGGCATTGTGATCTGTAGACAGAGAGGCATTGTGATCTGTAGACAGAGAGACATTGTGATCTGTAGACAGAGAGGCATTGTGATCTGTAGACAGAGAGGCATTGGCATTGTGATCTGTAGGCTGAGAGGCATTGTGATCTGTAGGCTGAGAGGCATTGTATTCTGTAGACAGAGAGGCATTGTGATCTTTAGACAGAGAGGCATTGTGATCTGTAGACAGAGAGGCATTGTGATATGTAGACTGAGAGGCATTGTGATCTGTAGACAAAAAACATTGCGATCTGTAGGCTGAGAGGCATTGTGATCTGTAGGCAGAGAGGCATTGTGACTTGTAGACAGAGAGACATTGTGATCTGTAGGCTGAGAGGCATTGTGATCTGTAGGCAGAGAGGCATTGTGATCTGTAGACAGAGAGGCATTGTGATCTGTAGGCTGAGAGGCATTGTATTCTGTAGACAGAGAGGCATTGTGATCTTTAGACAGAGAGGCATTGTGATCTGTAGACAGAGAGGCATTGTGATATGTAGACTGAGAGGCATTGTGATCTGTAGGCAGAGAGGCATTGTTATCTGTAGACAGAGAGACATTATGATCTGTAGACAGAGAGGCATTGTGATCTGTAGACAGAGAGGCATTGTGATCTGTAGACTGAAGTTTTAAACCACCTGACCATTAATGACTCATTTCAACAGTAGTGTACAGTTTTTCTGTAAAAATAATATCTGTTCTGTTCCAATATCTCCCACTTTATTCTAAATTAATTAGACATATATGGATATTTACTCTGATCTCCTTACATCTTTACTTTTAATTACAGATGATATAGTTACATTAACAACATATTGAGACTGTATCTATTATTGTAGTAGTAGAGAATTAAAATTTTCATTTTAAATGAACCCATAACTCAAGTATTAATTAAGTAATGATAATGAGACTACAATATCTATTATTTTCATCGTCAGGCAAAATTAAGATTTTTCAATGATCCCACAACTAAAGTACCAGTATTAATTATGCACAGTTTTTAACAAACTTGATGTATTATTTTCTCTTTACAGGGTGATTTTGGTAAACGAGGATTCCCAGGCTTTCCGGTTTGTGACAGTCATGGAATTTTATGAATGGGATTGTTACTAAATATATCTTACCTCTACCGTATATATTTGAAATGATGTTAATTACCCATCCCCCTCATTTCCTGTCGTATTTAATTAAACAGCACTTGATGATGCATGTTTTTATAGTTTCTTTGTAAATGATGCTCATCTTTCTCCAAATCTGCTGTTACCCCATGTTGTTATTTTTATGCCAGCTATTATAAAACCATTTTCTCACTATATTTGTATAAAAATTGGTTCATTATATATCAGTGTCTATTTACTCTCTATCCAGTACTTATAATTACCACATATGCATTATGTAATTAACTTGTATGTCTCTGTGAAATGATCTGTATAATTATTATTATGATCATCATCATCATCATCATCATCATTATTATTATTATTATTATTATTATTATTATTATTACGGTATTATTATTTTCATCATCATCATCATCATCATTATATTCATCATCATCATTATCATTATTATCATCATCATCATTATTATTATTATTATATATTATTATTATTATTATTATTATTATTATTATTATTATTATTATTATTATTATTGGAGGAATTACATTTTAAGTTAGACATGAAATTAAATCATGGACAAGTTTTAAAACCAAGGCTCATTTGATCCTTTAAATAAGTAGAAGTACGTGTATTTACTTGAAAGCTGTATAGGAAAAATTGATTTATATATTGAGGCATTTACATTTGTCTTCATATAACGCTATAATTTAGAAAAATGCAAATATATTTACAACCAAAGATAAAGATTGTCTAGCTGTTAAAAAAACTGAATACCTCTACCCTCTACATGAAAAGTCCTATTTCTGCTATTGAGACATATTGGAAATGTAACTAAATAAAAAAAAGTTACCAGACATGATGGAAGTGTAATGCCAGTTGTCACAACAGTAGTGTGTACTATGGTTAAGATTGTCCATGCAAAAATATGAAGAAAAAAAAGAGAAAAGAAAACAGTAACTGAGAAAAGTTGTTTTTATCTCTTTTTCTATTTACATATCTAAAAAGATTTTTTAAAAATATATTTTCCACAAGTTTATGGATAACCTTTTTAGTTATATTTGTATCTAGAGGTGATATGTTTCCTCCAATAATTACTAAAGATTTGATTGAATTATTGGCCTCTTTGTGAAAAAACACATTTCCTTCCTTGTCTGACAGAGTTGGTATTATTAACATAGTAATGGTAACCTCACTTTATTTTTTCTGACATTTTCTGGCCTTGAAATTCATCATTGCCTGGGATCAATTTCCTTTTAAACATTTAAAAGAAATAGTACTTTTAAGTAATATGACAAATTTGATCATAAAATTCTCATTTGAGATAATAATTCTGATAGAAAATATTTTTATAGTGTGTTTATGATGGGCAGATTTATTTCTATATGCCATTTGGCATAGATTTCTGATATTTGTTATTTTTTAAAATCTTAAAAATGTATTTTGTGTTAGTACTTCAAAATATTAGAAGCACATGCAGGCTATATAAACAATGTTATTTATATATTAATCCTTTTGCATGCATTTTGTAATATATACCATTTTATAACTTAACACTTGTTTTAATTTTCTTTTCATTTATTTGCTTAACTATTTATTTATTTTTGATAATTAACCATGTTTTTTTTTTTTAAACATGAGGAATTTTAAATTTCAATTACATTTCATGTCACTAAAAATATTGTAAATATTGTTGCTAGTTTTCAAAAATAATCTCCAGAAATAACACTTACATAAAAAAGTGTTAAAATTTGGTGTTAGAAATGTAGCTTATGTGTCATCAGGAAAATCATATATTTTACCATAGCAGTATTGCTGTTAATTTTAAACTGTATGACATTTGGTTAAATTCAAAGACTGGTTCTTAACCTTAAATTATTAATTGGTAATTTTTTTCTGATATTTTTTATTAACATTTTTATTTATTTTTTTAATTTAATTATTACAGGGATCAATTGGTTTAAAAGGAGAAATGGCAAGTACTATTATATATTTCATTTTTAAGGGAGATAACTCTATTTCCTCCCTGGAGAAAATACTTGTTAATTGAATGGGTTTAGATGTTAATAATTTCACTTACGTTAAGATATCACCAACTAGATAAATATTAAGACCTTGAAAAACAATGAGGATTTCTATTCGTGTCACTTGTTGTTGTTTCTTTTCTCAAGACAAAGGCTTACCCTTTTGATATAGAGTGCTTGGTGAATTGACCTCACTGTTTTCAAGTGTTTAAGCTCAGCCTGGGTAGAAATCCCCATGTTTCATCCATTTTGTTATATGAGCATTCTTTTGACAATTTTTTTAAGTTTGGTTTTTGGAAACCACAGAGTATAGCTAGATATGTACTATTTGTTAATACAGTAAAGTTTTTGGGAGAATTGTCTTATATTTAAACGTTACTTTAGTTTATTTATATTTGTAGTTTTGCTTTTTCAGGGACCACCAGGAGATCAAGGGGTTCCAGGACTTAAGGTAAAACAATAATCTAATTTATCTAACTAGTTACTTCTAATTATTGTTTTTGAAAATGAAATGAAATCTATGGCTCATCTTACCTGATCTTTAATTGGATTTTGTGCTGTGCATTAAAAAAGTTAGAGCATGTCAGGTTGTCAGTCAATCATTGAGTTAACTCCTAGTATTTTTGCTTATCTCATTTATCAACCTTTCATTTGGCTGTCTGGTGGATTGGAAAGTACTGGTTTAAAGTTTAGTATCTTGCTAATGGCGATATAATGTAGTTATGCTGGAGCTTAAACCTACAGCCCAAGCCTTAACCACTTGGTCACATGTTTCATCAATACCTAGATAATTACTCATTTCTGTATCTGTTGATAAATATATTCACCACTGTTTCAGGGAGAACCTGGTGAGAAGGGTGAGAAAGGAAAGGAAGGTTTACCTGGTTTTGATGGTGCTCAAGGACCAAAGGTAAGCTCAAGGCCATAATTGCTATTTAATTTATCCTTCAAATATTTCATCTTTTTTCTTGGTAAATGCTTTAAAGGTCATCCAAAATATCTGGGTAAACATATTTCTATATGTTTACCCATATGTCGCTTGAAACATAACTTGGGTACTCCTAAAAAAGATTTTAAGCAGGTTAGTTCCATTTTTCTTGAATTGCTGAAATATAAGGCCATGTCAAAAAAATTCTCTGGTTCTCAGATACTTTTTTTTTCAAAAAGTGGCAAGGTAGGTGGGTGTTTTATTTTATGCTAAATTTTTAATACATTTTATACATATAACCGTACTTTTGAATAAAAAGATTTTAACCTAAGTTAGAGTGTAAACCATCTTTTGATATTTTCAGTAATGCATCATTATGTAAATGTTTATGAAAAAGATCAATACAGTTTTGAATTCTAAGCATTTTATTTTCATATTTGAAAAGTGTATTAAATAAACATTCAGACATTAAACAGTGATGTTGTGTTTTATAACAATACCCAGGAAATGGGCTGGCATGGCTAAAATGGTATACAAAAACAAGCTAGTTACATGTTCTTTATCACATAAACTTTGAAGATTCACACATACAGTGACATAGTTAGAGGTAGTGTCTTTTAATAGTTCTAAGTCAGTATTTATAAAGCTGTATTAATTGATATTCTTTCTCACATTAATTTTGGTCAATATTAAAAGATTCACAACCATATATCAGTTACCTTCCAATATTTTGAAACAAAAGTGTAAAATGTAAATACTGCATGCATACTTGGCACAATACAAAATTTAAAATGTGATTTGAAATATCGACCAAATAGCTTAATAACCTCACCAATCTTTACATTTGGGAACATTTTTTCCATTCCGTCAGATTTTGTATTTCCAACAGATACATCAAATGTTGATGTTGTATTTATGGCAAGGTTATTTTCGGCAGGGATTTCATTTCCTAACATATCGTTCAAAAGTCCATCACAAATTTTTTGTACGGTCAATTTGGACTTCACTGGCACAATTGTCCATGGTACTAATGTTTTCTTGTCAAAACTTAAAGTAAAGCTTGCTAAAATTGTCCCTTCATTGGCATTGCCGGCCAAATTCTCCAGAGCAGAT
Organism: Tegillarca granosa; assembly: GCA_029721355.1. Classification (NCBI taxonomy): domain Eukaryota; kingdom Metazoa; phylum Mollusca; class Bivalvia; order Arcoida; family Arcidae; genus Tegillarca; species Tegillarca granosa. The sequence continues at coordinate 6,556,289 of CM056594.1, read as the reverse complement.
GCCATGTTTTTAGCTCAACTGGCTAAAGCCAGCTGAGCTTATGGCATGGTGAAGCGTGCAGTGCAGTGTGTGCGTAAATCTTTGGTCTTCTCCTCTGAAACCACTGAGCCAATTGGAACCGAATTTGGTTTGGAAGGTCCCTACCTCGGCCTGACTAAAGTTTGTACCAGACAACCCTGCCCGACATCCAAGATGGCTGTCCATTACTATAAATAGAAAAAAACACAAAAATGGCCATTGTGGATTCATTTCTCCACGAATTAAGCTCAAATTTGAAATGTAGAAAGTAAATCATGGGGGATTTAACATACTAATGTTTTCTTGTCAAAACTTAAAGTAAAGCTTGCTAAAATTGTCCCTTCATTGGCATTGCCGGTTAAATTCTCCAGAGCAGATGCCATGTTTTTAGCTCAACTGGCTAAAGCCAGCTGAGCTTATGGCATGGCGAAGCTTGCATGCGTGTGTGCGTAAACTTTGGTCTTCTCCTCTGAAACCACTGAGCCAGTTGGAACCGAATTTGGTGTGGAAGGTCCCTACCTCGGCATGACTAAAGTTTGTACCAGACAACACCGCCCGACATCCAAGATGGCCGCCATTACTATAAATAGAAAAAACACAAAAATGGCCATTGTAGTTCCATTTTTTCCACCGATTTAGCTCTAATTCGAAATGTAGAAAGTATATTGTGGGGGATTCAACATATGTAACAGGTTTTTCTGAGTCTTTTTTCATTGACCCAATTTTCACTTATTACGCAAATTAGGTGCAATATTCTGTGAAATCTTTGATAATCTTCTCTGAAACCACTGGGCCAATTGGAATGAAATTTAGAGTGAAAGATCCCTACGTCGACCTAACTAAAGTTTGTACCAGGCAACCCTGCCTGACATCCAAGATGGCCGCTGTTACTATAAATAGAAAAAACACAAAAATGGCCATTGTGAATCCATTTTTCCACCGATTTAGCTCAAATTTGAAATGTAGAAAGTATATTTTGAGGGATTGAACATATGTAAGGGTTTTTCCGAGTCTTTTTTTTGTTGACCCAATTTTGACTAATTATGCAAATAAGGTGCAATATTTTGTGAAATGAAGTAAAAATCTTCTCCTCTGAAACCACTGGGCCAATTGGAATGAAATTTCTTGTGGAAGGTTCCTACATCAGCCTGAAAAAAGTTTGTACCAGTCCAAGATGCCCGTTGTTACTAAATATAAAAAAAAATAGCCATTGTTGATCCATTTTAAGCTCAACTGGCTAAACCCAGCTGAGTTTATGGCATGGCGAAAGTTTTTCAGTTAACTTACTGCTTGGTCGTGGTTTTCTCCGATACTCCAGTGTCCTCCACCATTTCCAAAACTGACAGTCTCCGTATAAGTGAAATATTCTTGAGTTAAAAGTTAAACAGCATTACAAACAAAAACAAACATTGTCTTACATATGCAGCCAGTTGAGCATCACAGGCCCTATTGGGCCTCTTGTTTTTGTTCACCAACAGGTTCGGAAACGTAAATTAAAGTAATTTACCTTTCCTGAAGAGGAAAACTTACGAGGTGTCCAAAGAACAACCTTTGCTCTTTACAATCTAGATCAATATAGCGTTTTGAAAAATTCTACTATTCACTTAGTCATTGACGTGTTTGATTTTTATAGTTTGGCACTTAATCCAATTTTTATTTTCTGCTCAAAACAGCCAATCAATGGATATTTTTTTTTACACCACATTAAAATGGAGCAATAGGCGGCAAATTTAAGCACACGGCAGTGTCTGAGAACCAGAGAATTTTTTTTACCTGGCCTAAATTTGACATGATTAATTCACATATCTTGTTAAAAAATACCCCAAGGGGTGAACATTATTTCTCAGTTCCAATTTTAAAAAAAATTGTAATATTTTAATAAATCTAATGTAAAAAGAAAATTTAGGGATATAAATAGGAAAAAAGAATATAAAAAATAAATAAATAAATGACAATTATTTTAGCTCACCTGGCATAGCCAGGGTGAGCTTATGGTATGGTAAAGTGGGATTGCATTCGTAAACTTTAATCTTCTCTTCTGAAACCAATTGAAATGAAATTTGGTACGGAAGGTCTTTAGTTGCTGTAGATTAAAAATTGTATCTGACATGTACGTCCTAAATCCAAGATGGCTGCCATTACTATAAATAGCAAAAACCTATAAATGGCCATTACAGGTTCATTTATTTACCGATTTTGTTGAAATTTGAAACTTAGAAAATAGATATCAGGGGACAAAACACGTGTTAAGGGTTTTTCTGTAAAATTTTTCGTTTGTGCAATAATAACATAATATGCTAATAAGGTCTACTTTTAGCCAAATCTTTTTCTCTGAAAGTACATGGCCAATTGAAAGGAAATTTATGATAAATATTGCTTGAATAATAGAAAATAAGGATATTGCTAGCGAGTTAGTTTACATTTTACTGATTGGATAAATTTTAAAAAGAAAAAGAAAAGAACAAAATAAAGGTGTGTCAGGTGAGCGATACTGGCCCGTTTGGGCCTCTTGTTTATTTTATCTTACTATGTTTGTGTATTGTTTTCAGCAAAGCATTTTGTATGGTGTAAAACCTCTAAGATGAATTTGTAAGATGTTTAAAATGTTTCAGAGTTATTGAACATTCATCTATGTTTGCCAATGTGCAATCTGAAATGAACCTTGAAATTTTGTTTTTAGTGATAGAAGATAGTAGATAATTTGCTTTTGTTTTAACTTACACAGATACAATTTTTAGTTCACCTGGCTGAAAGGCCATGTGAGCTTATGGCATAGTAAAATAAGTGTATGTGCATTTGTTGTTGACACCTATTTTCCACTTCTTCAAAATACTGGGCAGACTTAAGTAAAACTTGGTCAGAAACTTATCTAGGGTTGTGCAATCAATTTTGTCCAAATTGTTGCAATAACAACCAAAAATAGATCACTGGGTCACAAAAGCTCAAAAAGATCTGATATTATATTTAACTTCCTGTATGGTCATATAATTTGTTCTTTTTTCAATTGTTTTAAAAAATTAGGTTTCTTGTTTTTGTGTCAGGCCCAGGTATGTGACCTAGTTTTTTTTAATCTTTGTGGCTTTGATACTGTTTTAGCTATTTTTTGAAAAATGATTTTGATAATTTGTAGCATTTGAAACCAACATTAAAGGTGAGGGTCATGACCGTATTTACAAAAAAGCATTAAATAGAGTGTAAGTCTTATCATTTGACCCATATGAAATTCAATTTTCAGTTACAAAAACAATAGAAATTAGAAACAGCATTAGGTAATTTTGGGCAGTAATTCTGAAGGCATTACTTGTTTTTAATCATCAAATTGCAAGAAACCTTTTTATGTCTGTAAGCACTTAATTCAAAAATTTAGAGATGATTTACAAAACCTATTCCTGTATCTTGAATATTTGAAAAAATAATAACATTTGACATGGTTTTTATCCACTTTTTTTAAACAAACTTAAAAGTAATCTTTAAATGAGTTGTAGTTGCGACTTTTTTTACCATTGTGCTTTTTCTTTCATTTTGACAATTTTTAAAGCTTTCCATGAATTGAGAAATTGGTTTTACAATATTTAGAAAATCTACTTTTTTTTTAATACATTGTGTCAGCACTGGTGTCATCAACTGATTAATTAAAGAAAGAATAAAAAATATGTCCTTTGATCACATTTAATACTGTAAAAGTATTTATTTTGGTTGTTTATTAATATTAGTGCTTTTGGCATTAAATTAATTCCCTTTATGTTAATACATTTCAACATTAATTTTAGCTCACCTGTCTAAGGGGAAACAATGAGAGCACCAATATTAATACTCACTAAATGTTTAACCTTCTCCGGAGTGCCAAATATAATACATGCTTATATAATACTTATACAGTAATTGAAACATTAATATCCCAATTTTTAAATGGAATTATATCATTTGAGCAAACCATTATTTAACAGGTGAGAATTTCAGGCCTGGAAGATGTGTTATACTATGCAAATCATTAAGAATTACATTTGCATATTTTGAATACTGTTTATTTCTTAATAACTGCAAAACCTGTACATCATTTGTGTTTGTATTTTAATATAATAATAAATTCATTAATTTATTTTTTATTGACAGACTTTTTGTAGGAGATACAGACTTCTATCCATATCAGATTAAAAATCTCTCTCAGACTTCTATCCATATCAGATTAAAAATCTCTCTCAGACTTCTATCCATATCAGATTAAAAATCTCTCTCAGACTTCTATCCATATCAGATTAAAAATCTTTCTCATTTAATTGCTTTTTGTTTTCAGTATACCAATGTTTAGATAAGTATATCTTAAGTAGAATAACTTGTTGGTTCAAACTATGTGTAATTTTATTCACCTGTATATTGTACAGAGGGGTTTATGTTGTAATCTGGTTTTGTACTATCTTTATCGGTCTCAGTAGGTAATGTGAAGATTAATTGGTTAAGATTTGTTCAAGTGTTTAAGTGTTTGAATTAATTAAATTAATACACTGGCAAGTAATGATGGTGGGTTTTTGTTTTTTGTTTTTGTTTTTGTTTTTTTTTTATTTGATTTATTTAATGAAAATAAGAAAAACTTGAAAGATTTAATACATGTAATACGTTGTCATCTCTACAATAAATGATACATTTGTGGTAATGTTGGGTATGTAGTGCTTCTGCAAACCAGGTAGCTTAGTTGTTAATGTGTTCACTTTGTATTTGGGAGATTGGGGTTGGAAACCGAGCCGGGTCTGACAAAGACTTATAAATACCTAATTACTATTTGGCACTCGGCATTGGGAATACTTTGGAGGAGATCTTAAAAACTGATGCCCTGTGTTATTGCAGGCATGGCATGCTTAAGAATCCTCTGTGTACATTGCCCTAAGCACATTGTAAAGGTAAAAATTTCTGCCACTTTACCTATAGCTGGTGACATCTCAATATAAATGAAATATTCTTGATTGGGATGTAAAATCCCATTAAATCAAAATCAATCAAATATTTAGGGTTTATCTGTTGAAGATTGGAGCTGATGTCTTGGTGACAGTTACAGGATTTGTGGTATTGTTTTTAGAACTTAACTTAACTTTCTCATGCACTGGCAATCTCATCAGGGATAATGTGTAGGGTGGTTCATTGGGAATATTGTGTAGGGTGGTTCATTGGGGATATTGTGTAGGGTGGTTCATTGGGGATAATGTGTAGGGTGGTTCATTGGGGATATTGTGTTGGGTGGTTCATTGGGGATAATGTGTAGGGTGGTTCATTGGGGATATCGTGTAGGGTGGTTCATTGGGGATATTGTGTAGGGTGGTTCATTGGGGATAATGTGTAGGGTGGTTCATTGGGGATATTGTGGAGGGTGGTTCATTGGGGATAATGTGTAGGGTGGTTCATTGGGGATATTGTGTAGGGTGGTTCATTGGGGATAATGTGTAGGGTGGTTCATCGGGGATATTGTGTAGGGTGGTTCATTGGGGATAATGTGTAGGGTGGTTCATTGGGGATAATGTGTAGGGTGGTTCATCGGGGATAATGTGTAGGGTGGTTCATCAGGGATAATGTGTAGGGTGGTTCATCGGGGATATTGTGTAGGGTGGTTCATTGGGGATATTGTGTAGGGTGGTTCATTGGGGATATTGTGTAGGGTGGTTCATTGGGGATATTGTGTAGGGTGGTTCATTGGGGATATTGTGTAGGGTGGTTCATTGGGGATATTGTGTAGGGTGGTTCATTGGGGATAATGTGTAGGGTGGTTCATCGGGGATATTGTGTAGGGTGGTTCATTGGGGATAATGTGTAGGGTGGTTCATTGGGGATAATGTGTAGGGTGGTTCATCGGGGATAATGTGTAGGGTGGTTCATCAGGGATAATGTGTAGGGTGGTTCATCGGGGATATTGTGTAGGGTGGTTCATTGGGGATATTGTGTAGGGTGGTTCATTGGGGATATTGTGTAGGGTGGTTCATTGGGGATATTGTGTAGGGTGGTTCATTGGGGATATTGTGTAGGGTGGTTCATTGGGGATATTGTGTAGGGTGGTTCATTGGGGATAATGTGTAGGGTGGTTCATTGGGGATATTGTGTAGGGTGGTTCATTGGGGATATTGTGTAGGGTGGCTCATTGGGGATATTGTGTAGGGTGGTTCATTGGGAATATTGTGTAGGGTGGTTCATTGGGGATAATGTGTAGGGTGGTTCATTGGGAATATTGTGTAGGGTGGTTCATTGGGGATATTGTGTAGGGTGGTTCATTGGGGATAATGTGTAGGGTGGTTCATTGGGGATATTGTGTAGGGTGGTTCATTGGGGATATTGTGTAGGGTGGTTCATTGGGGATAATGTGTAGGGTGGTTCATTGAGAATATTGTGTAGGGTGGTTCATTGGGGATATTGTGTAGGGTGGTTCATTGGGAATATTGTGTAGGGTGGTTCATTGGGGATAATGTGTAGGGTGGTTAATTGGGAATATTGTGTAGGGTGGTTCATTGGGGATATTGTGTAGGGTGGTTCATTGGGGATAATGTGTAGGGTGGTTCATTGGGGATATTGTGTAGGGTGGTTCATTGGGGATATTGTGTAGGGTGGCTCATTGGGGATATTGTGTAGGGTGGTTCATTGGGAATATTGTGTAGGGTGGTTCATTGGGGATATTGTGTAGGGTGGTTCATTGGGAATATTGTGTAGGGTGGTTCATTGGGGATATTGTGTAGGGTGGTTCATTGGGGATAATGTGTAGGGTGGTTCATTGGGAATATTGTGTAGGGTGGTTCATTGGGGATATTGTGTAGGGTGGTTCATATGGGATAATGGGTAGGGTGGCTCATTGGGGATATTGTGTAGGGTGGTTCATTGGGGATATTGTGTAGGGTGGTTCATTGGGGATATCGTGTAGGGTGGTTCATTGGGGATATTGTGTAGGGTGGTTCATTGGGGATATTGTGTAGGGTGGTACATTGGGGATATTGTGTAGGGTGGTTCATCGGGGATAATGTGTAGGGTGGTTCATCGGGGATATTGTGTAGGGTGGTTCATTGGGGATATTGTGTAGGGTGGTTCATTGGGGATATTGTAGGGTGGTTCATCGGGGATAATGTGTAGGGTGGTTCATCGGGGATAATGTGTAGGGTGGTTCATCGGGGATAATGTGTAGGGTGGTTCATTTGGGATATTGTGTAGGGTGGCTCATCAGGGATAATGTGTAGGGTGGTTCATTGCGGATAATGTTTAGGGTGGTTCATTGGGGATATTGTGTAGGGTGGTTCATCGGGGATAATGTGTAGGGTGGTTCATTGGGGATATTGTGTAGTGTGGTACATTTATGATATTGTTTAGTGTTGTCTAGATATCAGGTACCAATAAGAATTATTGTTGGTCAAGCTTGATGGGTATCATACTTGTTTCTTTGATTTTTGTTGTTTCTTGGATATGTTTGAGGTTTTTATAATGTTTTACATTAGCAGGTGAACTTTCTACACATAACACATTTTTGACATATCTTCAAAGCTTTTCTCCTCGTTCTTTAGCAATGCATGTATCACCAAACTGTTTTCAAGTTTCCTTGAACATAAAAAATGTGACAGAAATTTCATTCATACAAATGTTATTTTGAAAACAGCAGGTTGTAAAGACAAGATTAAGAAGATATCAGTCTATTGATCCAGAATATAAAGATATTTTATCATTAAAGGTACAAGTTCGATGTAGATATTGTCTTGTGAGATCCTGTAAAATTTGGACAAAAACAATAATTGTTTTGTTTTGGGACTCTTATTTTTCAAATGATAATCCTTTATTTTAATTATGGTAATACATGTATTATAAGATCTATAATATTCAAATTTTCAAATTTAATTTTTTTTTAATTTCAATATGTTCAATTTTTTAAAGCAAATGTTAATTTTATTAAAATCATCATAACAGTTTTTAATTTACAATTTTGTTTTTAACATAACCAAATGACTTGAATTTATTCAAAATTTTTCAATGTAAAAAATTATTTAATTTATTAAATATTAAAAAAAGAAAGTTCAGATACTCTACATAGTGGATATGTATTTTCATTAAATAAATGAAAGATTTAAATAATTCTTATGAAATATAGGGAGCAGAGTATGAAGTCATCACTATAAAGGTGGGTGGAGATTCATGTTGTTAGCATGGTTATGTCAGCATGTTTTACTTTTGGTGTGTTACTTATCTTGTAAAACTGTTTATCTTCAGGCTTCACCACTATACTGTACAAGGCAAAATTTCTGCACTTTTCGCCTATAGCTGGCACGTCTTGATGTAAGTGAAATATTCTTGACTGGGACGTTAAACGCCATTACTCAACTCGACTCAGCTGTACTGTACAATGCCCCTTAGTAGTGTAGCGGAACTGAGCTAGTTGTTGTGTGTATAGTAGGTATAATAGAGTGATTTACTGCCAGACAATCTGGTCCAGTTCTTTTAGCCTCGTGGTAGAGCGCTTGCTTATCACCCAGAAGGGCTGGGTTCGATCCTCAGCTGGGGCACTCGGTGAGGATGTGTTTTTTTTTCAGGTGTTTCCTCCCTCCTGTTACAGTAGTTATACAATACATTTTCATTGATGAAAAGGACATACAGACATAAAAATACAGTGTCTTGATTTCTATTGCCAGATCTTATTCTATAATTGTATAGAAATAATGAGAATTAGTGACTGATTGTTATTTCATGTATATTGTTTTTTGATAAGATTGTTGTGTTTAGGGATGATCAAGATTTGCATGATGTAACTTGCATTTGATCCAGGTGTTGTGGTTTGTTAGTTTGTGATTTTTCTTCTATGATTATAGAATGTTATTTTTCATGTCACATGTTTTCTTTCTTAACAGCATGGTATGATGCCACACAGTCACACACAGCTAACTTGGTACTTAGTCTATAGAAATCATGTTTACTTTGTTTGTTTTTGTCAAGCCTGGCATCGCCATTAGGCGAGACTTAGGTGTTACTTTTCCGATGTCAGTTGTAGGGGGCAGTGGCAGCATGTCAAAATGTGAAAGTTTATGTTAAAGTAATGTATTTTCTACTCGATTAAAAACTAACCAGGCAAGACATTTAATTTTGTGAAATTCTTGTTTTTTGTTTATTTTATTTCATTTTCTTTTTATAGCATGCTATTGTGGTGAATAACTTCTGTTTTCTATTAAGTATTTCTTTTTTCATTTTCAGAATGACCTTTTACCCTTATGTTATTGCCAAGACTTAGAACAGTGTAAACCATCCTTTATTCATGGCTATTACTATTGTAATTCTCAATAGAAATGAACTGTAAACTTTTGATTCAAGATTCTTGACAGTTACATAAATACATTGTGTTAAAGTTCATGACAAATTCATTATCATTACCATACAGGCATTAGTTTATAGCTTGCGAATTATAAAATTTGGTTTACATGGTTCAGTTCATGTGGACATGAAATGCATGATTTTAATTTAGAAAACATCACTTATCATTTTGCATTTTTTTTTTTACTTTTTGTACTTGCACATTTTGTTAATTTAAAATGCATGCAATTCTGTTTAGGGAGATAGAGGACCTCCTGGTCTAGAAGCAGGACTAACGCCAGCGCATGAAATCCGATTAGTTGAGTTAAAAGTAGGTACTATAACTTCTCAGCTCAAATAACGGTAAACTGTAAAAACTAAGCAGCAGTTTTATTTTAGCAAAATTGGCAGAAAAATTCAACCGCTAAAATAATAATACTGTCACTAAAATTTTACAACTCTAACACTCCTCCGAACTGGTCTGTGATGATGTTTAACTGTCAAATATTATACCTCACCCCGTCATATAACCATAAGATAAAATTGTGCTAATACAACTGGCATTTTGAAGTCACTGAAATTTTTATGCCCTATTATATAGTAGTTTACAGTATTCACATCTCTTTTAATGGACACTGGTTAAATTTTATATAAGCCAATCATCAAATATAAACAAATTACCATGTATGTTAAATTTTATGTTTTTGTTTAAGTTGTTTTTAACACTTATTGTTGATGTAGATCACTTTTTTACCAATCAAAAATTTGGTATCATGTCTAGAATTCTCTAAAGAGTTGTCTTAAGTGTGTGCTGAGACATAAGCCAAGCCAGTTCAGTCTCATTCATTAAATGCAAGAACATAAACTTTTCAAAGCTCAAATTAAACAGACCTCACACAATATCTTTACTGCTTTATGTCACTTTTTACCAGTGATTTTCACAATGCCATACCCATCCGTGATGTTATGGCTATAGATTTCTATTAAAAACTTAACAGCATTTTTACCATAAATGAAAAATAAATTTTTCTCCATAATTTAATGATAGCATTGCATGTTAGCTGGATGTGTGCATGATATAGTAAAATTGTTTTCTAAAAGAGGAAAAAACATCAGGTAAAAAGAGATATTTTTTGCATTTAAATAAGTTTTACAGGTATGGTCTTGTTGGTCATTATTTGTTATCTTTATTTTTTACCTGACCTGAAAGTACTTTGCCTGTTTAGATGTTAAAGAATGTTGGTTACTAGTAAATTCAAACTGATAATTTAGTGACATCTTTTAAGCGTTATTTTTACAGCTTCAAGCTGGTAGTATGATGAGATTTACTGGCAATCTTGTGATATTTTTTGCATGTTTGATCGATCAGTTTAACAGATAATACATCAACATTTACTGTTCTGTTGCTGCAGTAGCAATAGTCATTGCTTTTATAAATACTAAGAACACCTCTACAACTATAAATTTTAAGATTTATAAATTTTTATTATCAGTTCAGTAAATATATATAATAAAGGCCTTGTCATGTGATCAGATTGAAATTGTCATTTCTGTTCAGAAGAACAATAAGTGTTATGGTGGCAGTTCCATTAAACATGTCAATGGCAGTTTCAACAGGCTGCTGTGACAAAATGTAAGTGGCAGTTCCTACATATCCCTTGTTGCTGTTTTGTGTTCAACTATTAGATCTGTGTTTTTGATTAAAAGTTATTTTGATTTGCTGTCAACTTACTTTAAATCACTTGTTTTTATGTGCTTGATGATTTGTTTATTTATTTTTTACTTTAACTTTTCTAATATTACCTCTGATTATAATATTCAGGGTGAGCCAGGACAGCCTGGGCCACCAGGTCCTAAAGGAGATCTAGGACCTACTGGATTACCAGGATTTGATGGAAAGCGAGGACCACAGGGCCCACCAGGACCTCCTGTAAGTAGTGGCATTTCTTATGGTCATTATCATATCCAAATATACATGTATCCATCTCTTTCTGTTTGTTTACCTTTCCGATTGTCTGTTTTATTTGTCTGCCTGTCTTTGTTCGGAAAATCTTACCCGTAAATTGCTAGATTAAAAAGATTATTATGGGAAAAAAAGAATCTTGAAATCTTTTTTAATAAATTTTGAAATGATAATTAAAAAACACATTTTCTTATGTAAAATAAAACCCATTTATAATGCTTCTTGATAACTTTATATGCCAATATATCACCACAGATTTTTCAGTACCTAAAATGTTTCTAATGAGTATGTATTATTCATGGTTGATAAAACTTCCATTGTTAGAAGAATTTTTTGCAGATTTTTCTTAGATTTTTGACATTTTTCTGTGTTTTTCTTATATTTTTAGAAAAATCACAATTTAAAAAAGTTTTTAAAAATTACAAAACAATTTACTTTAAAAGGATGTTGAGAATTTGCCCTTGTATGTGCTAAATATGTTTTAGTTGTAATTTTTTTATCATAACATCAATGCGCACAACAATATAAAATATAAGAGGTAAAAATGAATAAATAATTACTTAAATTTAATAATTTTACAGGGGCCAGTTGGACCAAAGGGAGATCCGGTAAGTGTTAAGTATATACAAGGCTCTGTTTAAGGACAAAAACCAGGGCTTATGAATTAATTGAGGCTGCATTTTACAACATTTGAAAAGGGAAAAATCCACATGTTTCGAGCATGTTACCCCATTTCTTATTGAATATCATACTTGGAATGAAACCAGACATTTATTAGGCATAGGTAAGTGTGCTGACTATGATGCTTTTCGAGCAATTGTTTTACAAAATTTACAGACTTGAGAATTATACTGTAAATGTAATTCGTGCAGTACTTTGAAATTATTCCTTTGTTTCTTTTTGATATTTTTTAATTTGTTTTGTTTTAAGATTTTTTGTTACGGTATAAAAAAGTGATTGGTCGTCACAATTTTGAAACTGTTTTTTCTGGTCTGTACTTATCAAAATTAACAAAATTAAACTTATTGTTTACAGTGTGAGAGTTAGCGTGAAATTTTATGTTTTTTTCATGTGAAAAATATAAACATGTATATATTTAATTACAAATTATATTTTAATGTTAATAATTTATGGTATGCATGTTAGATTTGTAATTCTAAGAAACCAATTGCATTATAATCTGTATTTGTTGTTATTACCTATTTTGTTGGACCATATATAAATACTGGTATAAAAAGGGTTGGGTGCAAGAAACTCTGAAATACCAATGACTTTTGAACACATAGCCTGTTTGATTGCTTTAATCTCATATCATGTCAGTATTTAATTTTGTATAAAGCTGTTTTATGAACAAATAGAAAATTTTTTAGAAAAGATGTTTTTTAAATTGGTGCAACAAATATGAAATTTCTTTGTTCAGGAATCGAAGGGGTTAGAAAAGGTAATAGGCATTTTAATGCTGTTTTGTCATTGATAACTTTATTTTAAATGAAATGTTATGTTAATGCCAGGAAAGGGTCATTGGTTTCTGTGATAATTAGGTATAAATGTGTATGTATGTATATTTTTATTTGCCTTGTGAAATTCCCATAGCTGCAAGCTTGAGAGTCATTGCGTTTATAATAGACAATGAACAACAAAAACCTTGTCACTCTGTGTATGAATACATGTACATATAAATACAATACACAATCTGGAAATACATTAAAATATTAAACAAACATGGCTATTACCTCACTTTTGTTTATATTTGAGACAAAGGTAAAAATGCATTTTTACGAAATTTTACAAGAACAGTTCAGTGGTTAACATGCACAAAATAAAATCAAAGAAATTATTCAAATAAAATTTTAATAACATATATAGGCACTTGGGTGATATTCACCATAATATTGACATTGTGAGCGACTGAGTTTAAAAAACCAAATGGTGTTTTTGAAAGAACAGACAACCACAAAAAATTCCTGAACAATCGGATCTTGTAAAAATTTCTTCCTTCCTTGGCAGTGTGTAATGGTACAACTTGTCAATTAATTTTGTGTAATGTGTAATGGTACAACTTGTCAATTAATTTTGTATCTCGTGGAAGGTAAATTTCAAGTGATGTAAATTTCATCATGCACACATCCAATGAAAATTGTCCTGTTTCACATGCTGTGTTTGTTGACAGTCAGAAAAACTGAAAAATCAGTTACACGCTTTTTAATCAATAAACTAGGGATACACTAGCTACTCCTCAAAACTATAATACATGGTTTAAGTACTCAAAACTCCTTGCTTAACTTAAAATGATCATTTTCTAAACTTTGAGAGATATTTGCACAGCATCAGGAGTAGAGAATAAGTATATTCCTCACTGCTTTGCTGTCTACATTTGAACAATACTGAGTATGAAGTTCGGCACATAATGTTGGAGTGAATCTCAACCTAACAATGTCGACATTCCAGAAAAAATCTCTCGGTAAATCCCTGTCTACGCTCACATATCCTGGCACAGATTCAAAATCCACATGCTTGGCCATTGAAAGTCATCCCTCGGCTACAGTTTCCTCCATTTCAGATTCACAAATTTCACTTCCGACATATAGCCAGCAATCTTTCAATGCAAATAACAGTTTTACTCCAAACTTCTTTGCAAATTCTTCCATAACTAAAATGGCACTACACAGGAACACCTGATTTTCGACTGAAATATAATCCACAAATAACAGCACATTTATTGTTGATATTCAATTTTTATTTATATTATTTTATATCCAATATTCTCAAAAATACCTTATGTTCATGAAAAATCAAGAAAATATCTGATAACACTATTATTTTTCAAACGAAAACCCCCCATTGTTACCCCACACCAAAAATACTGCAGATTTTCAGCTGTTTCATCTACTGAACTCCCCCGATGTGCATGTGTTATAGATAAGAATTTTTTATTCTTAAAATCAATGAATAATTTTTTTTAAAATATTTAACAAAAAAAAAAAAAAAAAACAATTGAACTGTTTTAAAATGATGTTCATTGTCAGTATGAAGGCAACAACTTTGCAAGGCAAACTTATCATACTGTGCTAAGGCACGTTATTCCGTTTACTTGCCTACATATTGACAATGAACATCATTTTAAAACAGTTCAATTATTAATTATACATAAGAATTTAGTTTACTTTCATAACAATATTTTCTTAATTATTGAGATAACATAAAATCATAATCAAATTTGTTTTCTAATAATTACACTTTTTCTTGGTGAAATAATGTATTGGTATTCTATTGCATGTATTTATGCTGCATGTTTGCATGTTATAATTTTTTTATTTTAGGGTAGAGATGGCCGACCAGGACAACCAGTAAGTTACCGATCACAAATATTATATATGAATTTACCTTAGTTAAGAATTTTATGTCATTTTACAGTTTAAAATAGAAATTAATTACTTCTTTCTGATAGTCAGCAATTAAAATGTCCTATGTTCATTGTAAATTTTATTCAGTGCATTAGTTTACATAAATGTTTTTTTTTTCACAATTTTTGTTCTTGCAGCATTTATTGTAAATTGTTGCAATAAAAATTATATGGACAGGATATACAGTATATAATTTTATGAATAAGTTTATAATTGCATGTTATTTCACAATATTATACTGTGTCTTAAAAGTTGCTCAACATCACCATGAATGATTGCAATGTTTACTAAACATATGACAACTTAGTAAAGAAAATTCCAGAATGGCCATAACGTAACACATTTAGCCTAAATTCAAGATCCTGACTGTACCACAAATAACTATCATAGGCATGGGGGGGTAACTTCACAACAAATAAAAGAACAGGAAAGGTTGTTTATAGAAGTTACAGGAAAGGTTGTTTATAGAAGTTACAGGAAAGGTTGTTCATAGAAGTTACAGGAAAGGTTGTTTATAGAAGATATAAAACAAGATACTGATGATGTTCAGTATAATGAAGTAAATAGAGTCTCGGCACAGGGACAGATATATACCCCTGCTAGAGACTATCTCACTATGTAGAAGAATAAAACTCACAATCATTTCTTAACTAACATTTTCCTTACCCGGTAACTTAAATCTGACAAATTTGAAATCTTAATAATTTTATTAATTGTTTAGATATTCAGGAGTTTAAGGTGTCATTTTGAAGATTACTTCAAGCTTGTAACATTTGTATTAGTTTTATCATAAATGTCTGTTTGTAATTCAAAAAGAGATTGCTAAAATTTGCTAAATTTAAGTTAACGAAGGTCTTACTTAAGGAATAATTCTGAAACTGAGGCCAGTATGTAATACAAAAATGTATAGACTTAACTGTTATGTCATATATAGAACATGTTCATTGCTTATTATTAACTAACAGGGAAAGATTGGTCTTAGAGGCTTCAAAGGTGATATAGGCTTACCTGGTAAACCTGGGATGATAGGACCCCCTGGGCCTATTGGACCTACAGTGAGTTGTAAATATTGTCCTCCCAGTGTATGTCACAAGGTTTTCGACTTCCTGTTGTTTTTCCAGTGTGTTTTTACCTCTTCTTTTTCTCATACTTCTGGGCACCTCCTATCCATTTTGTCCACACTGTATCTTTATGTGTACATTTATTGTCGTTTTACTTGCAAATGCAAATGCCAGTTATTGATATTACCCCTGGGAATACTAAGGTAATACTGTTTTAACTTGCACATGTGACTACTTTTTACCCATTGTACTATCACTAAATGTTGTAATTGTTAGTTATATCATTAATGACAATTTACATTGTTGTCAGTACTAAAAATTTTACTAGTTCAACTCATACATTTGGATATCTCTATCCCATCTGTTTTTATTCTGAGTGGATATTGTTACTGTATTGTAATTGATTTCTTCATGTACAAACAAACTAAAGGATACCCACTTTCTCCAGAGTTGTATGTTGTTATTTATTTACTTTGTTATTTTGCTTGCATGGGTATAGATATAATAACAGTAATTTTCCATTAAAATCGATATTTTTTCTTGAGTGTTTGTCATTAAAATGTTGATATGTAAAAGATATTTTCTGTTGTGTTATAATAAACTTAACTTGATGTGCAAGATGACGAAGTTCTGGTCAGTACGATCACATATTTTGTGTAGATCCCAACAACTTTTAAATTGATTGTGTTTGCTTTATTAGGAGTTTACAATATTAGTTCTAAACTTATAATATAAGTTTAACATCTATTCATTGCATTCTGTAAAAGACTTAACTTAAAGTCAATTATATAATGCATTATTGGCTTGGTTTAATAGTACATGTGTATGATGGTTCTTTGATAACAGCATATATACATATACATGTATATATATATATATATATATATATATATATATATATATATATAATACAAATTATTTTTAAATTATGCAAATATTATGTAAAAGCTTTTATATGATTTTAAACATAAACTTTCACACTTTTGTAAGTGAAAATAATTTATTTTACTTTTTCTACATTGTTTTAAGTTCATGTAAATGAAAATATGTATAGCATTATCAACACACTTTTAACTATATGCTTGCCTTAATACACTTGTAGAAATTTATATAATAGACTATACTTGATGTGCAAGATGTTATATACATACTAAGCTATATGTATAGCTTTTTTGTGTTTTGATAAAAAAAACTTCTTGAAAGTGTATATTTATGACTTCTATGCACCATCATACATAAGTTATCTTAAAAGTTATCATACTTCCAAAATTAATGGGTTTTTTTTTTTGTTTTTGTTTTTGTTCTTTTTTTTTTCTTAAAAAAACTAAAAATGTTTTTGTCACTTGAAAACTTGTATTCTTGTTTTCATAGAATTTTGCTTGTTTATACACTTTGTAGTTTATATACTACATTTATACTTATCAGAAACATTTGGGGGACAATCAGTATCAGGACTACTACTTATGCCAAACTTTTACAAACAATAGCCATTGATGTTCACAAATTTTCATGAAAATTTATTTATCCCTTTATCACTTTTATTCTCATCATTCACATAAAAACATATTACCAAAATGAGAGCTCACTCTCTTGCCAACAGTGGTCCTTTTACAAAATTGCACCAGATGTTCTCTGTTATAAGATACCAGTTTTTATATATTTTATTACATGTATTATTATTATTATTGTGTGTGTGTGTGTGTGTGTGTGTGTGTGTGTGTGTGTGTGTTCTGATCACTGCTCCTAGTAACTGTAGTGAAGATCATTGCATAGAGGCTGTCATTATTACCTATTAACATATTGATTGAAAATTCATTGCATAATTTATTATTAAATAAGTGCAGTCAATGACAGATCTTATAACATAAAGTATCATTCTTTCTGTGGTCCAGAACAGCATTGCCAGTAACTTTTTAAAATTTATTGGACTAGAGTTATATGACCAGTAACTTTAACAATTTTCTTGTTCATTACTACAAGTCCAGTCTTTATGATTGGCTTATCAAAAACAAAGTACTGTGTTCCAGTTAATCTGTTGGTTGGCCATTCTGTTTCATAGATATTGGCAATTTTCATGGATTTATTATCACCTAGGACACAAAATAGAGGACAAATACATGTATTTTTAGTATTTCTGGAATAATATTATTACAGGGCAGGAATGGTAGGAGTAGAGGTAACAGAGGTAACACAGAGTCTAACTCTGAAAGTGAAGGAGGAGGAGGGAGGTGGAGGAGCTAGTGGTGGTGGTTTTCCAGCAGGGTATCTTGTTGGTCCACCAGGCCCTCCTGGTCCAAGGGTGAGACATATGGAAATTATCTCCCTTGCTCATAATTTAATTAGTTATACTAATTAAGAAATTGTATTTATTTTTCTGTATTTGTTTTGCATCACATTATTTATTATTTGCTGCAGTCAAAAAGTGGCATAAAAATGAAATTTTGAGGAAAATTGCATATAAGCAGTCAAATTAATTTGTGGCTTCGTTGTTTATTCTACATAATATTGCTTTGGTGCTGGTTGTGAGAAACAAAAAAATTGTGGTATTTAGCAGTCACAAGCAAGACCTGAGCAATGTGAATTATGGGATAGAAACATTCTAAAAATTCGAAAATAAAAACAAAAACAAAATCCAGAAAACATATTTCATTATATTTTGGTGAATATGCTGACTGCAGCACTTAAATTTTAACATTAATTCTTAAATTCTTAAATGCAAACATGACTGCAGCATAAATATATAATCTGATGCTTGTACTCAATGCTGATTGGCTGAAATTTGACATTTATCTATATAAAGCGACCTCGTAGGTGTAGAATTGAAGTCCTTCAGCGTCGTCACCACAGGAACAAAGGTGCTCAAACAGGCCAACAGCAACAGGACAGTGATAATACAGAGACAACAACAGCTGCTAGCGGTGAGAGTAGAGGCCGCAGATCTCAGCAGGAAGGTTGCTGGAAGGTATTCCTGCTTTGGTGATGGGACAAGTAGTCTAAACTTGGCAATTACTAACAATATGCTGCAGTCATGAAAATATGTTTCATTTATAAATTAATAAAAGATATTAATTAATATCAACTGTTGTACAGATAATGTATAATCAGACACATTTGTGGCGCGATGTGTTCACAGTTTTAAATCTGAATCTAGGTGTATCAACATATTTGTGGGAAGAAACTTCTGTGTTTCCCATATTCTTATGTTTTCGTGAATAAAGTTATGCAAATCCTCTGGGATCTTAATTGCCTGGTTTCTTTCTTTGTTGAAGCTTGATGTAATTCACCTTTTATTTTACAGTATAGAATGTAAAATGTTTAACTCCTAGTATAAATAACTTATCATCCAGGGGTTGTATTTTTGTAACAATGCACTCAACTGCAAAATGGTGATAGCAAAATATATCAATATGTGGTATTCTTCAAAATTAATGATTAATTAAGCAAAACAATTTCAAATATTTCTTTTCCACAAATCTGAATGGTTATACAGTATTGGAATTGATTAAAAAAAAATTTTCTTCAATATAAATATTGTTTTCAGTAAAAAATTTGATAATCAATATCATGATATATTGGTAACAATTATTAAATATTATATTTTTATCGAGTACACATATATGTCTGAAACTGCTGGAAGCAGATGAGGAAAGGGTAAGGGTCTTGTTTGGTCACCAAAATTAAATGAAGAAAAACAGCTATATTTGTGGTTAAAATAAATTAATTAAAATTACAACTTTATAGGCCATTCATGATTGAAATATTTAATTTACATATTTTGATCTAGATAATTTTGAAAATTACCAGTTTCTACACCTTAAGTGCATTGGTTTCCTTGCACAACATCTTTATAGAAATTATGAGTAGCAGAGAAAGCAAACTTATTGCTTTGAAGAACAGTGACTAGACTAATGGCAAATTATTATACTTAGGTGTGAATTTGTTTGTTTGTTTTTTTTTCTTGTTTAAAATTTTATCAGATATGAATAAAACTGACTTAAACAATGAAATTAAAGCAACATAATGAAACCATAGACACATATAGATATGCAAATTTTTTGCTTTGTCAATTTGCTTTGATGCAATTCACTTTTGGGGAACCAAATGAGGTGCTTATCTTATACATGATCATTATAATTTATTGGTACTAAAACTCAGCTCTGCTGTGTAAATATGGTGTTGGTTTTATATGGATAACCTTGTACTATAAGTTTTATAGAACAAAAATTCTTGTCTTTTTTGTGGACAAAAGAAAAACCATATATTGAGAAATATCCAAGAGTAAAGAGACTGGTCATGTATTGAATGTAACAGCACTTGATCCAGTTCTACCCTGGATAACACGAGACATAGTAAGGAATACATCACTGCTTACTGTAATAAAGCTACAATTCATAAGGGATAATTGAAATTTTAGATTACTACAGACTGTTTTTTTTTTCATGTTAAATACATTGAAATTACATTCAGTAGCTTGAATTTTCAAAATCTGTTGTGATTTGGTCATTTTATACGCCAGTCTATTACGGGATGTATTATGGTATGGTCCATCCATCCGTATGTCCACACGTCGTACGCTAACTCAAGAATGCTTTGAGTAATTTTAATGAAACATTTTTCTGAAATGTTGTATCTAAGGCAGAAAGCTCCCTTTTGTTTTTGAGATTGATATGTTTTCTCGTTGCAGAGTTATTGGCCTTTAATTGTCAAATTTTAGGCATTTTTAGCTCAGATGAGCTATTGCTATCCATCTTTGTCTGTCGTCCATTGTGCGTAAACTTCTTACATTTTAATCTTCTCCTCCAAAATCACTGGGCCAAATTTAATGAAACTTGGTAACCATCATGCCTGGGTGAAGCCCTTTCAGATTGCACAAATAAAG
Organism: Tegillarca granosa; assembly: GCA_029721355.1. Taxonomy (NCBI): domain Eukaryota; kingdom Metazoa; phylum Mollusca; class Bivalvia; order Arcoida; family Arcidae; genus Tegillarca; species Tegillarca granosa. The sequence goes on along the minus strand of CM056594.1, from coordinate 6,535,673 downwards.
GAGTTATGTCCCCTTGGGGCCCCATAAAGGGGAAAATAGTGAAAAAAACTTTAAATATCTTCTCCTCTGAATCTACAAGAGATATACCTTAGTTATTTCATTTATAACATCCTTAGGTCATATATTTTCAGATTTGCACAAATGGTAGCCATGGGGCTCAAAATGGGGAAATTGTATTAACATGTATATTAGAATATTGTAGGTATTGATATGAAGTTCATTTTGATATATGGTTGAAGGTCACAATTCAAAGGTCAAGGTCATAGATGCATAAGAAGACTCAAAATGTTAATTATCTTGAAAACTATTAACTTTTTGTATAGGCATGTATATTAGAGTATTGTAGGTATTGATATGACGATTATTTTGATATATGGTTCAAGGACATACATTCAAAGGTCATGGTGACAGGTCATAGATACATAAAAAACTGAAATTGTTAATTATCCTGGAAACAATTAACTTTTTGTATAGGCATGCATATTTTAATATTGTAGGAATTGATATGGCTATCCTTCTGATATATGATTCAAGGTCTAACGTTCAAAGGTCAAGGTCATAGATGCATAAAAAGACACAAATTGTTTATTATCTTGAAAACTATTAACTTTTTGCATAGATATATATATTAGAATATTGTAGGTATGGATATGACGATCATTTTGATATATGGCTGGAGGTCATACATTCAAAGATCAAGATCATAGGTGCATAAAAAGACTGAAATTTTTCATTATCTTTGAAACCATTAACTTTTTGTATAGGCATGTATATTAGAATATTGTATGTATTTTTGTAAATGATTTTGGATATATCTTCAGTTTGGCCATATATCTTCAGGTGAGCATTAAGGCCCATGGGCCTCTTGTTTATGAATAATAAAACATGCTAAGATAAATTGATATTTACTTATAATATTCAGTAGCCGAGATATGGACTCTTTTTACAGATCAATATACCAATACACACATATTGAAAATCGCTCTCACTTTGTCTGACTCCCTTTGATTGATTATGTATGAGAACTAATAAAAATCCAGGAATTTTCATGTCAGAGAGAAGCCACATGTGAAGTGGTTTACACACTTTTATTTTCTTGTGTTGTTGGATGTAATTGTATCATAAATATCCAAATCAAATATTTGCAAAAATTTCATTTTTACCTCTTGATACTCTTAAATTTCAGGGAAATAAAGCTAACATGAAAGTTTTTCTAATTTACATTACAAGTACATGTATTTAATAATATGAATTTTTTGCAATTTTTGTCAATGACGAAAGGCCAAGAATTTCATTACATGGATGTAATTTCAGTGTTTCATGAATATTGTAAAAAGTGTTCACAAAAAAGACAACCAATTGTATATTTTCCATTTAATATTCATTTTGAGGTAGAAGTTGCAAGTATTCTAAACTATTGACATGACTGTGAAATAGTTTGATATTAGTTGAAAAAATATAAAGCACTAGAAATCAGGTGCTATTAATTTTTTTTTGTCAAATGTATTTGTCTGATATTTGTTTAAATAATATATGTACAGTTGAATAAGATCAACAGAAATGAATTATTTTTGTGTCAAGTTTTTTTGAAGGTTTGTATGAATTGTTTTATTTATTTTTATTTATTTTGTAATATCTTCTGACATGTAACTGCAAGGTTCTGCAGAAGTAACCAAATGTTGTTATTAGTATGTTGAATAATCAATGTTGCAATCTTTAAGACTTTGTTTACAGTTTTATTTAATGGTATGTACTGTAATTAATTTCATTTTATTGAAATACATTGTACTTGTATTTTTTGTATTAATCACATAATTTTTTTTTTCTAGTTTGTTTCATTTAGAATATATGTCAGTAGTACATTAAATTTAGGTTACTTTCATTACATTTTAGCCAAACCCTGTCCTGTTTTATTCAAGATATTGGATGACTTTTGTGGGAGAAATATATGATTATTTTAAGCTTCGAAACTATTGATAGTCTATAGATCTGATTATTTTACAGCTATATACATGTTTTTAGTAATATTTTTATCTCAGAAGGACAGACACAAGTGTTATGCTGTTCTTGGTGTCATCAAAAAGGATATCACTTTTTATTAACAGTATATCAAACATCACCATGAAACAAATAATAGCAAGTCATTATATCACAAAATAACTACTCTTAAATTATTTATTATTTGTTATTTAATTCTTTTTTATCAAAACTTTTAGTAAAAAACCATCTGTACAACAATTCTGCAGTATGTCATGGAGCAGAAATCCTAAATGTAAAAAGGTTAAAACAGTCAGTCTTTTTAGTATTTGAGCTTATTTTAAGTTTTATATATTGTGATATGTTTATAGGGAGAGATGGGCTTACCAGGATCTATAGGACCAGCAGGGGCCAAAGGGGACAGAGGCAAGAAAGGAAGAAGGGTGATATATATACACAATGATATAACTGTCTTAAAGCTTGTTTATTTTATTGTTTTAGTTTGTTTTGTTTATTTTTATCTATTTATTTTTTTTATCCATGCACATTTTACTGTTTTTAATGTTAATTTCTTTAGGATTGCTTTCTTTATTATTTTCTGTTTTTAATAACTTATAAGAAATTTTGTGTTGCAAAGAGGACTTATGATAGGTATCAGTTTTCAATGTTGGTGTTCAGCCCAAGTTTTTCAAATTCTTAACATAAAAACCTGACATGTTGAGACATGTTTTAACTTGTTAGAAATTTAAAAGTGGTTGGTTCTAATGCATGTATACGCAATTGTGTTTTCTTTGTTTTAATGTTTCATTTTACTTTTATGTCAAGGGTAAATAACAAGGGATGTAGATTGGAATAAATGGAGCTTTACTAGACTAGATATGGCAAGACTTGAGTCTAGTCATAACTGAAAATTGCTCTGTGATTGCCATGATATATTTCTGCACACAGTTGCTACTATGGGGATTTTATGTATTGAAAAACAAAGCAGTTGATGGATTTTTGTCTATGCAACTTAACCTATCACCAATGTAAACATCACCAATTTAAAATGTGAGGTCCCCATAGCAGCAACAATAAAGATAGCATAAATGCATGCCAGATAAATACTTCAGGATAATTAATTTTTTTTTTTATTAAGAATACCAGAAAGCATAGTAAACCAAATAAAAACATTTGACATCTTTTGCATGTAGACTTGATCTCTCCAATTATCAGTTGTATATTTTGAGATACAATCGTAGTGCTTGTTTACTGTCATTATAAGTCATCTTTAGTTTCATGAAATTTCATTTTTATTTCACTTAGTTTTATAAGTGCATGCATGACATGTAGTCTACTTGATCAACAACCAGCAATTAAATTTTTAATTACTGTTCGGTAAAAAGAAAATAAAAGAATTTTAGCCTTGTGGAATAAGACATAATTATTTGAGGTGCCATGGTTGTCGTTTTAGTTTTGGAATTTTAAGACAAGGCTTAATTTAAATAAAATTTCATCAGTCAATTCCTTTTATATCATAAACATTTTTGACTCTATTCTGTAATAGATCCAGACATAAAAATCTTGTTGGTGTTACATTGTTTCATTTCAAGAAATATATCAATTTTTGCAAACTTGAACATTAAGTTCAGTCATCTTCAGTAACAGCAGAAACCAAGATTCAGATGTGATAAGTATCGGTATTATCAAATCCATCAGTACATAGTTACATTTGTATTACAAGTCAAACTTTCTCCATTATTACAAGAAGTACTAAGGACCCTGGTAGTTATTAAATAGTTAACAAAGTACGAAGTTATCATAGTTTTTTAGGGGGGGGGGGGGGGGGGGGGGGGGGTTGAAATGATATTGAGTGATAAATCTGACCAAAGGTAAAAAAAAAAAGACTATATGAAAAATTTCCTATATGTTTTCTTATTTTGGCATCTTGCCCCTTGTCAAGAAAATAAAGTGTCAAAATTCTATAATATTATGTATCTTTCATTGTAGAAAGTAGAAATAAGAATTATCTTACCTGTTTTTATAGGGAAAGAGAGGGAAAAAAGGAAATAAGGGTCCTGAAGGGCTACCAGGTCCTGCTGGTCCAGAGGGACCCCCTGGGCCAGTAGGAAAAACTGGTGAAAGGGGTCCAAAGGTAAGTTATTCAAACCTAGATAGTTTATTTAGAGAATATACACATATTTGATTTTAATTTTTTTAGCAAGTGTCAGCATTGCTACCATCAATATTTCTTACTGTTACTTGCCATCATGTTCAGATTTTTTCATTTCGAATTTGAGTTGAGAAATGGGGGTTTATGCCCATGTCATAATTCTTTTACTTTACTCAGAGCATTCAATTCCAAGATGGTGGAGGAAACTGGAGTACCCAGATAAAAGCATGACCTTTGACAAGTGGAATTTTTATCCCCAACTCTGGCTTATCTAGAGTAGTTCTCTTAAACTGTAAACCACAATTGGCTAAACTTAGTGGAAAGCATCAGTACTGATAGAGAATTTGCATATTAATAATTCTAGGTAATTTTCGGATTTTACATAGAGTTAAGGCCCTTTGAAGTTTCCATTGGGAAATTCTTGTCTGAATAAAATCTCCAAAACTATTTATCAGAAGTTTACAAAACTCTGTAAACACTATCAACAGTAATATTCTTAACTTAGGTTTGTTTTCAATTTTTTAAGTTTTCAATATAAAACTCTTGTCCAAAGTATGGTAATTATCTAAAATTATTCATCATAATTTTGGAAAATGTGTGGAAAGTATCAACAAAGAAAGGAGATGTGAACATTATTATTAGTTTGGTTGCTCTATATTCTTGCCAATGACCCTCTGAAGTTTTCAATAGCAAATATGTTTCTGTAGTTGTTTTCCCGACTTGTTTATCAATAGAAAAATATTAATAAAAAAGCTTGGTGAAAAGTGTCACCAGTGATAGAATAACTGCATGTTATTAACTACAAGTGCATTTACAAAAAATATTTACTGACAGGTTATCCTAATATATGTACTCTAAGATTTGTCCAAATAAATGCTCTGAAAATTAAGATTTTAAAAATGATGGTTGAACTGCTTGAGCATATTGAGTTATTTGTGCAAGTACTTGTAAGTGGTTCATTGAAGACTGCTTTTATTGATTAAATCATTGTTTCTAATGAACCTGGGTTTAGTTTGGTTACAAAAATACCAAGATAATTTGTTGTTAAGATCATTTTTAGATTATTCACTTTTTTGTACTTTAACTTTTTATGTACAGTTTCTTTGTTTTTTGCTTTGTTATTTCCCTTTTAGCTATTGCAGTAATTTGCTTTGTTTTGCTAGAATTATTTTGAATTCATTGCTTGTATTTCTTTTATTTATGGTTCTCAAATAGTTATCTTCATTCTAGTAAAAAACAAGTTATCTCTTTTGTTTTATCTTTACTTTCTTTTTAAGCTTTTGCTTTTTATTTATTATCTGTTCACTTTTTCTTTTATTTTATTTCAATCTCTCTCTTAGGGTGAAATAGGAGAACCTGGAACTCCCGGAAAAGACGGAAAACCCGGTACTAGAGGCGTGCCAGTGAGTTTGATCATGTGTGAGATTTTATCATATTTGAATACTAACATTATTTGAATATTATATGTTTGAGTGTTATACAACATGAAACCATATCTTATACTAATGCAATAGGGCCTTAATTAATAAGTTCTGCTATTGGGCTCTGCTATATACATGTACTTAGTGAGCTTTCTAAAAGTAATCTGAGCTTTGTTTAACCTTTGCTTGAAAGATAGATGAATATAATATGTGTCATTGACATCCAGTCTGTCCTACCCTGACCTTCTATTCAAACCATATATAACATTAGTGTAGTTGACATCCAGTCTGTCCTACCCTGACCTTCTATTCAAACAATATATAACATTAGTGTAGTTGACATCCAGTCTGTCCTACCCTGACCTTCTATTCAAACCATATATAATATTAGTGTCATTGACATCCAGTCTGTCCTACCCTGACCTTCTATTCAAACCATATATAATATTAGTGTCATTGACATCCAGTCTGTCCTACCCTGACCTTCTATTCAAACCATATATAATATTAGTGTCATCGACATCCAGTCTGTCCTACCCTGACCTTCTATTCAAACCATGACTTTGTATGTGCTTCTTCTTTAAACTTATTGAAGGGATTAACTCTAAACGATGTGGACAAGTTCATTAGAAAGGTAGATATCCATAAATTCTTTGCTGTTAAATACTGCATTTTCTTTGAGTTATTTCCCTTTTATCATCACAATGTGTTATCCACCACTCCTTTAAAGTTTTTAAAGGAATTAACTTCAAACTGTGTGAAACTTTTCATGAGAAGGTGTAAATTGTATATCCTGACTTTTGTTGTTTGTCAGAGTAATTCACCTTTTTCATCCTCTTGTTTTATATTTGTTCCTCTTCCAAAGCTGTCGGAGTGGTCGACTTTAAACTATATGTAACTGTTCATAGTGCATGTACATTATTATTCACTATTGATTTCTATCAGATATGTGTTATTCAATTGTTTGCTGTTTATAGCATGTTTGATTATGTGGAAATAGTGTTGAAACCATATATTCCTTTCAATCTGGAAAGGAATATGTTGGTATTATTTTCACATAAATTCACAAGAGTAACAATATCAAATGTGAAACTTACTTACATTTTTCTTTGTTATATGTTTTTGCATTTCCATTGAGAATGATCTGGAGATGCAGAAATAAATGTACATAGACATCTTCAAATGACAATGCTTTCAGAAATTAATTGACCAGAAATTTCCTGAAGTACAGTATGCTCATACATTGTGATTACATGATATATGGTTTTCTAAGGATGCAATTTAGAATTTTTAGCAAATTAATGTGTTGAGTCTTATAATGGTGCCTTTTTTTTAGTCTACTAACAGTCAGCTTAAATTATATATAAATTCTTAACTTTCTTTACCTAATTGTAAATAGGATCCAATGTATGAATTAAAAAACTATAAGATCTATGAAGAATAACTATATTCTTATAAATATAGATTATGTTTTAGCTTCAGATTGCAGTGGTTTTTATATCCATTATTATTAAATCAAACTATAAGATTATGGGTTTAGTTAGTTCCATCAATTAATCCCTCCATTGCAGGAGGAGAACCTTTATATCAAAGGGTATCACACATCTGTCACCAGTTTTACAGTTAACATATAGCATGTAGTAAATAATTTTACTAGTGTTTGTCTGTTATCTGAATATCCTGCTTTTAAAACTAAAATACACTCTGGGTGACTTTTAAAGGCTAGTATACGGAAACAACAGGTTTACATAATGAGCATATAACTTCATTATCCTAAAACTGTGTATGCAAGTTAGTTGGATCAAAGGATATCTAAGTCTTCTGATTTAAAAAGTAATTTTTTAAGAAAATTTCAAGAATTTTGGTTAGTCTGGTTCCTGTTGTTAACCATTTTACTGTTACCCATTGAAAATTTATTACAATCTGCTGCTCACAGTTATTTTGTTCATTTTGTAAGATCCCTTGTTTCGCTGCTGTTTATTTTTAACATTACATTTCTTGTGTTATGTTTATTTTTTAAAACTCTATATTAAGGTATGCAGTTTGCTGGGAGTATTCTGTTACTTAAGAGAATAACTTATCTTTAACAAATAATGTTTGTTAATCAGACCTTTTTAAAACATATAAACATTTTTGCACATGCATGTTCACCAGCATATGCACTTTTTCATCTACCAAAAGTGGAACTTGTAAAAATTGAATCAAAATAAACTGTTAAACTATGATAGAACCCCTGAAAACACATCCAAAAAACTTACTCAAATGAGCTGTCTTATCATGAGATGTTATTATGTTTGTTTATTAAACTAATCCTCATAAACCAAACTCATATCTCTTCAGATCATAATTTTTGTTTCTGAAGGAGTTCTGGTTAAACAGGTCCCCCCTGCAATTAGAGAAAATGGTCCTCGATATTTTGAATGTAGTTTATTTATTTCTCCAATAGAATTTTTAAATATATTGCGAAGAAAAAAGATTGTGCATGGAAATTGAAAAAAAATTTGTCACCTTTATATTTCAAATATATATTTGTATTTCTCAGGGAAAAACAGGTCAAAAAGGAGAAACTGGAGCACAGGGTCCACAAGGTATAGAGGGACTTATTGGTCCACCAGGTCTTCCTGGTCCACCGGTGAGTATAATCAGTTCTTTTAAAGTATAGCCTGTGCTCCAACTACTGACTTTGAAGGCAAGATCCTTTTCAATTTTTGAAAGATATTGACTGTATTGTTTATAAACCTGCATGTTCTTTCTAACTAATGATTAAAATTGCTTCTAATTAGATAGATTAATTGTCATTTGTGTTGACGTTTTTGATTGGTTATTCATATCCCTCATCTGTAGGGTTATAATTATTCTTTTCCTTGTTTTCCATTTATCATCAGCTAAGCTGTGCTAATGTTTCTGATTGGCTTTTCTGATCTGTCATCCACTCTGTCACATTTATTCTTATCAGTGTGTTCCTACTGTCATCTGTGCTGATGTTTCTGATATGCTATTCTGATCTGTCATCAACTCTGGCACATATATTCTGCTGTCATATGTGTTGATGTTTCTGATTTGCTGTTCTGATCTGTCATCAACTCTGGCACATATATTCTGCTGTTATATGTGTTGATGTTTCTGATTGGCTATTCTGATCTGTCATCAACTCTGGCACATATATTCTGCTGTCATATGTATTGATGTTTCTGATTTGCTATTCTGATCTGTCATCAGCTATGGCACATATATTCTGCTTTCATATGTGTTGATGTTTCTGATAGGCTATTCTGATCTGTCATCAACTCTGGCACATACCGGTATATTCTGCTGTCATATGTGTTGATGTTTCTGATTGGCTATTCTGATCTGTCATCAACTCTGCCACATATATTCTGCTGTCATATGTGTTGATGTTTCTGTTTTTAATGTTATTTTCTTTTTTTCCCCAATTTTTCTAAAGCTTACATGATCTTTTTCTTCAACATGTGCAGATGCAATTTTCAGTATGATTTTTCAACAATTATTTGTTTTCTTTTTATGACATAAAATGTATAAAAACTTGGAGCTATTATTGATTTGTAAGAATTCTTGTTTTGGTTCAGTGACTTTCTTTTAGTCTCTATTGCAGTGCTAGCTATTATGTCCTTGATCAGTTATAAGTATTTGCTAAACATACAACACAAATACATGTACCTGTTAAATCCTGATGTGCCAGATGTGCACACTTCAGACAACCACTTCTCATCAGTGACACTAGGAGCCAAAAAGTTTGATAGATAAAAAACATAAGCCAAACAGTTGAAAATTAATGAATTTGAGGTTTCAAAATTATATGAATCCAAATCCAGCTTACAAATTCCTAGATTATCTGTGATACAAAGTGTGTGCGGACCACCTTGAAGACTGCTTTATGCTGCTAAAGTAATCAAAATAGAAACATTTTAAGAATTGCTTTGGCCATTTTAAATACAGTTCTCTAATGTGTTAGTGCTTTCTAAAGTACATTATAAATGACATCAAATTACTTCCTTTAATTTTAATTCTTTTTTATCTCTGCATAACCAATATGGTGGTGGGGTGGATATGTGTTTACTTTAGCTAACCTTTTTAGTTTGTGGAATGAATGTTTTCTGATCTAGGCTCAAAGTCATCTGAAAAGTTTGATTTTATAAAGTACGAAAAGGTATTACTACCCAAACTGGTAATACTTTAATAGCTTTGCTGAAAATTGAGTCATAAGAATCTGTTGATGTATTTGTCCTGTTTTAAAAGAATCTTCATATTTCTGTCTGTCAAGTCTGCAACCTCTAGGTTTGTAAACTAGTTACTTTGTATTACTAACATATCCTCTGTAAGTGTTTTGCACAGTTGAACTTGGATACATTGATCTCTTTTATTTTGAAAAATCGCTTACATTAAAATAAAATTCATTTCCCCTGCAAAACTTCATTTGTTGGTACATAGTATTTCCCGTTTATATTGAACTCGCTTTGATTGAAGTTTTGGCTAATTTGAAAGGTTTATCTAAGTCTCCTGAAACATTTAAGCCTTGTTTTGGTAAAGGTTAATTTGAAGTCGCTCAGGTAAAACTTTACAGGTATACATCATTAACAAAATACATGTTTGTAGACAAAAACACACGTGTATAGGAGAGCAGTTCTCTGAATCTGAGATATGAATAAAAATAAAATACTGGTATGAACAATATTCTCATTGAGTTTTTTGTCTTTGTTTTAAAATTAAGAATAGAACACACAGGATGGCTAATCCAACAAAAAGGAAACAATTAAAAATAGGTGCAAAGTTTGAACTTTTACAGGCATTTACATTTGGAAATCAACTTGAAATTTTTGTGTCAATTTCCGATAAATTGAAATTCAGTTAATTTGAAAAGAAACTTGCAGTCCCTTGGATTTCAATATAACCAAGTTTGACTAGTTTCATAATCAAATAATTACAAGCATCCAATTGAAATTGCTTGATAATATTTGTATCAACTACAATTCTATAATTTAAATATAGGACAAGAATGTACCTACCTGTAAGTTTTAGAAATGGACAATTGAATTTTATGTTTGAGTTGTAGGGTTGGCAACTCTGCTAACACAATGACAGATTTTTATGTATATGTATTTAAGCAGCTATACATTTATTTAATTTTGTTAAGTTTTTATTTTTTATTTTTATTTGTTTTTGCATGCTGTCATGGAAACAGCTTTGGTAAGCATGGCATTTTTTGCATGGCAGTTTACAGAAAACAGGGGTAAGCAAACAAAAAAAGCACAAGTTTTATTGCTTGACTTGTATCAGTTATATGCAGAATAACACATATTTATGCAAAAATTCTTTCTAGCATTGATTTATTCACAGAATTTGAATGTTAAACATGCCTATAGGTTTCATATACAAAATCTGAACTTTTTTGTCAAATACAGATTTCTACAACATCATGCAATTTTAACATGGAACTTTAATATTTAACACACTTTAATATACAACCATTTTTTTTTTATTTATTTGCATGTTATATCTGATAGTCCCAGCCATTCTGTCCATTTTAGAAATGAAATTGTGTGTGTAAACACAGTCGCATATGGCAAGTCTTACTTATTTGCTTCTTTTCATTTGCATGAGGCATTTTGTTTTTTTTTTCTTTTAAATCATTAAATCTATCATTCAAAGTAAAAGTAGTTTTATGATTTTGCTGTTAGTTATTTACTTCAAGAAACTTCTGGTATTTAATCTGCATTTCTATTGATTATAGGGTCTGTAAGTTACATCATTTGACTAGCATGAATTTACATGTCAAATTTTAAAATTCAAAAGGCATGCTTAGAAACTGAGTAGTTGTTTGTTACTTAAAAAATTATTTTCTGATGTAACCGACATTAATGTTGTTCTCGGAGGTCACTCAGAGGTCAGAGGGCAGGGTACACTGTAATAAATAGGTACAAAATCTAAAGGTTTCAAACATGACTTGCAGGTCCCATTAATTCATGTGGCATTGCATGTTTTCTGACAACAATTTTTGGGGAATACTAACATTGTGACCTTAATTTATAGAGTATTCTGTGAAAATATATAATTGTAGATTGCCTAAATTGCCATTTACATATTGATAGTGACAGTTTTGTTGTATCTGTTTATTTTAGGGAGAACCTGGATTTATTGAAGGAAGTAGTATTGGTGATGGGGTAAGTCGTATCGTAAGTCATCAAGCTTTTTATTTATTTTTTAGTTAAGCTTACTTCAATTAAGTTTCACGCCCATTGCAATTTATCAAAGTAACATTGACTTTTAAGTTTACTTGTGTATGTCTGCTGTGTGTCCAGGCTTTCTAGAGATTATACAATAGACTTATATAATGTATTTATTATTTTATGAGTTGAAAAATAGAATTAACTATATAGTTGTGTTTTAAGGTTTGAATTCAGTTTCAGTTGGATTTGGAGGGTAATTAAAACATTAGTCAGCTTAATTGCATGATGATGTATTAATGCAACTAGATCCTAACTCAGTACAAACTGAAATTGGTAATAGGTTCATTTAAAATTGCAATCACAGAGCTTTGCCACTGATGGCATGTGAAGTTGTTAATTTTGATATTGTCAGATTTTCATAGAAGTTATTTCCATGAATAGTGAATGATAAAACCGATTGATTATTCATTGGGGTTTTATGGCCAAGTCAGGATTGTATCCAATGCCATATATAGGCATTGAGACCATTTTTGAACTTTGATTCAGAACAACAGTGTAAAAAGTAACAAAGAACTTTTGTTTGCCTGCTTTTGGAATAAGAGGAACCTAACATGTCACCATACTGTCTGTCTGTAAATCAGTCAGTTAGTCTCTCTGTCTATCTGTTAATTAGTTTGTGACTTTAACTTGTCCCAGTTTTTCATGGAATTGATTAAAATTTGATATGTGTATTTGTTTTGACCTAAAGGAATGCTTATAAAATTTGTGATGCTGCTCTAATATTTAAAAGAGTTATGCCCCTTCTATCACATAGATTTATTTACACAATACAAAATTTAAACAATAACACAGGGTAACAATAAATTTAATTAAATGGAATTTAGTATGTGTTTTTCTTATGAGCTGAGGGTGCACATAGTATAAAATCGTAACACTACTGAATCATTTCAGAAAGATATGCCCCCTTTTTCACTTTATTTTACATGGTATGGGAACCTTTTATTCTTAACTTTGGTATATATATTTTGTAATAACTTAAATATGTACCGGTACATGTTATAAAACTTTGATGATGCTTAAATATTTAATGACATTATGTTTTTGTTCTACTCAGATTTATTTTACACAATATGGAACTTTGTCACCTGTAATTTTTCTTACAAGTATACCATGTACTGCTCTATGGTAGTCTTGTTATTTCATGTTTGACAGGCATGAGACAAGACTAGCATCTATTTCACAGTTCATCCCTGATACATCAGGGGGCCACTGTGGCTGAAAGGTTAAGACATTAGTCTTTAAACATAAGGGGTCTCACTGCTGTGGGTTTGACATCAGTTTAAATGCAAGTGAGTAAGGTTTTACCTTGTCATAGCCCTTAACTGGTTGGATTGGTATCAGTATAATGAACCAAGTTTTCTGTGACATTGTGGGTGTGTGTACTAACACTCCGAAGGTTAATATCTTAAGCACTTGCACACACATGCACAACACAAACTTGTGTTAAGATTAATTATCCATATTTATTAGAATTGTCTCATGAGGAATAGCTGAAAAGTTGCTGATTTGACATAAAACAACATTCAACCAACCAACCTGATACCTCAGGGCTTTAGTTTTGACTTTTCATATACCAATGAAATAGCCATATAAAGTCACCTGATTTTCAGTTTCTTGACAAAAGTACAGTCATTTTAGATATTTAAGTCTTAATCAGACCAAGCTGTGTTCAGTCCAATAAGCTTCAACTTATAGTTGGATCACTCTTCCAACCTAGCTACTACAGTGGCCACAGAAATGTTTGATAGGATATGTCTTTGCTAAAGAAAAGTTTCATAGAGTATTGTGAAATAGAAGATATTTTATTTTAATCATTAATTAAACAAATTTACCAGACTTGCATAAAATATTATTTGATTTATAGGAAATTTTAAGAACATAAGAACATATAAAGATAAAGAACAAATATGTTATAAAACAATGATGCATTGCTGTGGTTATTAGAATGGGTATGTTTACTTTATAAAGCTTCATTTTCGCAGTGATTGTGATATTTTTGTTATTTAATATTTATTTATAATTTCAGTTACCAGGACCCCCGGGACCACCAGGACCAATCGTAAGTTCTTACTAAGTCTGTAGTTATATCCTTTGTAGTTGAACCTATTTTGTCTAAATTTTTTAGGATTTCAATTTTTGGTACTGAAATTTTTATGAACAGTATAGGAAAAATGATGAAAGAGAACCCTATCTTATTTTGAAAAGAGAGATGTTCAAGTTTGTAGGTCTTCATACTGTACAGATTTACAATGCTTCAGTTTTAAGAAGTCAAATGCTTTTGCTCTTTGATAATACTTGATGTTTTTTAATTTATTTGCTTATATAAATTGTAATTCATGTATTTTTTAAATTTTTTTTTTTTTTGGATAACACTTTTGATCATGAATATATCAAAAAATAGCCATCATGAAACCCATTGAAGATATTACAAGTAGCTGAACTAAAAACTGATGTCAAGTCTGCATATTTTGTATTTTACATGATACTTTGTTTCTTTTACCAGATTATAAAATTTTTTAATTAAAATAGCTAATTTCTGTTTTTGTTTCTTAAATGACCTTTTAAGGGCCCAATGGGTTTACAAGGTCCACCAGGAATTAAGGTAACTTTTATGTGGCTTGGAAAACAAGTGTCTGTCCACTAACATTTACCCATAATAAAAAAAAAATGTTTATAAAATTGTTTTCTGTTGTCCAAACCAATCATGTGATTATTGTTTAGAACATTATAAATGTATTCCTTTGCATGTTGAATGTTGTAATTAATGAAATTCTCACTAACTGAATTTGATCTTATGATTGTTTTAACACTTGTTACTTGAACTGTAAGATTAACATTACATGGAGTTGAGTCATGGTGTTTAACATGCCAATCAAGAACATTTCACTAATATCTAGATGTCGCCAGCTTTAGGCGGGAATGCGGAATTTTGCCTGTGCATTGCACTGATGGCATTATACAGTAGGATTCTACCATGACATGGGACCTCATTTATTTTAAGTTCCCATCCAAAAGAACTATGCCTTTTATTTAATAATGTAGAGTGCTTCGCAAAAGAACAGTCACTTCCACTTTTAAGTCTTGGGTCAGATATGGTCAGGGTTTAAACCTACAACCTCCCACTTATTGATTGAGCGCTCAACCATCTGAGCTACCATAGTGGTTTAACATAACATGGCTTTTATTGTATATCACAATAAATTGTTCATTACATTTGTAACATGGAACTAGTATTGAATTGTAGTGTCAGTTAGATATGTCAAATTGTAGGTATTAATCACATGATTGATTAATTATATGCTAAGAAAAATTTGTTCACTTTACTGCATATGACTGCAAACATTGTCTATAATAACTAGCAGTACATGCAATTGTTTTGAAAGAAATCAAGGGTACTTGAATAATTTAGAATTAACTAAAATTTAAAAAAATATATGTTTATGAATTACATGTATATTGTGAATTTTAGAAACTAAATTCCAAGAAAATCTATGCTCTAATATTTAAGTGATTTATAATGAAGCAAATTAATTGTAATTTTAATTGAGTATTATTAATGTCAGTGTTAACTGTGTAGATATTCATATTTTTATAAATCCTTTATGTTCATTTTGTTGAAACCAATTCAAGAAGGAAGGACAGGTCCAATGAACCCATTGGTTAAGACTTTTGCTTTAAAACCCAAGACATCTGAATAAAAATGGTTTTTGTTTTTGCCATTGGACCGGTTGACTCTAGCTGTATAACTCTGATGTCTACAAAAGTGTGAGCAAGTTTACTAGCACGGAAAAGGTTGCAGTATGTGAAAACAAATACTAGAACATGGCAGATCTCTAACACAAAACCTGCATTGTTAGTCATATGTAAAGCAACAACCATCTTCAAAATCAATCTATGAAAGAACTAGCTCATATTGAGTCAGAATATTGTTAAACATATACTACTGAGTACTAAGCTTGGTTGGTTGCCATGGTTGTTTAATCTACATGCAAGGTTAACTTATTTAACTTGTATTCGGGTAGGGGTTAATAATGGAAACCTAATTACTTGGAGTAAACCATTGACATTTCGTAAGTGAACTTTTTGTTTCCTTATACTAGGATCTGTACCAATTTGTTACAAATTGAACCTTTGTGGTTAGTCACATTGTTCTTCACTTTACACCACACTACCACAGAGTTCTATCACTTCAGCATTCCAAGTTTTCAGTTCACCAAAGATTGATATACATGTATAGTTAGTTGTTAGTATGTGTAAAACTAACTAAGTTTATTGCATTTGTATCAATATTTGTGTTAATGTTTAAACCAAATATTGAAATATTGTTGTTAGTATGTGTCAAACTAACGAAATATTTTGCATATGAACATGTTTAAAACTGACAAATTTTTTGCATATACATATATCAATATGTGTTAATATTCAATTGGTTTCAAATGATTTCATTTTGTTAAAATGCATAAGAAATTAATACATGTATATATATAGATTACTTTTAAATTTCACCACTAAACTGTTGTAAATAACATTATATAATCATATTTTATGTATTATTAAGCATACATTTCAAAATAATTTAGTTGTAGTTGACATTGAAACCATGTTTTTTCAATCCCATTATGCTCTCTGATACTTAGCTGTAATGCCAGAGGAAATCTTTTGAGTTTTAAACTTAGTTGTAATGCCAGAGAAAGTTTTGGGTTTTTTATTTCGAGTGTGGTTTGGGGGTTTAAGGAGCTTTTTTGGTTCCAGTAAAAATGTATGTTGAATTCTACATGATATGAATGAGGTGTAATATTTATTACAAGTATATATGTATGCAGATCAAGAAAATTATTTATTTATTTATTTATTAAATTTTATTATTTTTTATTATTCTTTTTCTAATTTTTACACAGTCATTATAATCATTCTATACAACAATGTCAGTACAATGTATATACAGGTAATTTACTAGATGTTAATTTAAAAGAAAAATTAAACCGAATTTATGAATAACATAAAAAATTTTATATCCCAAAGGGCCTTATTGTTTTTTAGTCTTTAGATCTTTAGCTAGTAACTGACCTTGAACCGTCAATTATAACTTCGATTCTTGTTCAATTTTTTCTCAAATTCTTTTGTTTACTTTTGTTGTCATGACAACAGGGTGAAAATGGACCAAGTGGACCAAAAGGTGAACCAGTAAGTCTATATAAGCTGTGTGCTGATGGGCATGTCACAATGTCTACTATTGTCTTCCTTTACTGACTTTAAGCTATCTGCTAGATTAAGGCTTTTTTGGACATGGTATTGTTTATTTTTGGTTTTATTGGCTTTAGTTCAGCTTTTAGGTTATTTCTTTTGCTTGTAAATATTTGAAAATGACCCTCTAGTTGCAGTAATTAGTGGCTTTTAGCAGTTGTTTTTTATTTCATTTTTTTAAGCTTTCAGATAGGTTTATTTGATTAGGAAGAAATATTTTTCTGTGGTAGTGAAAAACAATAGATTTTTTTTTCAATTTTATATAATCAACCTTATCTGCAATCATATTAACACCATCTGCTTAAGCACCAGTTTGTTTATATTTCTCATGCTTTTGCATGTATACTTTTAGGCTGCTTAGATCTTTCCTGTTTCAAATTTAAATTTTTTAGTTCATGATACATGTAGTTTATTAGTTAATATAAATTATAGAGTTAAGGTTTTAATGATCAAATAAGTTTTGAAGACTTGAATTAATTTTCATTGATGAACATGAAATACAATTTAATTTATACACAACTTAGATAATTTTAGAGACTTTTAAATTTTGAATTTAAATTTTGTTTTATCCAGCAGTTTGAAGGATAAACATTTTTTCAATGTTACATTATTGATAATTTCAAAGTATTGTATTTTTTAATTGTGAATCATTTTATGATTGCTTATGCCACTGTTTGATCTGTCACTAGGGTGACAAGGGTGAGAGTGGTGTTTCAGGACCAATAGGATTACCCGTAAGTGTTATTTGCATCTAGCATGCAATATCTATTTTCATTGGCTACAGATGTTTGATAAATTAGCATTAAACCTGCTGTACATATTGGTGCATGATACATTTATATGTATTATGTAAATTGTGTACTCTATATAGGGAGCATGTCAAAAGTTCAGTGTTGGATTTCCTTTATTTGTCTAAAGGATGTTTTAAATAGTCATATCTAGGAACCATAAGTTAAGTTTTCAACTTTAGTAGCACTTTGCTTTTACACTAAAGTTGATGATGCAGTGTACATTTTTCAAAATTAAGTGACATATTTGGTGCAAAAGGTACATTTCTTTGTTTATAACATCCTGAAATGGTAAAGAAAGTAGAAGTTTTCAGAAAAAACAATTTACTTTCTGAAAAATAAAATGCTGAAAAATGACTTATCCAAAAAGGCCAAGCATACAGTTCCTGGTAGATGGATTAAATATAATATTTATCCTTCATTGAAGTTTTAAGTTCTATTAATATTGTATAGTGCTGTGAGCTAATAATGTACAGTTCTTTCTATTTAAACCCCAAATTTTGTTTGGAAAAAACACAATTCTGGTTTACTTGGATTCATTTGCTTATCCATATGAATGGAATGTCAAAATAAAACGATTTTATATGTTTTGGCATTACCCATGGTTTTGGTTTGGACAGATTGCACTGTACATTTATAAAAGATTGAGCTTATGTAGAATTGTGTACAGGAAAATTGTGTTGCAGATAATTTGGAGACTTTTTCTTGCTTCAGTACATGTATATTTCTTATGGATTTAGTGAACTTATCTATAGTTTCATGTGTAATATAATTTATGAAAGATTGTCTCACATTGTTCTACTTCATTCTGACAAACATGCAGCATAGACAATATATAAACTTATGTATCTTACCAGTAGGCTATTTTCCTTTTTCTCTGGTCTTTGGACATTGTCCTGTGACTCATTTGGCTTAAAAAGCAACTGTAGGAGTTTTTGTATTAAATTTATCAGTTTAGATTTACGGTGCAATAAATGTCATACAGATAATTTACATGAAAAAGAGACACCAAGTTCATGATACATCTGGATATAAAAGAAATAACCTTGAATGCATTTATCTATCTGTTAATAAATTATTATACATGCATAAGAACAACCTGCTTATAGACATCATTTCTAAGAATTCATCAAGTTAGTTGTACTGTTATTTATTAGTTCTCCATGTTATAATATTAGTCATTGTTCATTATATAAAAATTAATACCAGTATGGTTTTTTATAATTCAACATTTTTTAAAGAATTGTTAGTTAGCTTTGGTAACTTTTTATAATATCTGCTTAAATCATGCAACTTTTTTATATTATATGCTTAAACCATGCTTGTTTAGAATGCTGAACATTGCTTGAAGTCCTGCTTTAAGAGGTATGCTAGATAAACAATGTATGATTCTAGGCAGAATCAGGCCTAACACATGCTTACTGTAACTGCAATAATCCATTACAAATAAATGTATTTCTATAGAGTATTACAGCTAGATATATTCACTTTAAGTCTGTAATAATGCCTGGTAGTACAGAGAAATAAATGTATATTGAAAACTTTTCTATAATATTGACACTCATAAGACATTACTTGCATGAAAATTATTATTTTTTATTGAATGAGCTACAGTAGAACTTTGATAACTCAAAGTGCACTGGACTTGGGTGGTGACTTCGAGTTATTGAGAGTTTGAGTTATCGAAGTTGAAGGATGAAGTCTCCTTACTATATGTTTTCCACCACAGGAATCTGATTTTGTCAACAGTTATTGGTACTCAAATGTGATGCAATAGAGAAAAACACAATACATACTAATAGATACTTTAGAAACAACAACAAAAAAATATTAAAGAATTAATGTTGGAAAAAGCGTGTTAAACGATTTTTTTATTTTAAGATAACTACTCCGTTCAGTTCTCTAATATAACGGTAACCTAATCAAGGTTATGTGATTTCTCTTACTTTTATTGAGTTTATTTGAGTTTTATTTAACCGGCTATTGATCACACATTATTAGATAAGATTCTAGTTTTTTAAGTTAATTTTTAATAGATTTTTAAGCTACGGACCAAATTTTTACTTCGAGTTATCAGGGGTATTCGAATTATAGAAGTTTGAATTATCGAAGTTGTCCTCATATAGTTTATATAGAAAACTGGTCGGGACAAAATAAAGACTTCAAGTTATCCGTGGTATTCGAGATATCAAAGTTTGATCATGAGTTATCGAAGTTCTACTGTATATTGTCTCAAAACTGATATGTTGTTTATATATACATAAACATTATATTGAACATGGCATGAAAATTCATTTATAGGACGAATTGACAGACTTTTCAGTTTGTTACATTCAATCATTTCATCGATCCTATATACCGGTACATTATATAAGTGCTTACTTGTATCATATATGCTGTCATCCCTTCGCTTATGATAGCTCACTGTATAGTTGCTTATTCATAGATGGGCTAAATATCAATCTACAGAATGATAGAGATAGTTTCAAAAGTTATTCTTCCTGTTTCTATATGCATTAACTTGCAGCTAATGAGACAACATTTGTCCCTCTATAGTATTTGCAAAGTTTTACAATTTTGAGAATCAGATGTGTCTTTAAAAAGGGATGCCTTGTTTTATGGTAGACTTTGTATGAAAAAGATTTTTCACTGCTTATTGCATAATTTTGGTATAAATTTAACTGTAGCTGGTAAAATCAATATAAAAGTGAAAATTTTGACTGGGCCATAAATCCCATTTACTCCACCAACAAAAACTTGTTGTCACAATATGACTTTTGGACTATTTCAAAGAAAAGTATCATCTTCCTGTGAACTTTAATATACATGTATTAGAAATCATGATAATTTTTTTTACATGTCAGAACTATGCTAAATTTAAAAACAAAAGCTGTTGAAATGTGTTCAACTAGTGATGTCTAAATCTGCATATAACATTTGGATTTTTTGATATTCTAAAAATTAAATTTTGAATTAATATTTGACTATTGGGTCATCAATAGTTAAATGTATTTCAACACTTTGAATTGTGTTTGTGACAATGAATTTTTCACTATTGTTTATAAGAAATACAATACTCTATTACAAAATGTAAGTGGGACAATTTTTCAGAGACCAAAGTAAAATGATATGCTTTTCTTGAAATATGGAGCACTTGTTCAGTTAATTGTACTGGGATTGCCAGAAAAAAATATAAATAGTTGCATAAATAGTGTGGAGTATCTTTGGCTGCTAAGGTAGCACTGCTCTTCGTGTTTGCTTCCAATTAGTAAAATGTTTCATCTCATTCATTATATTAACAACAAGCATACATTGTTAGAAGACATTTTAAGCCTTGTCACTAGTCGCCAGAGAAAATCTGTAATTTTTATTCAGTTAACTATGCCATATTATTTGCCTATATTCTTTTAGATAAACCTTTTAAAATATTTGTGTAAACTGTTATTTTTATCACATAATTTTTCATTTCGCTAATAAAAATATCATTATTTGTAAATTTCTTCTTAAATAAACAGTTCCTTACACATGTTATTGATGATCAGGTGGTACAGGTTTTGTAAACCCAATTGATTTCTCTAAGCATTTTTGTACATTTCTAAGTGAAGTTTAAGACAATATTATGCTTCTAGGCCAATATTTCAACAAATAATCTATTTCCAATCATGACATGTAAAATGCAATTTAAATATATTGGTAAATATAAAATTGTGGTATGTTATAAACATTAGTGAGATGAAGCAGTTTTATACCAAACATAGATATTGTGATGGCTTAATTAAATGCCACATATGACACTTGCTGTTTGATGTTTGTATGTACTAGTATATATATGTAAACATAAATGTATATGTACCATCATAATATAGGGGCCAGTTGGGCCAGTCGGTGAATCAGGACCCCCAGGGATGGATGGCTTAGTAGGTCCAATGGTAAGTGGGGACTATGATACATAATTTCATCTAAATTTTCAATCAGTACATTACTAGTTTTTGTTGATGTATTTTGTCTAATAACTATATATAGTTTGTTAATGGTCTGTTTTATTGCATGTTTTTTTTTTCATTTTATTTCATTTATTTTTGTTGATTTTTGTTTAAATATAGCATGGAGATATTTTGTTGTTTTCTTCATTACTTTTATTACTGTGATGTTTCAATGTATTTTATTCCCTTTCTTCAAGATATTTCCTTTCACCACAAAGCTAAAGGAAATCATTCATATAATAATTAGATACATGTATAAATTAATAACTTACTTTCATGTTTTGCAGAATCCTCTTGTTTAATTGTAAATTATTTTTGTTTGTAAATTATGCTACATGTTTAATATTATCTAACTTTGATTGTTTTATTTTACGTTAATCTATTTCTTCCATTATTTTACAGATATATATTATCAATTATACCTGTTTTAGTGTTGAATGCATGTATTTATCTCATTATGTGATTGGCAGTAATTTTAGATATTGAAACTTGCAACTTCTACCTTGATATATATATATATATATATGTAAATGATATAATTTATAATACACACTTATTTTATGAATATATCCTTTTAACAAAACATGTATCTGTATTGGTTTTCTTTAGTTTTATTTTGGATTAATTATATATAGTTGTAAAATTGTAAATCATGACATTCAATATATCTTTATTAAAAACAGAATTATCTCCCTTTCTATATAAGTAATGTTTTTACCTTTCTATACAAGTAATGTTTTTACCTTTCTATACAAGTAATGTTTTTACCTTTCTATACAAGTAATGTTTTTACCTTTCTATATAAGTAATGTTTTTACCTTTCTATATAGTAATGTTTTTACCTTTCTATAAGTAATGTTTTTACCTTTCTATATAAGTAATGTTTTTACCTTTCTATATAGTAATGTTTTTACCTTTCTATACAAGTAATGTTTTTACCTTTCTATACAAGTAATGTTTTTACCTTTCTATATAAGTAATGTTTTTACCTTTCTATATAAGTAATGTTTTTACCTTTCTATACAAGTAATGTTTTTACCTTTCTATATAAGTAATGTTTTTACTTTCTATATAGTAATGTTTTTACCTTTCTATATAAGTAATGTTTTTTACCTTTCTATATAAGTAATGTTTTTTTTACCTTTCTATATAAGTAATGTTTTTTACCTTTCTATATAAGTAATGTTTTTTACCTTTCTATATAAGTAATGTTTTTACCTTTCTATATAATGTTTTTTATCATAAGTTCAATCAATTTGTAATTAATTGTTATGTTTTTAAATATCTAATTATTTACTTTAGACATTTTATGATGAAAAGACCTCAGAATTACTTTTAATTTTTAATCTATGTAGAAATTTAATTCATTTTATCTCAACATGCATAGAAATACAAATTTGGCCTTTATCATTATTTTACTTTATCAGTTTATATTCTACTTTCAGGGACCACCAGGACCCCCAGGACCAGGAATGGTACCTGATGAATCTGGTACATGTATGTGTCCAAAAGGTGATAAAGGGGACAGGGTAAGATCTGAATTCAGAAGTTATCATTGTTCATAAGCAAAAGAAGATACAAATTTCTGTACCATTCAAGTAACAGCTTTTATTTCCAGTACATTGAATATTCTACTTTTTTCAAGAGAGATGTTGTATTGGCAGAGAGCAAGAAAACTGTACTTAACCATAAATTGTATAAAAGAGAGTTAAGTTGAGTAATGGTGTTTAATGTCCCTGTCAAGAATATTTCACTCATATCCAGACTTCGCCAGCTATAGGCAGAGTGCAGAAATTTTGTCTGTGTATTGTGCTGATGGCACTATACTGCATTGTTCTTTATCATGCCATTCCTACCGTGACATGGGACCTTGTTTATTTTAAGTTCCCATCCGAAAGACCAGTGACTTTCATTTCGTAATGCTGAGTGCTTGGCAAAAAAACAGTCACTACCTTCTTTCAAGTCTTGGGTCAGACCTAGTCGGGGTTTGAACCCACAACCTCTCACTGACAGAGTTGTATAAAAGACAAATATGAACAAGAAAAAAAACACAACATATTGGGACCACTTGAATTATAAAATTCTTGTATTTGGATGCATTACACTAATTTAATAGTAATCATCAATGTTCAGACCAGTATACTACCATGCTAAAAACTTTCCTTCAATAGAAAGCAAGTCAGATATGCAAAAAAAAAAAAAAAATTCACACAGTGCATGCTTAAAAAATAGATAATCTTGAATTCCTGACATTTCTTGAGTAGTTGAACAATATATGGTATCAACCAAGCCTTTAATCATTACTTTATAAATACTCTTTTGCAAACATTTTCAGGGAGCAAGAGGTAGACGAGGGCGACGTGGATTGAAAGGAGAACGTGGAGAGCCGGTATACAATTATTTTCTATCTTCTCTTTGTGCAAATAAATGTTGTCTACCTTTTAAATCTATAGTAAAAAAATGTTACTTTTTATTTACTTGTTGGACCAATTATTGTAGATATATTGTTGGAAATCCCAGGAAAGTAAATTTTTTTCTGCATAAAAATCGGCTAATGAAAACAACTGAAGAGAAAGTTTCAACTTTTACAATCTTAAGCATTTATGCTGACATTTGCCATTACCAAAATGTAATGTGAACATGATGTATTTTTGGTTTGTACTGATGTTAATACATATTGTGTTCACTTATTTTTTGTCTGCATAATATAAGTCTGTTAAATAAGTATTGACTAAAAACCATGTGCATGCACAGCCTTTGAGTGGACTAATACTTTGGACAAAGTAACCTTGTTTAGGTACAGGGTTATAACATCAAAGAGGCTTCTCAATCAAATGTCTTTGGATTCACAGGATTTGTCAAACTAAGACTGTTTAGACAATAATATGTATCAAAAACTAGTTTACGGGTACATGTATAACCAAAAATTTAAGTCCAATATTCTGTGCCGAAAAAAAAATCTTCACATTCCTTTTTGTTTAGTAGAATCCAATATCAGAAAAGGAAATTTTTTAGCTTAACTATGGTAGTTTTAGCCAGTTGAGTTTATGGTATGATTTTTCTTCTGCCTCTATCTTCTTGCTCTGCTAAAAACAAATCCAAGATCCCCATCATTTTTCTAAGTAAAATATTTAGAGAGTATGCAAGTAAGGTTTTCAGCTGTCAAAACCTGTCTAGAACAATGACACCAAATTGAATGATATTCATTATGAAAATTCTCAGTTAATGTGTTTGCCATGGTTGTCAGATATACAAATTCACATTAATTACTAGTTGAGTGAAGTGTGGCTTCTTGGCATGCTTCTTGTGGTCCAATCTGGTGTCAGTACGTGTATTTGATATTAAATATAAAAGTTTGATTTTATGAAGGATTTCTTTTTGTGATTTTATCAGTGGTATTAATGTTACAAGCATTATTACTGTGAATATTGCTATTTATAGACTATTAATAATTTTTCTTTGGGATTTCTAACAATTTGTAGTAAAACCATGTTTTTTAACCATTTCAATACATGCTTTAAATGCTTAATTAGGATAGATTTATTTTAAATTGTGAGATTTTGATCTCTTATCTATTTGATCTGTATTTAAAGTTGCTTGTAACATTGTTTTGATGCAAAGAATAAAATCAAGTTCAAGACAAAATCCTAAGGAATGATTTTGTAGTTTTAGAAGCTCATAGGATAAAGTTTATATTTTAAAGGGGGGTAACTCTTTGGGGTGTATTTATAGTTAGCAGTAAATATTATTTGAATGAAAAAAAAAAACAAAAAAACAAAAAAACTTTTGAATGATTTAAAAGATGGGGCAATTGATTTTTCATAAAGTTTTTACAAAATGAAGTTACACAAAAAATTAAAATGAATTATAATATGCCAGTGTTAAGGAACAAAGTTGATCTTGAGCTTATTCTTGCATTTGTAAGCAGTAAGTATGTCCAATTTCTAGGGAAAAAACTATTTCAAAAAAGTAACTACAATATTGCATTAATCAAAAAAGAATTATAAAAAACATAGATAGTGTACAATTTTCTATGCATTATTTTAATATAAAATCTAACATTTTCTGTTTTGTTTTTATTTTCTTGAAATTGGGCATTTGATGAATATGTCATATAAATGTGCTTTACCATGCTTTAAATGTTACTAAAATTTCCTCTATTGTATTCATTACTGTAATTGCTAACTTAGACTACTTTTGTCATAAGTCAACATATTGAACTGTTGACATAATTATTGTGACAGTCTATACCTGATGAAAAAGTTAAAAAGTATACATGTTGCACTGTGTTTTCATATGTATATTTTATCATTTGACCAGTTAAAATTCTTTATCTGGGATGGGGATAATGTTTTTTTTTATCTCTTTTCAAGCTACAAAATTAAAGATTTTCAATTAGTATATACTATATTTTGGATGGCTTTGATAATTTTCTTTTAATTTGTTTTGTTATGACACAAAAATGTTGTCATTACTACTAGACGTTTTGATAGAGATTACAGTATTGAACACAATTCCTTTTCTATAAGCTATAACATTAACTGCTATCATAATCACAGGGTAGTCCAGGTTTAGATGCACCCTGTCCTGTAGGTCCAAATGGATTGCCTCTACCAGGTTGTGGTGTATGGATGGCAAATAAGAAGGTATTAAGTAGAATCTATATTTATTGTTAGAATTGTCTTCCTTTTAATTTTATTTTATAGTTATCTCCCTTTAACAGAAATGGCACCATAATTTGCATTCCCTGTAATGTTAATATTTTTTCTTGTATTTGATAATTTTTTCTTGTTTGATTTTATATTGTGTTTTTCACCGATACATCAGCATATTGATTCACTGCACGATATAAAAAACATGAACCAGTACTAGTATTTAAACTTGAGACAACTGACTGACAGTAGGTAGATGGATTGCCTGGATGGTAAAGTGGAAAAGGAAGGCATTGAATTTTATCATTGTATTTGGTTCCTTTTTGTAAAATTTATTCTTCTAAGGTTGTTTGTGGATAGTGAATTCAGTATTTTTCAGTATCTTGTTTTGGATTTATGCACTCTTTTAATTTGTGTACTATACATTTTACCTACTGCTGTGACACTTTAATTGGTACATTGTGGCATATACTGGTGCACGTTCTTTTTTCTCACATTTTACCTAATAAATAATAATGAGAATTTTTTTTATACATTATTTATTTTACAACAATCAAAATGATATAAATCCCTGTATTCCACTCAATACATAAAGTTACTTATTGGCAATAGAAATAAAAAAGATTTTGTTATATATGTATTGATACATTTAGAAAGTTTGAGTTTTAAGATCAATTTTTAACACATGTATAATAGTCATAAATAATTATTAAGTGATTTTTAGAAGTTTTTGATATGTAAATCAGACAGAGGATATGTGGTGTATCAACTATTGGCTGTTGTATTGAGGCCAGAAAAGTTAACATTTTACTACACTTACTCCCATATATTCCATTTTCAAAAGCTTCCACTCAAACTGCAGTCTCCATGTCATCTGAAAAATGGCATATTAAAAGTTATATAAAATATAATTACAATTAATAATTAATTATATAATTTTTATTTTTATTTGAATGCTACAGAAAATAATGAAAACATAGCTTATGTTTAACCAAAATTATTGTAACAATGTATTTAAACTAATTACATTTCTATCACAAATTAAACACATAAATTTAATGTTGTTTTTTTTTAAAAAAAATTATATTTATATTTTTTATTTTTTAATTCTTATCTATTTATTTTTTTGTGTTTATTATGACACTTAGTAACAAAATATAAACATGTACCACATATAATGCTAATTTCTTCAGCACTTGTAACTAAGAATAATCATTTCATACATAATATATACTAAACATTATTGACAATTTAGGTGTGTGTTTCAAAATCATCCATTTTATAAATTATTATCCACTGACTAAATATCCTTCTTCACTTTCAGCACCCATGTTTAAACAAATTTTAAAAAACTGGAAAAAATAGAATACTAGTATGTTAATGAAACAGCATAAATTCAGTTCATCTTATAGTAAATTATCCTCTTATAACAAAATTTATTACCAGGTTTTGATTTTTATCTCCAAACCAATTTTGTTTAGTGAACAATACAAAGGTTTTATTCACATTTGAATACACAATAAAATTATCATCTTTTTTTTTTTTCTTTTTTTTTAAATTTTAATTAAGCATTCAACCAAAATGACAAAATTGACCTTTTTTTACCTGCATGTCCTAATTCATGCATGATCTTCCTTGTTTACATTCCTAGGGTGCACCAGGTATTGACGCTCCATGTCCTGTTGATGAGAAGGGAATGCCTGTTGCTGGATGTTTCTCCCGTGTAAGACCATAGATCCCTACTAATTTTTACCAGCAAATACCAACAAATAACAAATGGTAAGGCTTTATATGCGTTTAATTTGTACAGTCAAACCTGTTTAAAACCATTCCTAATTAAAGACCACCTTCCTATATTAAGGCCAGGAAAATACTCCTTTGTTTTCTTGACTGTTTATTGAAATCTTGAGAATATGTAACAGGAAAGGGAAAAGATGTAGAGGCAAAACTGGGACTCGAACCCAGTACCTATTCAATACCAGTGGAACACTGTACTGACTGAGCTACCTAGCCACCTATCAAGCTTAGTCTGCTACAAATAAAAGAACTTCAATTGACCACAGGATAGCCTCAAAACCACCCACCTACTCCAATTCCAACATGTTTAAACTATTTTTATCAATCACATATATACAGAGTTACACAAAATGATGGCACAATTTAAGTGTAACAGGGAAATTGAAGACAAATCAGCTTTCACAAAAAACACACATGCCTACCTAAGAATACATACCTGTCCTTGTGAACAGGTCCACATGATTTGTAGTTAATCCTATCAAAAGCTTCAGCGGAGTAGCAGTAATATATAGTTACAAAGTTATACAATCTCAAAATACAATTAAAATTTTGAAGTTGAATAAAAAGCAACATACAACAATAAAAAAATAAACGCATACACATCAACACTTTTTCATCAACAGTCCACATAGTCAGTCCCTTGGTAGTTATGAAGGAGTAGATACACACATACATGTACATAGTACAAATAAATTTTAAAAGACAATAACTCCAAGAAATTGCACCTTTCCTAGGAGGTCCACATAGTTTGCAGTCCGACAACTTTGACCAGACAGCTAACACAATACTCTAGACTTTAAGAAATTCGCTAATTCTTAAATTTCCATTTAATTTATGATATTAATACTTGTGTATTCAAAAGGGGAAAACAGTGATGTTCAAAAGATAATTTTAAATATTAGTAGTTATTTAGATACATTTTCATTTAGGTCTTTTTTTTTTAATTTGAAAAATTTCAGTGATCATTGATATACTGTACTCAAAACAGCTGCATCGACAGGGATTTAAAATTTTAATGTACATATAAATGATCTTTGGTTTGTTTGTTTTCTTTTTTTTTTTTTTTTTTTTTTTTTTTTTTTTTTTTTTTTTTTTTTCATCAGAGCTATTGTTTTTTTCAAGGGTTGATGAAACAGTAATTTACATTCACTACATGAAAATTAGCATATTTGTCTAAAGCAGTCACTCAAAACACTGGTTCTAGGAATTTAAAAACAATAACTTTTATTCCATATTATTTTTTTTTTATTTCTATTATTATTATCATTATAAAAATCAAAACATGTTCAGAAATAATGAATAAAATATCTGCTTAGATGATTTAATTGTGTAAAACATGTTTGAATAAATATTTCTTTTAGTTATTTTATATCATAATGGCTTTAGATTTATGAAAAAATTAATAAAATAATTAATGGCACAAAACTGTTAACGAAGGGTGTTCAAATGATTCTTAAGTCATGTCTAAACAAATTGTCTATCACATTTCTAAGCATTAAGAACCTGTACATTAGACTTAGCTAACTCTGCTAGGGGACAGTATGATTTGTGAAGCTCTGTATATATGTAATTATTGAGTTAATTACTGTAATACCTTGTATGTTTAATGATAACATTTATATATCAACCAGATATATAATTACCGGTAAGTTTGATTTACCTCTAGAGATCATTATCCGCCATGTTTGTTTAGAATTCTCCCTCCAGCCTTGGATATATTAAATAATAGATGTTTGGGTATTAACAGCCATCAAACAACTGATCCAACCTAAACAATCAAAGGCTTTCTTCATTAAGTCTCAGATTTTACATTTCTATTTATTTTACATTCATTATAACATTGTATTATCAATTCAGTGTTGTATTTGACCAACAGGTTTTACTATTTTCACACATGCTATTTAAAATAAAGTATCATGACATTGTCATGTAACTTTTCTGATTTTCCTTGCCATTGTATTTGGACACATCAATTGTTCTCGGTTTTGACTTTGGGTGACAAATTTATGGTTTTATTTCAATAGTTAATTACCTGTTTGCAAAAATATACAAATTGTAGACCCTGTGACATTGTGCCTCTGACACTTCACTTGTCATTTTTTCTGAAAGTCCCATTTTAGAAACTTGTGAAAAGATATTTTCATCTGATTAATAAAAACAAAGCTATATAAAAAAGAAGAAATAAAGAAGGTAATTTTAATTAATTAATAAAAACAGTAAAACCTTACATTTTAAATGTTCATGATTAATTATAAATATAAAAAAGAGAAAAAAATTGAAAAAACAGACAGTATAGCAAGATACATTTGGTTACCTTCACTCCCCCCCCCCCCCCCCCCACCTGAATATCAGACAGTTCTTTGCACAATTTTGGGGGAAAATCAAACATATTCAAAATAGATTTATTCTCCCAACTGCAGACTTTTTAATGAAGAATGGAAGTTTTTCAAAGTATGTAAGTATTATTATCAAATTATCTATACTTACAAAGAGTGTCTATTGAATTCTGTAGGTTTCACACAGGAAGAAGATGATTTTTATTTTAAGTTTTAGGTGATGTCTGTAAACTTTGTATGTCAAATTTTGGAGACATTTGACACAGATATCCCTTTGCCTACAGCAACAATGGTCATCAAAGTCTCAAACATATATTTAACTTGCAATAAAAACATTACATTTGATATATCACTATTCATATTGTTACATATAACAGATATTTATCAAATTGAAAATATCCCAATGACAGAAAATAAAATATTCAATTATATTAAATAAAAAGATGACAGATTGACATTCAACACAGATCATCATACATCAGTCATATTTTCTGGGTATTTCCAAACTATTTTTATTTATATTCCTGGGGGATTTTCCGACTTCAGTTTTATCTTTTATGTAAATTCTATAAAATGTAGATAACTGTGCATCAGTGATCTGTCTGGGGTGGTAAAGGTTTGATCAAATTTAAAAAGGTCATTTAATATATATAGATAAAATAAAACTTTTATATCTCAAAGATCACCAGATTTTAATTTTAGTCTAGAGTAATCCAGGGACTTTGATATTAGATTGAGTTAACTAGAAGTTCAAGATTTCAAATTTGAAAACGGTGATAATAAAGACCTGTTAAAACTGATAGCCATGGTATTTAAGAATTAAAACAATGGTCAAATTATTCCAGGTTTTATTTTATTTGTAATGAAGCAATAATCAGTCCAGTGGATAAATCTATAGACAAGAATATGTAATCCTTGAGTTCCAATGTTCTCAGTATATGTTTTGTACTTGTGCCTGCTGATTGTGAATTATAGAGCAGCATGGTACTTATAATGCCTGCAATGTTGCAGATAGATATCCCTAAACTGAGAACTTCTAGTCTAGCCAGTATGTTTAATTTATGGTTCACAGTAATGAAAAAATCCTGTGTTTCATGTGCTGAATAGGGTAGAAAAACAACAGTGGTCATACATCTTTGAGAGGGTCTCAAGTCTGACCAGTACCACATCCACTACAGCATCTTTACAAATAATCCAATGTTTTATGATTACAATGTAGGAACCATTAATAAACAGGTGCCCTTTATTCACAGGTTAAAATATGACAGTTTTAAAAATATCTCGTTTATAAAGAATTACCAATTTCCTGTATTTACAGGGTGTCTTAATGAAAATAAATATATTTTTATGTATAAATGAATAATATCTCCTGAAGATTCATTAACCCTGAAGTTTTTGTCTATCACAATAACATCCTTAGGAGGAGATTAAAGTTCATGCTTAATATTGTTACTATGACCTTATTATTTCATATTTAAACTACTTATTATTCTAACCTGTATTACAAAGGTCTTATAATATAAAACAAGGTTGATAACCTCAGCAATCCTTACAAAATTCATCACAGAACTGATCTTGTATATAAACAATATATAAGTTTATATATTTTAAGATCTCCAATGTCAGTAATCCATTTATAAATGTTTAAGACATTGATTTATTCTATAAATATCTGATAAATAAACCTATGGTTAAAATCATAGGACATTAGCAGCTGAAATGAAAACAGGTCAAAATTCTAAAATTCTTTAAAAAAAAATTAAAAAAATAAAACTCATTTTTTAAGAAGGAATTTTGAAACCATGCCTTAGTTAGTAAAGATATTACAAGAAACATTAGTAATGTATTTTGTGAAAACCACTGGTCAAAATTCTGATATTACCTCATTGCTTTATCGTTCCTATTTATAACTACACGTACCGTAATTAGTATTATATGTTTATTTTTAAAATAAAATACTGATACTTAAATACCATAAAAATGTAAAGAAGCTGGAAATAGATATAATACATGAATATGTATATTGTAAAATATCCCAAATTAGCTGAAGTTTTGTAAACAAGTTTTGATAAATTTGTATTTATCTGTAGTAACAAAAAACAATCTGGATAAGTGAATCTATTGATATTTACCAGTATTTAAATGTTAATGAATTCACACCCGAAAGGTGGTCATTGAACAACAGGACATTGACAACATAGTTTGAAAAGAAGAAAAAACAAAATGACCAGAAGATTTAAAAGGGCTAAATTAGTGCTCAAATTTCTTTGGTAAAATTCTATAATTACTTTTAAAATATCATGACTGATTCATGTGATTGCAGTTTGGTTAGATTCAAGGAAGAACCTGTTCAGTTTTGTTCAAAATTGAACTTTTACTTAAAAATTTCAGTTTCTTTTAAAGAAATCATCATGTGTATTTGAAAACCCTAATATTTTTGCTTGTTAAACACTTTCAATGAATTCTGGTATTAGCAAAATAGTCGAAAATCAATCTTATTGCTTAAATGTTCTCGTGTACTAGTATATTGTATTAGTACCAAAAGGTAATATTTTTATTCCTTTGTACTAGTGGAAGTTGAACCTGTAGGGAGGGTTTATAAAATAGTGGACAATATCTTTTATTATTGCTGAAATCAGATTTTGTATTGTGGGAAGTTCACTTGTTAACTGCTTCTATAGTAGACCATGGTTTTTTGAAAATTTTCAAAAGTATAAAAACAAAATTTTGACCAAAACAAAAAACAAAAAAAGAAAGAAAAAAATTAGTTTCTTGTTAATAAATGTGTAATGTACATGTATGTGTATACTATCAATACATCATAGATTAATGGAATTGAATATGTTACTCAGTTGGTAAAGCAGTTAAAGCAGATCAAAGTGTTAGAAAAGTTGTCTGATTGTTTTTCGCTATCCCTGGTTTCTTTCCTTTAATCAAAGCTGAGCAGCTGGGTATTAGTAAAAAAAAAACTTATCTGGGGTGTAAAACACTGTTAGTTCACCTCTCCCTATCCCCACCTTTTTGAGTTTAGTAATGATGTTTTATGCCCCTGTCAAGAATTTTTCACTTACAAGAAGTCTTCCGTTCTGGGATGGTGGAGGACACTGGAGTATGCAAAGAAAACCACAGACCCTTTGCAATTTTTGCACTATATAATTTTTTGTATTATGAGACAGTTTTCAACTGTTTGTGGTGAACTTAGTGGTTTTGCTGTAAATATCACCAAGTTTCTATATTGATCATAAACCATCATGTGATTGCCCGGCTGTAGAAATTCCATGGACATATGTCCATGTCCATGTAAAATCCATGGATTTCCACGGAAATGCCACAAAAATCCATGGAAAGTGTGTACATGTCCATGGAAAATAAATTTGCCATCTTTTTGGCCATGGACATGTACACACTTTCCATGGAATTTCTGTGGACATGTACATGGATTTTGTGGCAAATTTTTGTCTGTCAATGAAAGTTTAACAAAATATACAAAGTTTCAGGCTCAGCGTTTTCAACAAACTCTGTACGTGGAAATTCCATGGATTTCCATGGCATTTTTCTCAAATGTCTAGGTCAGCAATTCAAGTGCTTTGTTCATACAATTAGGAGGTTCTGCTAGACAACAACAAGAAAAAAAGATGGCTGCCTAGTATGACTAGCATTTTAAGACATTTCAGCTTTAGACTATACAAGACTAAGAAGGACATAAAATCTTATATTTTGTTGCAAAGTTACTGGATATTATACAAAGGAAACCTTTTTGAGATAATGGAATCTAGTGAAATTATAAGCAGACCATTGAAAGTGTCATTTGGGAATTATTTAGCTGTATTTTAAAGTATGGAAAGTGCCATGTGAGTTTTATTAACTTCATTCTATCATGTAACTAACATAAATGATATAGGCAACTATTTTTGTTATAAAGTTTAACTCAGATAAAAAATTAAAATAAAAAAATGATATATTAATTGTCATTAAGAGTGAGCAATTAGTCTTTTAAAGATCTGTATGAACATGAAAATATCATGAATAAAATACATTGGTGAGGTTCTAAAGACTTGATGTGATTTTGTTTAATAATTATTAAAACAGTCATAGGCAACAAAAAGTCACCAAATATGTCATTTCATAATTTCAGCAAAATGTGCTGACTCACAGAGTAGCCATTTTTGTCTTGATGCTTCTATAAATACTTCATCTGGATGGATCACTTTTTAAAAATTTGACACTTATTTTCCATGTGCAATGTACATGGATTTCCACGTACATGTCCACAGATTTGCCACGTACATGTCCACAGATTTGCCACGTACATGTCCATGGATTTGCCACGTACATGTCCACAGATTTGCCATGTATATGTCCATGGATTTGCCACGTACATGTCCACAGATTTGCCATGTACATGTCCATGGAATTTCCACATACATGTCCATGGAATTTCCACGTACATGTCAATGGAATTTCCACGTACATACGGTTCCAATACTCCAAAATGTCCATGGATTTGCCACGTACATTGTCCATAGAATTTCCACGTACATGTCCATGGAATTTCCACGTACATACGGTTCCAATACTCCACACTTTCCATGTACGAAAAATCCATGGAAATTCCATGGATTCCATGGCAAATCTACACCCGGGTGAAGATTATAAGAATCCATTATGAGTATCCATGTAGGAAAGGGAAATCTCACCCGAGGGGTTGAATATTTCAGTCAGAGATGAGGCTTGCCGAGTCTCTGACAGAAATATTCAACCCTGAGGGTGAGATTTCTATCCTACATGGATAAACTCATAATGGATTCTTTTTCTTCCATTTTAATGTCAATTTTTTGCTTCAAATATGATTTACATATCCATGGATGCCCATGTTTGAAAAATCTAACTCTGTTATTCAACATTCTATATAAAAATAAATATGACCATCGGATAGACTATACTTAATTTTGGTTTATACAGGATGTATAAACTTGAAGAAAAAGTTATTTATTATAAAATCTGAGTATTAACATTTGAAACGCATTTAAAATTTCTAAATTTTGGAGGTCTGGCTGTCATTTTCCCGCAAGATGACGTCATTTACTCGAAGGATGACATCATGTGATTGTCACGTAACTGTGACGTCAAGCCCATGTGAGATACACATTTCTCACATAGGCGAAAACCCTATCTCACATGAGCAGATATGGAAGAATATAAGAATCCATTATGAGTATCCATGTAGGATAGGGAAATCTCACCCGAGGGGTTGAATATTTCAGTCAGAGACGAGGCTTGCCGAGTCTCTGACATAAATATTCAACCCCGAGGGTGAGATTTCCCTATCCTACATGGATAAACTCATAATGGATTCTTTTTCTTCCATTTTAATGTCAATTTTTTGCTTCAAATATGATTTACATATCCATGGACGCCATGTTTGAAAAATCTAACTCTGTTATTCAACATTCTATATAAAAATAAATATGACCATCGGATAGACTATACTTAATTTTGGTTTATACAGGATGTATAAACTTGAAGAAAAAGTTATTTATTATAAAATCTGAGTATTAACATTTGAAACGCATTTAAAATTTCTAAATTTTGGAGGTCCGGCTGTCATTTTCCCGCAAGATGACGTCATTTACTCGAAGGATGACATCATGTGATTGTCACGTAACTGTGACGTCAAGCCCATGTGAGATACACATTTCTCACATAGGCGAAAACCCTATCTCACATGAGCAGATATGGAAGAGTATAAGAATCCATTATGAGTATCCATGTAGGATAGGGAAATCTCACCCGAGGGGTTGAATATTTCAGTCAGAGACGAGGCTTGCCGAGTCTCTGACATAAATATTCAACCCCGAGGGTGAGATTTCCCTATCCTACATGGATAAACTCATAATGGATTCTTTTTCTTCCATTTTAATGTCAATTTTTGGCTTTAAAATATGATTTACATATCCATGGGCACCATGTTTGAAAAATCTTACTCTGTTATTCAACATTCTATATAAAAATAAATATGACCATGGGATAGACTATACTTAATTTTGGTTTATACAGAATGTATAAACTTGAAGAAAAAGTTATTTAAGAAAAAGTTATTTATTATAAAATCTGAGTATTAACATTTGAAACGCATTTAAAATTTCTAAATTTTGGAGGTCTGGCTGTCATTTTCCTGCAAGATGACGTCATTTACTCAAAGGATGACATCATGTGATTGTCACATAACTGTGTCGTCAAGCCCATGTGAGATACACATTTCTCACATAGGGGAAAACCCAATCTCACATGAGCAGATATGGAAGAAAAGAATTATCTTGGTACCCCTTATATGTGTGTATGAAGGATTATCAAGAGACAAAGTATGTTTAAAAGAGAACCTGTAGGGAGGGTTTATAAACATACTACAAAATATTTGTATAAATCAATTATAAGATTTAATGTCATGATGAAAAGTTTATCAGTAAGGGTTTGAGATTGGGATTATAATGTTGTCATTTAAACAAATACAAGTCTACAGCTTTGAGTATCCTTATGTCTTGACTCAAAATCCCTTAAGTGTCAAACCATTAATTGGTGTTACACTGCTACTGTTGATAAAAATCATCAATACCTTGTGTTTAGCCATACTGACATGATGATAAAATTATTTTTATGAGAGTTCTTCTGACCACATTATTACAAGAGTGCCTCTGACCTACCTGGGTATGAGTAAAAAAAAAATTTCTTTCTTATGGTCAAAAACAAAAATCTAATTTTAATCTGTTAATATCTAGCTAGCTACATTGCATGCTATTTCTAAAAAAAAAAATAAATAAATAAAGGTACCATTTTCATTTGTTTTCTGAATCTTAGAATCATATAGTGGCTCAAAA
This sequence comes from Tegillarca granosa, assembly GCA_029721355.1. Classification (NCBI taxonomy): domain Eukaryota; kingdom Metazoa; phylum Mollusca; class Bivalvia; order Arcoida; family Arcidae; genus Tegillarca; species Tegillarca granosa. The sequence goes on along the minus strand of CM056594.1, from coordinate 6,498,203 downwards.
TATTTTTTTGCTTCAGGCTTGACCAATACTGTTTTCAAGCTCTTTAGTGTAATTGGCATTTTGTCTATAAATGGGTTAAAATAAAAATGAATCATGAAAAAAATATAAATGTTTTAGATTTATATTTCTTTAGATTTTCTAGTTAACTTGTGTCTGCTACTCTGAATATGACACCATTATGTTATATTTTCATTTGCCTTGTGAAATTCCCATAGCTGCAAGCCTGAGAGCCGTTGTAATTATTACTGACAATGAATGCCAAAAAATTTTGACACTCCGTGTATGAATACATATAAAATGCAATACACAATCCGGAACTACATTATCGTAGGTAAACAAACATAACATGACTGTCACGTCACATTTGTTTACATTCGAGACGAAACTGAAAAACACATTTACGAGATATTACAAAGTAAAATCAAAGAAATTAATAAAATAATATTTTGATAACATATATAGGCACCTGGCTGATATGTACCGTAATATTGACATTGTGAGAAACAGAGTGGTGTTTTTGATGGACTGTTGAAAGAACAGACAACAACAGATCAGTCAAAACCATCAAACCACAAACAATTTTTGAACAATCGGATCTTTAAAAAATTCTTCCTACCTTGACAAAGCTGCTAGATACCCTATTATTTTGAGACAATGTGTAATGGTACAACTTGTCAATCAATTTTGTGTCTCGCGGGATGTAAATTTCAAGCGATGTAAATTTCAATTGGAATTAGATTCACGCATGTATGCCACATCCAGTGAAAATTGTCCGTTTCACTTGCTGTGTTTGTTGATCGGAAAAACTGAAAAATCATCTACATGCTTTTAATCAATTTACAAGGGATACAATAGGAACTCCTCAAAAGTACAATACATGGTATAAGTACTACACAACTCCTTGCTAACCTTAAAATGATAATTTTCTAAAAATTGAGTGATATTTGCACCACACAAGGCGTAAAAAATTATTTACTTCTCACTGCTTTGCTGTCTAAATTTTAATGATACCGAGTATGAAGCTCGGCACATTATGTTAGAGTGAATCTCAACCTAACAATGAAGAAATCTCTGGGTAAATCCCTGTCTACTCACATATCAAAGATTCGAAACCCACATGCTTGGCCATTGAAAATCATCCCTCAGCTACAGTTCCCCCCTTCCCTGTTTCAAATTCACAAATTTCACTTCCAACATTTACATAGCAATCTTTTACTCCAAACTTCTTTGCAAATTGAAATGGGGCCACACAGGTGCACCTGATGTTCGACTGAAATATAGTCCACAAATAACTAACGGTGAATCTTGACCGGCTAACGCGCATTATTCCGTTTGCTTGCAAAGTTGTTGCCTTCATACTGACAATGAATACCATTTTAAAACAGTTCAATTGTTAATTAAGAACCACAGCTTAATGAAGCCTTATGGTAATTTTAAAGGTTCTTTAGGGTTTTAATATACAGGTTTGACTGTATGTATAACTAATTGACCCCATTTTGTCCCTGTGCTGATTTTATTAATATTACCTGTTGATAATGTGGGTTTATATGAGATAAATTCTGTTTTATGCCCTTGTATATAGACTGATTATATAATGTTACCTTGTAACAATTTGATAAAATTGATTATAACCTGTAAAGTATACAAGTTCTAAAAACTTTATGCATATATTAAACCTAATATAATTTGAATAAGTGGTTGACAACTAAACTGTGTCAAGTTCAAGTTCAAATTCTTTTATTGGCACATTGCAAATTTTACAACATAGAGAAAGAACATGTACAATGTATAATTATCTTTACAAACATATATTTATATGCATGAGTGGAGTGGAGTGGAGTGGAGTAATGATGTTTTTACGCACCGGTCAAGATTCACTTATTTTGAGGCAGTCAGTTCTGGGATGGTTGAGGAAACCAGAGTGTTTGGAAAAAACCACCGACCTTCGGCAAGCAAACTGACAAACTTTCTCACACTAGGATCTGTCCCGAGTGGGATTCAAACCCAGGCAGTGAGAGGCGTTGTGATCCGTAAGTGCACGCTTTATACCACTCAGCCACCGAGGCCCCTTTTACATGCATGAGCTTTTATACAATTTATACAATTAGATTTGGTAACTTATAAAGCATATATTTACCTGGAGGATTGACTCTCTCATAAATGATAGAAATAAAAGTTCACAAGTTTTTTAATTCAGATATTTTTTTAGTTGAAAAATGATTATAAAACTTTATACTGTTCAGTTTATGTCTATAATAAAAGGTATATACAGGGATTTTGATTGGCCACATACAAGATCTTGGTCTTTTAAAAAATTTTCCTCCTTAATTGCTTAACATTTTGGTTTATTTAATCCATGATATATATATCAGTCTGTTGGACCATGAATTGCCTGTTAAAATTAAAAAGTTCTGTGAAAATGGTAGTTTATAAACTTGATTGACAATAAAACAAAGAATGATTCTACCATTTAAGAAAATTTTCAATGTGAGTTTGGTAAAGGTGATAAAAAACTTGATGGATTTGTTTGATGTGGCCCGTAAATCAAAATAAAATGTACAATATTGTTTATGATTTTTAAAATGTGAACCATTGTCCATAAAATGTTAATAAAATTATGAAGAAATTTTTTGCATGGAATATTGATTTAGATTTTTGAGATAATTTTGAACGTTAAGAAAGTTATTACTAAAAATAGATACTGATATCATAAGAAAGAACAGATCATACCACTTTAATAGTTTAGTCATTGGGACTTGTCATCATAATGTGGAAAATATTAGCAAAAAAATTTTCTAAAATAATTTCGTTTTGACAGAAAGTTGTCAACTTAAGCAGTTCTATAGCTAATGAAATTGTTCTATAGCTAATGAAATAGTTCTATGACTAATGGAATAGTTCTATAGGTAATAGAATAGTTCTTTAGGTAATGGAATAGTTCTATAGCTAATGAAATAGTTCTATAGCTAATGAAATAGTTCTATAGCTAATGAAATAGTTCTATAGCTAATGAAATAGTTCTATAGCTAATGAAATTGTTCTATAGCTAATGAAATAGTTCTATGACTAATGGAATAGTTCTATATCTAATGAAATAGTTCTATAGCTAATGAAATAGTTCTATAGCTAATGAAATAGTTCTATGACTAATGAAATAGTTCTATAGCTAATGAAATAGTTCTATATCTAATGAAATAGTTCTATAGCTAATGAAATTGTTCTATAGCTAATGGAATAGTTCTATAGCTAATGGAATAGTTCTATAGCTAATGAAATAGTTCTATAGGTAATGGAATAGTTCTATAGCTAATGAAATAGTTCTATAGCTAATGAAATAGTTCTATATCTAATGAAATAGTTCTATAGCTAATGAAATAGTTCTATATCTAATGAAATAGTTCTATAGCTAATGAAATAGTTCTATAGCTAATGAAATAGTTCTATAGGTAATGGAATAGTTCTATAGGTAATGAAATAGTTCTATAGCTAATGAAATAGTTCTATATCTAATGAAATAGTTCTATAGCTAATGAAATAGTTCTATAGCTAATGAAATAGTTCTATATCTAATGAAATAGTTCTATAGCTAATGGAATAGTTCTATAGCTAATGAAATAGTTCTATAGGTAATGGAATAGTTCTATAGCTAATGAAATAGTTCTATATCTAATGAAATAGTTCTATAGCTAATGAAATAGTTCTATATCTAATGAAATAGTTCTATAGCTAATGAAATAGTTCTATAGCTAATGAAATAGTTCTATAGCTAATGAAATTGTTCTATAGCTAATGGAATAGTTCTATGACTAATGGAATAGTTCTATAGGTAATAGAATAGTTCTTTAGGTAATGGAATAGTTCTATAGCTAATGGAATAGTTCTATAGCTAATGAAATAGTTCTATAGGTAATGGAATAGTTCTATATCTAATGAAATAGTTCTATATCTAATGAAATAGTTTTATAGGTAATGAAATAGTTCTATAGGTAATGAAATAGTTCTATAGCTAATGGAATAGTTCTATAGCTAATGAATTAGTTCTATAGGTAATGGAATAGTTCTATAGACTATTGGGAGACTGATTAATATAAGAATCATATTCTTGTTTCAGTTTAATATTTATACTTTATTATTAATACTCTGAGATAACATGTCATATCAGGTATAGGGAGTACATGTACTCCCTTTTATGCCTAAATAAATCATGTACATGTAAAAAAAAAAAAAAAAAAAAAAAAAAAGGAAAATGAAAAACAAATGCATACCAGTACTGAACAAATGGTGTCATTGAATGAAAACTTTAATGTAATTTAATAATGACAGTTTCTTTTGTTTCTCTTTATACAGAGTTTGCTTGAAATATATGTATTTGCTTTGCTCAAGTTAAGTTGAGAGAGGTTTTTTGGAGGCTTAAGGTTCAGTTAAGCATCGCTTTGGTTTACTCTGGGTTTAGTTAAGAAATGTACATGTATGTACATGTATTTGGTTTACTGGATTAGGTTAGGTTTTCAGGTTTACTGTTCAATTTGGTTTACTAAGGGTTTACTTCAGACAAATTTTTTGTTAACTCCGGTTTAATTATGACAGGTTTTTTAAGTTTATCTGGGTAAGACTTGGACATATTTTTGGTTAACCTAGCTAGGGTTTAGTTAAGACATATTTTTGGTTAACTCGGGTTTAGTTAAGACATGTTTTTGGTTAACTCGGGTTTAGTTAAGACATGTTTTTGGTTATCTCGGTTTAGTTAAGACATGTTTTTGAGTTTAACTGGGTTTAACTTAGACAGGTTTTTGGTTTAATAGGGGTAAGTTTAGAAGGTTTTTAAGCTTACTTCAGGTTCAGTTAAGACAGATTTGGTTTATTCATTATTCAATCCAAACTTCTTTTTTTTCACTTGTTTAGTTTAGGCTGGTCTTTAGTTAGGTCAGTGTTTAGTTTAATAAAGCATGATTTTGTTTTACTTGGGATTCAATTACAAAAGGTGTTTGGCTTTCTCAGATTACACTGATTTTTATTTATTTTTTTTAAGGTTTATTTCAGGGTTTGTGATTATTTAAAATTTGACAGACATGTAAAAGATGCTAAGATTTCATTATTATAATTGTAAACTTGGTCAGTATAAGGACAACAGTAGTATACACATGATAGCAATTACACGTGTTCATGTGTCCAGCACAGTTATCAGTTTATCTATGTTTGTACTATTATTTCCTGGTGTGATACACACTTAAAGTACTCGACTTGTGATAATTGATAATATCCTGTGAAATGTAGAACAGTTGTTTAGTAACTGTATCCTCAGACACCTATATTACGCAAATCTTTTGGTTTACATCACACAGGCAGGAATTATTGATGAATCAAGAACATGTGTATCAATACACATTGCTCAAATATTATTATGTTTTGTTTGATTATTGACTGCCTACTTATAGCTGGATCATATTTTCATTCAGTGAACAATTAGTTAAAATATTATATAAACCTTCAAAACTCACTGCAGCATAAGGTCCTCTGGGTCAAGTTGTTTAAAAATTCTGCAGCATAAGGTTCTCTGGGTCAAGTTGTTTAAAATTCCTTGTTTAAAAATTCACTGCAGCAAAAGGTCCTCTGGGTCAAGTTGTTTAAAAATTCACTAGAGCATAAGGTCCTCAGGGGTCAAGTTGTTTAAAAATTCACTGCAGCATAGGGTCCTCAGGGGTCAAGTTGTTTAAAAATTCACTGCAGCATAGGGTCTTCAGTGGTCAAGTTGTTTAAAAATTCACTGCAGCATAAGTTCTTCAGTGGTCAAGTCTTTTCAAAACTCACTGCAGCATAAGTTCTCAATGGTCAAGCAGTTTTAAAACTCACTGCAGCATAGGGTTCTCAGTGGTGAAGTAGTTTCATAAATTACTACAGCATAGAGTTCTCAGTGGTCAAGCAGTTTTAAAACTTGCTACAGTATAGGGTCCTTAGTGGTCAAATGGTTTCAAAACTCATTGCATTGTAGGGTCTTCAGTGGTCAAGTCGTTTTAAAACTCACTGCAGCATAGGGTCCTCAGTGGTCAATTGGTTTTAAAATTTACTGCAGGATAGGGTCCTCAGTGGTCAAGTGGTTTTAAAACTCACCGCTGTGTAGGGTCCTCAGTGGTCAAGTGGTTTTAAAACTCACTGCAGCATAGGGTACTCAGTGGTCAAGTGGTTTTAAAACTCACTGTTTTGTAGAGTCCTCAGTGGTCAGGTGGTTTTAAAACTCACTGCAGCATAGGGTACTCAGTGGTCAAGTGGTTTTAAAACTCACCGTTGTGTAGAATCCTCAGTGGTCAAGTGGTTTTAAAACTCACTGCAGCATAGGGTACTCAGTGGTCAGAGACACTTATAGATAACAATGCCTCTTACCATCCAAGGACATATCCTAGTGTTAGAAAGTTTGTTAGTTTATTTGTCAAAGATGTGTGGTTTTCTCCGGGTACTCTGGTTTCCTCACCACCCTTGAAAGGACCCCTCAATATAAATGAAAGAATGTTGAGTGGGATATTAAACTCCATTTATATGTATATTGGAAGTCCTTTTCTGGACATTAGGACCTGTTTTTTCCAATATCAGTGTATTGGGCTGAATGGTTTGTAACAATGTGGACCTAAGTGTGCCAGCACTCTCAAAATCATACAATCACAAGGCTGATCAGAAAGTACATGTATATGCACAAACTTGTACACTACATGAACTCAAGTTAAAAGATAAAACAAAATTGCTGATTCTGAAAGCTGAAAGATTGTTGCTTAAACATTAAAACAACAATCAACATTTAATATTATGTGCAATACCTGTAGCACATAAAAGCTGTCATTAGTTTGTACTAGTGCAAAATAGATTTAAATCATGTGACAAAAAATTAAACTTCACATGATTTTGTGTTCAAAATTAATTGGTATAAAAAACCAATAGTGTTCTTGTAAATAACTACAATTGTATGCTGATGTTGATATAACAAACCAGTCCACAACCTAGCCCAATGTCATTGAGATATTCCTACAAATGGATGAATTGTGTGACTTTCACCACCTGGACTTCATAACATCTCTTGTTTCTTAGTCATAGTTCAATAATGTATTTATTTACAATATAAGATTTGTGACTCACCTGTGAACCTAATGCTGTATATTATGTAAAGTGTGTATGAAGTATAACATGTAAATATCATTTGTTATATACAGTAAAATCTTGTTATAATGTCCCTAAATGACTTTGTCAACTCATTTCATTATTGCCATGGTATTTTAAAGTCCCAAAATCTCTTTAATGTTTCCTTTTTTTCATAAATTACCCTGGATTTGTCATCAAACCTTTTTATTATACCAATTTTTTTCACTGTATAAACAATGCCATATAATCAAGCTTTACTGTATATGATAAATATTTAAATTATTGCAGTCTAAACATTGGCCATCATATATTCATTGTTTCCATATCTATTAAATATTTGGTTTGGTGAGAACCCCCCCCCCCCCCCCCCAAAAAAAAAAAAATGTAATTTAAAAAATGAAAAAATGAGGGATTAAAACCACCACATTAAAGCCATTGCAATACAGACTGAACTACTTTAAATGGTATTCTGTACATTTGATAATCTAGCTCAAATTGATTATGTAATTATCTACAGTAATTTTGGGACCTTGTTGCAAACATTGAGATTATGTAACAGTAAATGATATAAACCTGTTAAAAATCTAAATATAGCAAATCTGTTACAAATATTATGTAAGATATAGAAATATGCTAAAAATAAAGATTATGTAAATGGTTTTCTGACAGGTTTTACAGATGGCCATTTACATTTACAAGGTCATTGTAGTGGTCACTCATGGTCAATATGGATTTTTATTTCTTTTTACAGTTATGTTAGGGCAAAAGATTTATAGGTGATAAATAAATCTATTATACAATAAGTTCAATATACCACTTTAAACAAGTCAGTATCAACACTTACATGGCTTACCTGTGTATATATATATATATACAGTATATATTTGTTTTATTTGTTTTGTTATACCTGCCTGGATTTTATACTCCTGGCTCACCTATTCACTAAGTTTCTTCTTTCTTAAATTTTCATAGTTCTCCTTGATACATGATGTAGCTTTAAAAATTTTTATAGAGTGGAGCCCCAGCCACTCAAACTTTTAACAGACAGAAAACACAAATTGTGGTAGAAGTGAAAAGTGTGTGTGTGTGTGTGTGTGTGTGTGTGTGTGTTTGTGTGTGTGTGTGTGTTATTCAGAAAAAAATTCTTACCAGAATTGATTTTTATTTCAGAATCCTATGTTGAGCAAATGTGAATGGTGTTTGAAATAATATGTTTGATATGTTTGATATAAGGATATGCACAGATACTTTAAACAAGCACTTCTCTGTTTGCAGCTCAATATTGTAAATTTGATAGAACAGGGGGTTCCCTAGAGTGTTGGTTTTATTGTTCTGAATCCTCACTGGAGTTTAAACTGGCAGTATATCTTATGAAAAACACCTTATTTAGGTTGAAAAGGAAGACAAGACATATGTATTTCTTATTTTAATGTTTGTTTTTATTTTCTTTCAGAGATAAATATGGTTGTATTTCATCTAAAGATATTACAGATGTTTGAAGATACACAAATGGCAAAAGGAAACAATTTTACTCAACTACATCTTGTATTTATGGAATAAAATTTACTTTTTTTTTTTTTTACTCATTTAAAAAAAATACATTTTATGAGTTTATAATAAGAAGATGTGGTTAAATTTTGCAAAAGATATTCAGGGCATTCCTGAATTATATTGCATTTTGATACTGGTCCAGTAAATCTGATTATTTTTTACATATACATTTGCTGCTGAAAACTATTATTTTTTCTAAACTTTTAATAAAGCATTTCCTAGTTTACAAGCATTACATGTGCTTTATTTTATTGCGTAATATTTTAAAAATTAGAATTAGGTCATTTAGTTGGTATCTGCATGTAAGACCCTGACTTATTGTCTAACATGAAAAACAAAGTGTGAATAAAATCTACAAAGTTTTGTTTATTGTTAAAGGTCTATTTCTTGGAGATATTATGATAAAATCATTATAATCTTTACCACAGAAATAAACACCTTTATATTTTCCAGAATATAATACAAATCGTGGACATTCTCTTCTCATTATGAACTTTACTAAGAAACTTGTATTCCACACTCAAGTAAAGAAAATCTTATGTTAATTTTGCTAATAAATGTATTATGGATCTGAGTAACATGTTGATTTTATGATTTAGTATATATATACAATGTACATAATACATGTACTGTAGACAAATAGATTATTAATCAGATTGTGATAACAGTTGTATACATAAAATAAGGTTTTATTAACTCTTATCTCCGTAATAATGTTGTAATGTTATATAATAATGTGATATTTTCTTTAATCAAGCCAGTGTACATTCGATTTTTGAAAAATTCTGAAAGTTCTTTTAGGATAATTTTGTAAACAATGAACAAAATGGCAAACTGTTTAAGAAAGAAAAAAAATATTCAAGAATAACCTTGTCAATTATTTTTATTAGCTTTAAAGCCCAGATTAATGAATATTCAAATGTTGTCTTATTTGATTCAAAATTTAAATTTCTGTAAGAACAAGCTAGAGAATTTTCAGGTTTCACTGTAAATGAAAAGTCAAAGGTCTTGGACAAGTCAAACATAAAATAAAAAGATGGCCAAGATTTTCTATCATAGTAATGGAGATTTTGTAGAAAAAATGCAGTCAGTAGAAGTTAAATAACTTAAACACTATATCTACAAAATTACTTATTGCTTTTAGCAACTTTAAAACCGAAACACCTAAATTAAAATACGAAGTTAAAAATGACATATAAGTCACACAAAATATCTGAAGTTTTATTTTATTCTGTTACATGTACAAGAAATACATATAATACTGCGTCATTTCTTGCATTTTAAAGGGAGTATCTGACTGAATTTTGTTATAATTTCATTTAAATGTCTAACCATTTTTAATTTGAACATTTTATGTCATTTTCAATATTTAATCAAGATTTTTTTTTTCATAGATTTTCTAGCATTTATGTATGATTGTGTGAATGATGTGTCATGAGTGACGACTTATGAATTTGATGTATATTTGTTACAGAATTGGAATATTTTGTATATATCAGTATATCTTGCATTGTTCATTGTATATATTAATACAATACTTACACTAAGTTAAGATTGAAATGATTGTAACAGTTTAATAAATTATTTCAGATGTAATAATTGCGCTCTCTGTGTTTGATTCGGAAGATAGGATTCTAGGATATTTTTGAGTACACACATGAATTCAATTTTTAGCAACAACTGTTTCATAATATCCTCAGAAATTCAGATTTTGCATTAATCAGTTTTCAGCAGAAGAATCAGTCTGATAAATTAATCTTATTTGTTTCACTCTCATATTTTAACACCACACCATGGTAAACATACCAAGTCTATTCTGTATAAAATTAGTCTTTAAATTTGACACATTTAAAGTGAATCCAAAACTATGATGTTTTCAGTTTAATTGATAATCTTTCATTAAGTCTTACTGTTAATTGTTGCAGTGACATCTGTAGTTTGAGTTGAACGTATTGGTAATATTTATTTGATAAGTAAGTTTTTTATCCTGTTTTTATTTTTATTTTTTATTTTTATTTTATTTACTTATTTTTGAATGATTTTTTTTCTTTGAATATCAGAAAATCTGAAATTGGAATTATAAAATCATCATTTGTATGGCCATCTTTCAAGTACATCTTAAATAATATATTTCATGTATAACAAGTTTTCTGACAAAAATGTATCTTTACTAACAAATATTATCAACTTGTTATATGTGCTGTTTAAAAAATAATAGTTTCTATAGATACTGCAATTAGTAACATGTAGTACTTATCTAGATCAATGAACTGAACACTAAACTTTTAGTTTTCTTTTGGTTGTTTGTTCATTCTATCTGATTTTTTTTTTTTTTTTTTTTTTTTTTTTTTTTTTTTTTTTTTTTTTTTTTTTTTTTTGATTGCTTTAGATACTGATATAAATTTCAAACTCCTTTTCAAAATTAAAATCAATCTACAGTTACATTTTTTATAGAATAATTCAGTATTTGTTTTTCCATTGATTATTTAATGTAAATAAAGAAAAATGATAAAAAGAAAGAAAAGTATTTCTAGGATACTAAAACTGTGAAACTTAATAAGTTTTCAGTAATCGGTTCAACAATACATCGTTTTAATTATTGTTACATTGTGTTGTTGTTAATGTGCTTTTCCTACATATTGTTCTTTTTTTAATGGTTTGTAAATTTTGAATACATTTAAGTTCATTTGTATTGTGTTTATACATAATATTGAATATAATATAGAGGTGTAAGTATACTGTTAAATAATAATTATTAATTACTTATCTATACCCAGATATTTAGCCAGATTTTATAAAAAAAAAATGAGTGTGGTAATTGGCATATTAATTTATACAGCAATACTTTGATTGTTCAGTCATGTTTTTGGAAGTATAAAGAGGTTTTGGGGTAAATTGAGAGAGAGAGAGAGAGAGAGAGAGAGAGAGAGAGAGACATATGAAGAAATATATGAACAAAAATTATAGTATTTACTAGTAATTGAGGGGCATTTAAACAAGGTTTTACTGTATAAAACTCATTAGCTCAAGAAAGCTACTCTGAACTGTTTTCTTGATGGAACTCCATTTAAACATGTCTGACTACAGCAATGTTTTTTTTAACAATGAAGTTGAATTTTAAAAAAATTTTAAAATCTATTTAAAAAAGAAAAAAAAAGACATCATTTTTTGAGCAGTTGACTTATGACTACAGATTAGACTGTAAATTGCCTAAAATTGGTGATTTTTTTTTTTTTTTTTTTGTTTTTTTTTTTGTTTTGAAAAATGGTGACATTCAGCCTTTTTTTGCAAATGAGTGTTTTGAAATTTCCAGTGGTATTTGAAACATTTTTGTCATGCTATAAAACATGTTGACCAGTGGCTCAATAAGGTTTGGATAAGTGCATCAGTTCACTTGGTTTACTTCAGGTACTTTGGTTTCTTCCACAATTCCAGAACTGACCATGTTGATATAAGTAAAGAATCCTAACATGATCCGGAAACCCAATTACTCCACTCCAATCTATCAAATTTATTTAGTGAAACAAACAACAGATTGAATTATATTCAAGTCTCATTACAAAATTCTCAAAATTTACTTATGTATGCATCACATTTTAGTATAACATTTTGTCAGCAGATACAATTGAGGACTTGATGAATCATTTCAATTATTAAGTTACTGAAATTAAGATCATGGCACATACAAGGTTCATAATTTTTCATACTAGTATTAATATTAATCAATTGTATATGATCATTGTACATTTCACAATACATGTATATATATTATATATTACCCAGAAATCCATGTAATATGTATATTATATAATTGTTATCAAGATTTTTTCATCAAAAATAAACATCATCTAACATTCAAACATTTTTTCTGTTATTTTACATTGTAATGTTCTTTCAAAGACTGGATGAGAGCATTCTTGTAATCTTTGACACTGGCTCTATGCTTTTGAAGCCATAGAAAAAAGGAATTCTCTATCTAGAGTAAGAAAAGATTGAGAAGAGAACATACTCTATACATACAGCAAATAACATATATGTGTTTAATTACTCACTGAAAAAGATTGCAAGTGCTTCATTGAAGACTTTGTTTTGACTAAATAAAACAACATTTCTCTAATGAAACTTATATTAATAAAGTCACTGGTTGATTTAATTATCAATTCCTTTTTCACATTATTCCACTGTTGTACTTTTTGTGGCATCTAAAAAAACAGTTGCAACTGCATAATATGTGTCAGATAAACAGAAGAAAGTGACAAGAAGAAAAAATGAATACACTACAACAAAATGCTGAAAATAAGAAACTCGGACGAGGCACCATAGAAGCAAACACATTTTAAGATAATTAATTTTAAAACTGATGATAACATTATATAATGTGTACATTAAAATACAGTGGTAGTTAAATCCAAGTCTCTAAAGGTAATAATAAAAAGTCTTATTTTAACAAAGAATGAACCTACAATCGTTTAGAATAGAAGAAAATCTGTTGCCAAAAAAAAAAAAAAAAAAAAAAAAAACATGTACTTGACAACAGCTAGCTAAAGCAAGAACACGACCTAATTGTCTTGTAAAGTAAATAAAAAAAGCCACTTTTGGCATGCCACCATTGGCAACAGCTAGACAACAAAAAGAAGAACAATACACAAAAGTCCTACAAGTTATTGATAAAACAAATACTATTGACAAGAGACCTAGGTATAAGCCCTTCGATTTTTTTTTTTTTTTTTTTTTTTTTTTTTTTTTTTTTTTTTTTTTTTTTTTTTTGTCTATTGGCAATAACCATTTAAAGCAAGAACACGACCCAATTGCCGTAAAAGTAAATGATTAAACAGGCACTCTTGGCAAGAGAACTAGGCAACTACATGCACATGTATCATAGTAGGTCCTTTTCAAGGCAGCTACACAGCAACATACACGCTAATCTTTTTATTCAATGGTAATTGGAGCTGGAGATACATTACTAAATTGAGTTGCAACAAGTGCGTCTTATAATTTATTCGTGTACTTTTAGCCACCGTACAAAAAACATACGTGAAAAGACCTGCCATTTAGAAGCTACAACCACGTTGCATCTGATAGATGGTATATAAACACTAGGTACATTTTCATTTGCATCATTGTTTTGTGATGTTTACACACAAATTTAGTGGATTTTTTAGGCACGTAAAGTATGATATTGAATGTGGATCAATTTTTTGTCGGAACTTTCGAGTCACTACTTGAATAACGAAAAAGCAAAGAAACTAAGAATTTTAAATAAAATAAGACTTAAACAATTTATTCATAATGATACTACATGCATATTTCTGCAGACTTTTGGTTATATGAATTTTTCATTTGTTGCACATACTTGCATTTTTGGGTTTTATGATAAAGCAAACGGTATTGCATCTTTTGGAAATGTCGGCTTTGTTATTCCCAAGTCAGAACAACACCCACCGAAATAATACAAAAAAAAACAAGAAAAGTATTTATAAACTTCTTACCTTACTAAATATTGCAATTTATGCCGTTTTATTGAAAAAAATGTGGTTTATTATTATTATTATCGCTTTGTTCTCACAAACGTCATTGTCATGTGCAGAATTAAATAAGAAAAAAATAATCAGTTTGTTCACATAACAGTTTTATAATCGAAGTTGAATGTAAAACATGTTTCCTAAAAGAATGTCCGTAATTCTAAAAGATTTTCTTTTATGACCGTCTTCAGTCATAATTTTTGTTATAAATGCCAACAGAGACATAATTATTTCTCTGATGCCAATGATCATCCCCATTTCTTTCAGATTTTAAAAACGAATAGACAATATTGTCTATTGCAAGCACTTTCGAATTAAAAATTTAAAAAAATTGAAAAAATTAAATATGACTTTATATAAAATTAGGCAATAAATAAAGCCGAAATAATTGCGATAAAAAATTTACAAAATTAAGTTGATCACGTGATACCTTTTGGAAATCCAGTATTTTTCCATAGACTACATTAATCAATTGTCCATACATTACAAAGCCTGTTCCGATGAACTAACATTTCATAACGGCCCTAATAAGATCAAACGCAACTAAACAGTTAGGGTCTAACCTTAGGGGCTCTGTTTTCTGCGAAAAACAAGAAATGGATTGTTAATTTTTGTCACCCCTAAGGTCAACCATTCATATAGTAATTTCATACTTTTTAAAAACATATCCCTTGTCATGTGATAAGACACATGTTTATCACCATACTAAATCGATGATTTCAAATATAATTACCAAAATGGGTGATCCCAATTTTTCATTAGATAAGACTTAACATCACCTATTGTTTATGTAGAAAAAACAACAAAAACTGTAGTTAGATTTTGCAATAAATTAATAAAACGAAAAATGTTATCAGGACTTATCCGTGCACCACAAATCTTCATTCTGAGAAAATGTCAGAATACATATATCATAATTGATTCAGCAACATTTAACTTAAAAAGTTATATTTAAAAATATATTACAAATTTTGCTAAGGTAAGCAAGAGACGTAATACTTTGTTTAAATTAGACACAGTGGAAATTTTTGCAAGGGTCAATGAACCATTTCAAGTAACCCGAATAACTCAGTTCATACAAGAAGCCATGTTTTCAACATACAAATTGAGGACTAAAGGAACGTAATCATAAAATGTCATATTTAAAGGTCAATGGCGTAGTCCATTTCATTTGGACTGAACCAATGAAATCAGGTGTGAACGACATAAATCAGCTGATTCAGAGCGGCTGGGTGCAGACGATTGAAACTCTCTCCAGTGATCAGACGTGACAATAAGAGCGGTTACATCAAATCAGGTCATTAACAAATAAGGCTTACTGGTAGGCCAGCTGCTCCTACCCATCTACAAAATGACAGATTTTTCAGACTTTAAGATCATCTGCAACAACAATAACAACACTGCCAAACTACAGAAACCCGATTTCGTCGACCAAGTGCTCCACAAATTAAAAAATATTGTTGCCAAAATGCAAACTTCCAAAGAAAAAAAGGATGACCATTTTTCTATAATAGAAAATGACTTCGATGGCTACAAATTTGGTGATAAATTTGGTAAGATTTGTATGAATGTATATGTATTTATCTTGCATGAATAATTTGTTTGCGCAAGTCAAGTTAAATCAGAGCTATTTTTAGAAATTATCCATTGTCAATGTCAGATCAATAAAACTTTTATTACAAACCGGACTACGTCTCGATATAAGTGAAATATTGCTGACTGGAACGTTAAACACCGTCACTCAGCTCAACAAACCGACCTGGTTAAGACATAATACATGTATTCTTAATATGTTAAGTAATTACAGTAGTTAAATTAATTTATATTATAGGTTATTACGTAAAGGTTTCACAGTTGAATTTCAATTGTTTATGATTTTGAATTTTATCCAGTTTTTGAATTTATTGAATTTTGCCATTAATGTGTATATTTTACTTCACCAAATTAAAATTATACACAATATGTTAAATCTTTTTACTTTTAAGTCCTTTTACGAATATTTCTGGATCATTTTTATTGGTATGTAAAATTAGGAAAATAATCTGTGATTAAGTATTCTTTATTCTGCAACAAAAACTTTTAGATTTGATCATCTTTGATATAGACGAAGACTTAAATGGATTATTTTTGCATCACTGTTCCATACATAGCTCCTCATACTGCCCAGGTTTGAATACTAATCGAGATATGAGATATTCTTGACTGTTGTGATGTAAAACACCATTGTTCCACTCCTCTCTAAATTAGTAGACTGGCATAAAGATCTGTTAAGACTTCCATTTGTTCCCAGACATAAATTGAAAGTTTGACTGAACAACATATTGAAGCAATTTTGAACTCTTTTGAACTCTTTGTCAAAAGGAAGCGGTATATATACAAAAAATATATTTTTATATATATAAAAAAATACAAGAATCATAAAGGCAACACCAAATTAATTTTTAGTTTAGTTTTTTTTTTTTAAAAAAAATAGAGAAGAGAGTGTAATTAAAAATTAAATGTATTTTTTTCTAAAAAATATTTTTCTTCAGGCGAACAAAATTTGAACCTGATGAGCGAGTAAAAAAAATACACAAAAAGATTGTTAATGCAAAAAAAGGCAAAAAAAGTTTAAAAGTAGATGTTGTTCTGGCAAACTCCCATTCAATTATGATATAGCAAATAATAAACCAACCAAGAAGTGTTTAATAGTAAAACACTTGACAAATGTTGACCTGATATTGTTAAATTTACACTAAATGCAGCGTAAGATGCAAGATTTTGCTGAAAAATGAATGCAGGATTTTACCAGAAATTTTAGACAGACGGAAAACAATTTGAAAAATGAAATTAATTTTTTTTTTTTTAACGCTAAATTTTCGAGGTGAGCTGGTCTGACGACCAACAAATTTATTTGTCATGGCCTAAATGGAATAACACATTCCTGTTATCTAGTTAAATCCAATTTTATATATGTAGGCATCTTTACATTCAGTGGGGTGAAGTAGGTAGACTAAGGCAGCCCAGTTGACTTAGGACTTCAATAAATGCTGAATTACCCCTATATCTCGTGTCCAATTACTGTTATGTGATGTCCAGATTCATACGATTTAGTCTGACTATTTACCAGCAATGCATAATTAGCTTGTTTTTATTGATTTCTGTGGACAGTTTGCATCAGTTTCTGAATTTTTTGGTTATTACTAGTTTGCAATTCATTCTGATACTACACGTATTGAACAGATGTAGCAAACATGATTCTCAAGGACTAATTTATTTGCCATTTCTTACTTAACCAAACACAAGTGTTTTCGTAAGAGTTATTTTTAACTCGTTTTGGATACTAACCATTGAACACATGAAGGAATTATGTTTTCTTACTATTACCAAAATATTTAATAATTCATTAATTGATGGTTCAGTGATTATTTTTTATATGTCTTAAGTTGTGTAGAGATTGTTAGTTGAACCTGATTGACTTACCATGAAGTTTTTCTTGACTTTGAACTTATTTTTACTTGGTAGGTTGTTGTTAGCAAAATAAAATTTTTCTAGAAATATTTCTACATAAATGGTAGTAATTATGTTAAAATTAATTTTTGTAATTTAGATCACCACATACCAGGTTTCAATTCTTACGGAACATTTGAAGATGGAATTGAGATGAAGCAGTGTAAGTTATTAGCCAGAAGAATCAAAGAAGCATTGAGTGTGGCCAGAGAAGAAGAGTTGAATTGTGAAATCTTAGTGCCATGTGGACTTATAATGAAAATAGCTCAAGACATATTACGAATGTCACATCACGAACCATGTGGTTTACGTGGTTGTGTATTATATATAAATCTAGAAGAAAAGAACAAATGTAAACGTCTCATCAAGCTTGCCTGTGATCCAAATACTGTTTCTACATTTGAATTGCATTTGACATTGAAAGAAGACACTCGAAGTTGGTGCTATGTTAAGAAGTTATTTATCTCATTTAGTGGATGTTTTCAGCATAAGTCATCCTTATGGAATCCATCCTTCAAGATATTATGTGCAGGATTTGTGTTGGAGAAAAAGAAACTCTATCGTAGAAATCATTAGTACTAAGTTTTTCTGAAGTGACCAATCAACCATTCCAATTTTTGTTTTTTCATGTGAAGTATTATAAATAATAACTTTCATAAAAAGCAAGGGCATTTACAAATTTATTACTTTTCTACATTTTCATTTCAAGGTAAAAAGATAAATGAGTCATCTCCTTGAAACAATAATGTAGATTAGTATTTATCTTGGAGAAAGACTGGAACTGTTTTGTTGAAAGGGGAAAAACTCTTACATCAGCTAAAAAAAAACATATTCATATTACATCTTTATACTATATATATTATTTACTTAAACAATGTGTTGTTGGACATTTGTTTTGTTTCCCTTCTTAGTGAGTGGGTCACCATTTTAAAGGTAAATCCAATGAACTACTTCAACTAGTCATTCAAAAAATTTTTGTATAGATTGAGCATAAAATATTTTATCATGTTGTAACCATTTATTTGTTTGCAATTGAATTTCATATTTTTTTTTTTTTCTTTTTGATGAAAGTGCTTCAAATTAAGTTTTTAAAAGTCTTCATTAATATACATTGCATTGTAATTTCTGATACAACAGAAAAGAACTTCTTGGAAACTTTCATCAGAGATATTTTCCATGACCATGTATATACATCTATGTATAGGAAAACATTAACTGTGATAACTTATGGCTGTCATAATTTAAGAAACTTTACTTGACAGATGTGTGCAATTTCATTTACAAAATCAAAACAGAAGTTTTATTTTATTAGTGAATATGAAACCATAGGTTGTCATTGTATGTTGTTTATGTGATTATGTTTTAAGCAGCAGTGGAAACATGTCTGACTGTTTGTTGTGTAATGCAATTTTGCAATGCAAGACATGTATAAGTTTATGTATGATTAGAAATTTTTTGCCCAATAATATATTGATAATACAGATATAGTGATTATTACTTCTGACAGACACTAGGGTATCAGACACAAAAAATCATGCATTTAGATGTTAATGGCATCAATTTAATCATCAGTAATAAATTACATTATAAAGTGTACCCAATTTTATTTCCATTACGGAAAAACTAAATGTATTTTTTTCCACGACAATCTACTAAGTGTTCAGAGTTTTGAAGGACAAATGTATATAGTGTTTTGTGCCAAAATTTTTCCCACTTTCAGTTAGAAATGTATTGAAGACAGCAATAGCATATTTTTGAATTCTGTATCTAAAAGTGTTGATCCCTTGATCACCTCTTTTATATTAATATCAAAATCTTGTTATTCTTAGGCAAGACTATATGGTTTCTATATAATGATACACCATAAGTATAAGCTAATTTTAAGAAAGATAGACTGATACAGTTTTATCCTTTGGTAAAGATTCATTAGATTGTTCACCTTGTGTTGTATCTAGGGTTGTAATTTTTTTATGATGATGTCAAAGAGAATCATTAAAATTTGTTACCAGGTTATGGGATTATGAAACTCTTTCAGGGAACCCTCTTGTAATACTTACAAAATAGGATAAAGATTCATATATTTTATTTGTTTTTGTGACATTTGTTATACCAAGTGCTTAATTTCTTCTGTTTCAAAAACTTTTTCTCATTAAAAAAAGATAGAACTAGTATAATAAGAACGAATAAAAATCAATATACCGTATTCCATTCCAGTGCCATTTGGCAAGAAAATTCTACTTTTTACTACTGGTTTTCTGAATTCAATAGACATAAGATTTGGTGCATCCTTATTTCCTTCCTGTTTGGAAAACTACTTATATATTGGTGCATGGATAAAATACTACTACTTAGTAACCTTCCAAAATAGTTGTGCAATCTTTTATTACCACTGTGTCAGACAATCTTTATTACCAAATGTCATTTTTATACATGCATACTACTTTCAGGACAACTTGGTTATCTTAACCATTATTTGATTTCAGATTTAAAATTTTTTTAGAAAATTGAAAATTTAGATGGAAAATGACATGGGTAATTAATCTCTTTGATAAAGACTTTTATTGTTCATCGGAAAAATATTTTGTCAGGAGTGTTCTGATTTAAAATAACTTAGATTTTATTTTTAAAACTAAAATATATACTTAAGTTACATACATGTATTGTAAATTTCTCTAATTTATCATTAATTTTCCAATCATCACATTCCAGTTTCAAACATATACATTTTGAAATTTTAAAATTCTTGCAGTGGACTTTGTTTTGCAGATTTTTTTCACTATTTTCAGATGGTTACAATGTTGATACATAAATCAGATTATCATAAAAGTCTTTCACTTGTGTTTATTTGTAGTAGTTAGTATGATGATAGAGTAAATGATTACATATTAGATTATATATTAGTAGATGATAGAATAATAGATTGTATTTTGAGTTTATACCTATATGATAAAGTTATCTGATTATTTGAGATTTTAAGTGTATATAATCAGTGGAGTTTTCCATCATGCCACATGCCACCCCATCACGCTTTTTGTGGAAGAATTACCATTAGATATGGAATCCAGTGAGATGATTTTATTTTCTGCAAATTGTAATGTATACATTGTCCATATTATTTATTACAGGTTAAGATATTGATCACGCTGGTATGAGATATGCTTGTGAACTCCATTATTCTTTATTTTGCCAGTTTAATGTATTGGCAAGCATGTTTTATTGCAATACACGAAAATATTTTTGGTGCAATATTTTGTCAGCTTTGCAAGAATGGATAGCAGCTGAACAGTGTCTTGCTTGTATCAGTTGTGAAGATGTTATCAATTGAAAAATGTGAAACTGCTTCACTTATTTCTTTAAAAGCTGAATAGAAAAGAATAGTCTTTTTTTTGACAAATGCTAAGCATTAAAATTTTTGTGTTTTCAATTTTTATAAAAACATACTTCTGTTAATACAAAAAAAATATTTCATCAGAAGATATTAAATTTAATTAATTTTCAGCCTAGCCATGATGAACATTTAATCAACAAAACGGACAATTTCACTCATTTTACCTTTTTAAAGATTAAGGTGACACTTTGATGCATATTTGACCGGAGTTGTGTTTTTAAGTTAAATGGCTATACAGAACAAGTAAAGGAAAATTTATTATAACGTCTTCAATTATTTTAGGAACCCCTAGACCATTAACTATTTTTCTAAATTATCTCCCTTTATATTGCCAAAATATGTTTAAACAAAATTTGATGGCAAATTCATGCCTTTAGGATTAAAATATTGATTTAAAATAGTTTCACAGTAACATATGGGTAAATGGTTTGTGTGTATTTGAACATTGATGCTGAGGCATGGCACCCTTTATTTGTGACAAACTGAGGAATAAAAAATCTAGGGCTTGTATCATATTACACTTATATTATTAGTCTAATTTTTGTTTTAAATATATAGAGATTTTTTTATATTTTCATATTGGTAGTCATTAGATATATAAGAAATTCCACCTTTTGTTGTCAAGTGCTATAAAAAGACTAAAATTACATGTAACGTCTCAGAACAGAGTTTTTTAGTTGCATAGAACTAAGTGCCAGTAAGTTTCAGATAAAGTTACATGTAAAGTTATGTAATATGAAACAGCATTATGGTTGACGAGTTTTAAATGCAAAAAAAATTTTTATTAGTTTTGTAGCAAATTAATTGTTTTTTGATAAAAACACAAAAATATGTTGAAATAAAATTTGCAAAATTGCAGTTTATGTTTATTTATTTTTTTATAAGCATTGTAGATGGTAATCCAGATGTATAGATGTGTGAAGTTTAGCCATTTTAATCTTGTAACTTTGAGATTTCAACCAATCCTTGCTTTCAAAAGGGTATCAATTATATCATAATTGGTTAAATATAAGGATGTTTGTCAGAAAACTTTTTTAATGTCTCCATTCTAGTGGGGATAGATGTAGGTGAATTGTGTACTAGTTTAATTTAACTTATATCATGACTTCATCAGATTTATAGAGGCGACTAAATCACTCTAGCTCACAGTATACCACTTCCTTAGTCTCATTATTCTGACACCAGGTGAACAGTGGTTATGCTGTCCTCTCAATGCGGAACATGGTGAAAGACTTTATTAAACGATTAATAATAAATAGAAATGACCAGAAAGAGTACTAAATTGAAAGAACCAATAGCTTTATTAAACGCCAAATGCTTGTCAATAGAAGAATCACTACTGGAAAACATCAAGTTTTTGGACATGAAGCCGAAAACCAACCAACCGAACAAAGTGGTAAAGCTTTTTTAATAAATGCTTTATAGAGAGCCTGAAGTTAATCCTGGTAGATGCCCAGCTAACGGAGCAGAACACGAGTACCCACAAGTTCTGTGCATTCGGTGCACCAGGTTCATTTTTTCCGTTGTAAGAAAGATAACTCAAATCTATCGTAATCACATATGGACTGAGTGTTAGAGTTATCTCCCTTTGAACTAAAGTTTTGTGAAGTGCAGATGTCTTCACATTTCTTATGCACTCGTCATAAAAATTCAAAGTGTTATAAGCTAGCTGCGTAAAAGCTTTTTTTAATTATCATAAAACACTTAGAATGTATACGTGTTATGTAATATGTTTGATAAATCACCAGTTAAGTTAACGCGAGTAAACCTATTTTTCTTAATTGTTTAATTTGAGTATGAAACCTGCATTAGAGTTATAATGATAATATTGTACAGTTTTATGAGTTTTATTATGGTGTTTTTGTATCAAAGAAGAGGTGTAACAATTATGCTACCTCTATTGCCAATCTTAATTTATATATGAAATAAGCCATTTTGAAAATTCATGTAGTCGACATGTAGAGGGATGTGTATAACTTAATATAAAAATAAAAATAATAATTATAATAATGATATCTTACTTAGCAAATTGTAAATACAAATTTATGAGAATAAGCCAAAGAAACAACAATGAGGAATTAAGATACAATTTCACTCGTGACTGAATTACATCCGTTACAAATACATGTACAATGGAAGAAGAAAAAAGTTTGGGGTAGTAAAAAGTTGAAGTTCAAAACGCATCAAATAAGTAAAGCAACAGCTAACGAGAACAAAAAATCTGGATAAAATCTGTCGAAACCTTAACATACCTAAATAATCTTCTTAACACTATATAAATCCTGATTAGACCATATTTTAAATATGACACAACAAACAAGAAACAGAAGGTAAAAAAGAAGAACAATACAATGCGTCTGAGGACTCCGCCAGATTAAAACGCTTAGGATACAAACGCAGAAGCAACCTGATCAGTTTTTTAAAAATGTTTGACAAAGCTTCATCCTAATATAAACAAACCAGTTAAGCCTGAAGCTTACTAATTTATGTCTGTCAAAATATTGTTAACAACCAAACAGTTACTACAGTTACGGCAATGAACATTATTCAAACAAAGTTAAGTGAAACCGATGTGAATGAATGGAAAACTGATTTAAACGGATATAAGAACCGAACCTTATTGTGAAATAAATATACCAAGACCACATCTGTGTGTTTAAGCAAACTTTAGATGGGGCAGTCTTCCGATTGCAGTTGAGACGGGTCGATACTTAACACCGCCAACGCCATTAACTGAACGTTATTGTGTTTTTTGTAATTCGGGTGATATTGAAAATGATATGACTGCACTTCCTTTTAAAATGTGACCTATATTCAGACATTCGTTTTAACTTTCTACATTCCGATTCACAAAATTTTGAACAGTTTCAACATTTTTATTTAATGGATCAATTTATAAAAATTATGACCTGTGATAGAATGCAACCGATTTTAGCTTCATATTTATATAAATTTTTTAATAGAAGAAAATTTTATGACATTTTAAAGAACTGATCATTGAAAATTTTTAGTAACTTAAATAGATATATATGTTTTAATATTTCCTTTAAATAATTTAATAGACAATAATGTTTTAAATGTAATTACATGTGTTAATTTTAACTTAGTTTTAATGAACTTTTAGTGTCTCAAAAGTCAATATGG
This sequence comes from Tegillarca granosa, assembly GCA_029721355.1. Lineage (NCBI taxonomy): Eukaryota > Metazoa > Mollusca > Bivalvia > Arcoida > Arcidae > Tegillarca > Tegillarca granosa. The sequence goes on along the minus strand of CM056594.1, from coordinate 6,473,984 downwards.
CTGGGAGTAATCATGTTGTGTTTATTTTTGATTGAATGTTTTTATTGCACTGATTACTTGTGACACTTTAATAAAATAAAATTATTATTATTATTATTATTATTATTATTATTATTATTATTATTATTATTATTATTATTATTATATGTCAACTTTAGTGAGAAATGGCAAGGTAAGTGCTGTTATTGTATATGAACACAAGATTGCCAACAGAGTATTCACTCAATGGACACAAAATTGACGAAACAATGTCCTTCCATAGTTTCTTTTTATACAGAATTGATGACACGGTGATCTCCCATTACATCATTGTATTTTAAACTCGATGAACACATAAATTACGACAGAATGCTCCTAAATGATGTCTTTATATATCAACGCGGAACTAACAAAAGTGTTCCTCTGTAATGTCACCGATTTGTAACGATTCGACACACAAAAATAACTATTATATATAAATGTCATTGCATTGTAAGTCAAGAAAACATCTTTCACCTAAAATTGCATTTAAGCGGTACAACGCACACGAACATTTTGGTCATAATGGTCTCCCATAATGCCAGTATATATAAGAACACACAAATGACGACACAATGTAGTAACTTTATCTCACAGTTTTGTGTTATATGCACAAATATACGTACACATGCACACCGAATGGTGTTATAATATGCACATATACGCATATACAAGCACAGACACCGTATTGTGTCATAATATGCACACATAGGCACATATATTATTTATTTATTTATTTATTGCACGGATACAATTACAATAATTGATCAAAACAATCTAATTAAACATAAAATGACAATCTAATTAAACATAAAATGACAATCTAATTAAACATAAACTGTCAATCTAATTAAACATAAAATGACAATATTTACAAGGAAAGATGAGAAAAATACAAAAATATGCAAACTCTTCAAACAATATACACAAAAAGTGTAGCGAGTCTATAACCTGCAAGGCGGTAATAATAAGGAAATTGTTTATTCTAATGAACAGATTTTGGTATTTCTTATTACTATACAATTTCTAATGTAGTTAGCAGTAATTTTCAAAATATTTTTTTTATTGTTATCAAACAGAAGTTTGATTTTATTATGTGAAGGTAAAACAAAGAAATTAGGGTAAAAATTATTAAGTTTTAAGTAAAATAGTGATCTACCTTATGAATATAGGGGGAGTACCGACGCCGTATTGTGTCATAATATGCACACATACACGTATACAAATACCGACAACGTATTGTGTCATAACATGCACACATACGCGTATACATGTACCGACAACGTATTGTGTCATAATATACACACATAGGTATATATATTATATTATTATTGTCCGCCTTGTAGTAAAGAAAACTTGGAACGACTTTTTACTTCTTTATGATGTGCTAGTTTACCTAGTCAGTATGCCGCTGACATGCATAATACTCCCCCCCCCCCCCCCCGTTATATTATCCTGGTGCCAGGTGAATCAGTCGATACTCTATATAACTAATGCCGAGTGTCAGACGAGAAAGGAGTATCTCAAGTTTTATGTATGACCCGGTCGAGCTTCGAACCCATGATCCCGCTCTCGAGTGGCCGAGGATTTTTCCTAAAATGAGTAATGTTTTGAGGTAAAAACAATAAAACCTTTTCAAAAATAAGGTTTCCTTAAATTTATTTCACAAAGTTTATTTGTTTTAATGACATTTATGTTATTCAAATTTACTACTACTAAATTTAATATTTAACATTTAAAAAATATTACAAATATTACTTACTTTCCAAAAATAAAAATGAAGGCATTTGTTATTATTATTATTATTATTATTATTATTATTATTATTATTATTATTATTATTATTATTATTATTATTTTAAGAAATTCATTGTAAAACAACACTTGGTAGATATGTAAGTATGTAGAACAGACTCGGGTTGATGGTTCGATCAATATCTGTCTTAAATCCTGAGAGTTAGAAAAATAGCAATTGTTTCAGAATATCCGAGGTATACATAGACTCTGAACATTTGCTCTTCACGCTAAGTTGTAAAATTTGTTTCAGATGCAGTATGGTGAAATTTAAAACGGACTTTTCAAATGTTGCTGGCTTAATGCAGAACCATTGGTGTAAAATTTTCTAAATCTACTGCTTATGAATGGTGAATCAGTTGATCTGCCTTGTGTTGAATATATATATATATATATATATATATATATATATATATATATATATATATATATATATATATATATATATATATATATATATATAAACAAAATAAATTTAAAGGATTCAAGACAAGCAATATCAAAACGCATATGACAAATACCAGAATGCACCAAATAGCATAGTCTAATTGGTGCGTTCTGGTATATCGACATACATAATTTTTTCAATATATATATACATATATTTAGACATTTGTCATGAAATGAATTAATTTTCTTATTATTCTCTATTTTTCACATTTTTTCTATTATTGATATTTTAAAAAATTCTACAATCGTCATTTATAGTTCTGAACAATAATTCTTTACACGCCTGGTTTTAACCTAAACCTCCCTTAAAAGATAACATATCTTGCAAATGACCAAGTATTTCTCGAGAATGGTTATTTATTTTAGGTTATTATTTTAAAACCTTTGTTTCACATCATAAAAATATCAATATGAGTTGTCTTTTTCCCTGTCTACGTAGGAACTTAGTCAGCAACGTAAAGTTCGATGAGAAAGCTTTAAACGCCAACTTCTCAAATTCTCAAATACTGGATGCGAGCTGATACTGGTTTGCCATGAATAATTATGCATGACATTTTCAAATCTTTATAATCTTAATGTATATAACTTATTTGGATAATAATAATGATAATAATAAGAAGAAGAAGAAGAAGAAGAAGAAGAAGAAGAGGGAGAAGAATAGTGTATTAGAATATTTTATTTATTTATTAAGGTAGTTATTTATTATGCGAATGAAAATGTTATTGTATTTTAAAATAGTATTAATAAATAAATAAATAATAGTTTAAAAAACACAAGACACCATTTTTCAATGTATAAAGATATTTAAATTAAATAATGTTCTATCTCTTTTGATCAGATAACATGGATATTTCCTATATCAGAAGTAATTCATGGACTTCTGCCTATATTGATATAATGTAATTTTATCAAAACTCAAAATCAGTCGAGTTACTCCCCGTTGTCCCAATTTTGTGAATTGTCAAAGCTAATCCTTCGGGCGATAGATTTAGAGAAAAACTCACATTTAATTTGACACCCAATGCCATTAATTAACCGACCCAATATTAATTGATTCAGAAATATCCCATCGATATTCAAATAACCTATAATTTCTTTGTTACATTAAATATACCGATTGGTCCATTAAATCACGTGACCTTGAATTGCACTGCCGTAAATTGGCGGTCTTCACTGTGTAGCGTCGGTTAAAGAAAGATTGTTTATCAAGGCAGCAACAATGGTTTGTATCAGTGTTTTTTTCAAAAATTCTGCAGTCATCGAGTTTGAACAATGGTGAATTTTATTGAACTTAGATTCCTTGGATTTTATAACATATTTATTTTTTGCATATTTTAAATAATAATTCATATTTTTATCGGTTTTAGGCAGGAGGTAAAGCTGGAAAAGATTCAGGAAAAGCCAAGGCAAAGGCCGTATCCCGTTCAGCAAGAGCAGGCCTTCAGGTAAAGAAAATTTAATATATTTGAATTCAAATAAACATGTTAATTTCTGTTTTATACATGAAATTTGTTTTATCCTTTCTATCTTTTGTCAAAATTTTAATAATTTCCCTTGTTTTTCGTAGTTCCCAGTGGGTCGTATTCACAGACATTTGAAGAACAGAACCACAAGTCACGGTCGTGTTGGAGCCACAGCTGCCGTCTACAGTGCCGCAATTTTGGAATATTTAACAGCAGAAGTATGTGAAATGTTACCTTATTTAATTTCTGTGCATTTTGGTCGAGTTTGTCAAATCTCGACATTGAAGCTTTTAAAAGTTAACATAGACTTGGGAGAGTTGTCTAAATTCATTGCAAGTTTTTTATTGAAGCATTTTCGGGGAAATCGTAGGGTTGAGCAGAAACTGAATTTATTGAATATTCGTGTGAAAAGTATTTCATGTCGACTTTCAGTCAAAAATTATGAAAATTTCGCATGTAAACATTCTTTGTTTACATTCTGGGTTTAAAACAATATGGCGTCGACCAGATGAGGATATATTAACTTTTGTTCATATAGTTCAAATAACTAACTGCTAAACATTGTGAGTATCTACAAATAACTAACTGCTAAACATTGTGAGTATCTATTGTTATAATTTTATTTCAAATTGTAATTACATTTATTGACATAGATCACTGACAACATTCTTAATATACAAGATCCATTCCATTACTTGTAATGTATTAACATGGTGTCACTGTTTGTCTCTGATATTTAGTCACATAACCAGGACATGACATTTATTATACTTGTTTAGATGTCATAGCTACAACTTGGAAGATGTGTCAATATAAATTTTACATCAACCTTAATCCTGCTAACACAGATTTTGAGAGAGAATTTAAACCTGTCTTTTTGCAAGCAGAATTAACTGGATCTGATCGAGTTTTAAAACTTTGTTTTATTGTGGTATTAAAGTAACTAGTCTGCCTATAGATTTTAGATGTTTGATGAATTATGCATGTTTTTCATTTTTGTTTTAATTTTAGGTGTTGGAATTGGCAGGTAATGCCAGTAAAGATTTGAAAGTAAAGCGTATCACCCCAAGACATTTACAGTTGGCCATTCGTGGAGATGAAGAATTGGATTCCTTAATCAAAGCAACCATTGCTGGTGGTGGTAAGTATTCAATCAACTCAATAATCCAATGTAAAGGCCATTTCTAAACTTGCCACTAGGTTTGACATAAAATTTCTGCTTGCTTACCCTGAATTTTTTTGCATCCTTGTTTTGCGTTATTATGTTTATATAGACTTAATAAGAGAATTCATATATTTTAAATATTGATAACTTGATATAAGTCCATGGTCTGCTTTATTATCCATTTGCAGTGATCTCTAAATGATGTGGTATAATCCATTTTACAAAGTTTGGGGGGGGGGGGGGAGATACTCAGTGAGTTCGTTTTAGGCTTGTTAATGGGTACAGATATTCAGATTACTGTACCACTTGGTTTGGTTCATTTAGCTTTAACAAATTTTACTTCAAATTTTTTTTGCTGAGACAATGACATTCTGCTTCAATCGAAGGCCTATTCAGCAAGCATTTCCAATAAACTTTTAACAATTTCTGTCTCTTGAGTAGAAGAGATTTTTGCATCTAGAGATCATAGTTGTCCAGATGATTAATTAGTTATCTCCATTAGATCCAGGGGCATTGATGGTCACTTGCGGATCACAGGTGCCCCTCGCCATCTTGATTCAAATCCCACTCTGGACGGATTCTAAGGTGAGAAAGTTCATTTGCTGAAGGTTGGTGGTTTCCTTTGGCACTTTAGTTTCCTCTACCATAACAGAACTGACCACCTTGATATAAATGAAAGAATCTCGACGGGCATTATACGCCATTACTCCACCCCACTCTATTTGATCCAGAAAAAGGGCATTGAATTAAAATGCTTATAAAATAATTGTGTTGGAAACGTGTGCACAATTTTTAATTTGCCACTTTGCTTGCATTGTCTTGTAAGCTTCTGTACAAAGCAAAAATATATTGACAGTCTCCAGGGAAAGGCTTAATGTTGTTAACTGATATGTAGACAGATAAAATTTAGACTTAATTTAATAAAAAAAAATTGGAACATGTTTTGGAAATAACTTTCCAAAATGCTTAAATTGTTAGGTAGGGGTAATTTAATAAGAGATTTTGAACATGTTTTGGAAATAACTTTCCAAAATGCTTAAATTGTTAGGTAGGGGTAATTTAATAAAGAGATTTTGAACATGTTTTGGAAATAACTTTCAAAAAAGCATGAATTGTTTAGTTGGGGGTAGCAAGCAAAACTAAAAACAGACTGTTATTGGTCTTATTTGAGTGTTCATTGATATAAATCATTCCTAGGTTATTCAGTGGTAACATGACTAATGAAAGTAAATAAAACTAAGAATATTAAGTGTAATATGTTTGTAAACTTTGACCTGTCTAGGCTGAATTTCCTCTGGAGCTAACATAATCAACGCCCGACATTCATGTGTAGTGTTGGACAATTTTCCATATCAAGTGGTGTTGAATTGGACACACTCATTTTGCTTAGACTGAAATTATTAGTGGAAACGTTGAAAAGTTGGTATTCACAACATTCACTTATTCAGGGGTCACACTGACTTCAATTTTTTTTTTCTCCAAAATTTTCGCCAGAATTTTTTTTTGCCAAATACAATTTGTATGGGCCAAAGGTATTTTCTGGTCTAATTGTAATTTCTGGCGAAAATTTAATAGAAATAAATTGGCTTATAAAATGCATGTCTTATGACATGAAGAACAACAACAGTTTTCTTGTTTTATTTCTTTTATTCATAAAAATAAATCACTAATAAGTAATTAGTAAACTGTAAACAAAACCGTCAAAAGCACAAATTTAATTTTTACTACTTTCAAAGATCTACCACCAATAATTGATAATCTCTATATAATTAAGCAATTACCTTTGATTATCCGTAAACGCGGCTTGGTAATCACTCGTTTACATCGGTAATTAATCTCGTTAAATGATAAATCCACCTGTTATTAACACCTTCACACGTGGAATTTTGTTTAATCAACATCATGTACATGGCTTCGGTGACCCAATTTAACACATTCAGAACTCTCTAGGTCTATGGTTTGATAAACACGTAGACAGAGACGGAAACCTGTTGCTTTAACGACTCTCTGCTCATGTCCGTGAAGCATAGTGAACCTGTTAATGTAAACGTTTTTTTTCACCATGACTTTCGCCGATGTTTATTTTTTATCGCCAAATTATTTTTTTCTCATTTTGCGAAAAAAGCGAACGGCAGCGTGAACCCGGATATTTCAAGATGTCATTGCCACTTGATTGAGAATTAAATCAATACGTAGCCAAATACCTCCAAAGTTTATATTTTGTCAGTTGCAGATCCTTCTGTAAGAAAGTTGACAAGTTTTCATGCTGAAGGTTAACAATTTTTTGGCACTCTAGTAACCAACTCCATTCCACTCATTTTCCCAGAGAGATTAATAAGCATGAGGTATAAAGAAAAAGTTAAATTTTTATAATTGTATAAACTAATCATGTTTATTTTTTCTACTTTCAGGTGTTATTCCACATATTCACAAATCTCTCATTGGAAAGAAAAATGCTAAACCGAATGCGTGATCTGTTATTCATTGACATTCATGTATGATGTGAAAAAGACATTTTTGTTGTGTAGTAGAGGAAAAATGTTTTGGTGTTTGGATACAAGAGAAAAGACTACATCATATAACTATCAACATTTTGACTTCATTTTTATCCATGTGCATCTTATTTGGTTTTAATATAAATATGTGTTCATTATGTTTTTTTAAAATTCATCTGTCTTAACATATTTCTCAATATATCGTAAATAAATTTATAATAATTAGACCATACATGTAGTTATGAATTTTTAGCTCACCTGAGTACAAAGTGCTCAAGTGAGCTATTGTGATCAGTCTTCTTCCGTCGTGCGTCAACTTTTGCATGTTAACACTCTAGAGGCACAGTTTTAATCCAGTTTACATCAAACTTGGCCACAAGGATCCTCTTGACCAAAGCCAAGTCAAGTTCGAACATGGGTCATTTTGCAGACCTGCCAACCCTTACGATTTTTCCGTAATTCTTACTGATTTTTTACCCATTTTACGATTTTACGGATAGGTTTAAAATCTTACGATTTGAAGTAAAATCCGGATTTTGGTTCATGTCCTATCCATTTTCTACTAAGTTTTTACACTTGTCATCAAAATGTTTGAAATTGATCTATTTAAACATTGAAACTAAGCAAGCATCTAAGTGTATGTAACATCTTAACTGCGTTTGTAAGTAATGATTTCAAGTGCAGTCGAAATTTAAGCGTCTATTGGGAGGTAATAGAATCACATGTTGTGACAGTTCAACTTGATTATAATGAACCGCAAACATAAGGGGGATTTAACAGCTGATCAAGATGAACAACCGTCTTCATCAAAGCGCCAATACCCCCAGAAATGTAGCAGTTAGCAGCAGTTATTGAGTAAAAAAAATCTTACGGAAAAAAATCCAAAAATGGCCCATTCTTACTGAAAAATTTACTGACTTTACTGATAGACTTCTAATGGGGTTGGCAGGTCTGATTTTGGGTCAATAAATAGGTCACTAGGTCAAAGAAAAACCTTAACACTCTAGAAGCCATAGTTTTTGATTAATCTTCTTCAAACTTGCTCAGAATGAAAACCTTGACCAAAGCTAAGTCAAGTTCGAATATGGGTCATGTTGGGTCATTAAGTAGGTCGAATCAGAGAAAAACCTTGTTAACACTGTAGAAGCCACAGTTTTTGATGAATTGTCTTCAAACTTGTTCACATTGAATATCTTGACCAAAGCTAAGTTAAAGGGTACCTGTAACGATTTTCAGTTTTGACATATTTTATTCGTCGTACTTATATATGGCTGTAGCGAAAATTCCATAAAATTCCATTCCATAATAAGGTAGATATCGGTGATTTTATAATGCATCTCTAGAAATCCAAATCAAAAAGGTCGAAATTGAGGCTCTCGTGTTGTGACGTCATACCAGTAACATACCTCTTCAGAATATTATTTACCAACTACTAAAACAAGTCAAATACGAACTCGTAGTTTAACTTTCTATGATTATTTTATGAGAAAACTTTTTAATGAAGTGGAATTAACATCCGTTAGACATGTACCGATAATTAAGATTATTATTAATCCTTTTGTTTATTAGACACATTCCTTAGATTCAGACCCACACCTGAAATTAAGAGGATGTCACTTATAATTTGCAAAATTGATTTGCAGGTTGATAAAAGTTATCTTACATCCTGTAATATACAATTATATATTTACCAGTTTACAGTTCGAGTAAAGTAAAATATTTTATTTGGTAAACGTTATTTATCATATACAGTATAAAAATTTCACTCTGGAAAAAATATTTCATTTGTAAATTTTAAAAAGTAAGAAAAAGAATTCTTAGTTTTCATGTCAATAATAATAATAATAATGTTGATAATAATAATTATTATTATTATAAAATATAACTTTTAGGCAAAATAAAAAATTGACTGACCAGAATAGTCTATTTAAAACATGTTTATTGATCTACTTACAGCATTTGATTTTTCCTTGGGCATATATTTAGCTGTGATTTTCTTAAATTCTTTATTCTATATATACAAATTCATAAAATTATTATTATTATTATTATTATTATTATCTTGTTTTTTAAAATGTGGTCTCATTGTAAAATCTGTGTCATTTCATTTTAAACATTTATAATATATTTCACGTAAAATAATTTGAGATGGAATATCTTGTTTTTTTTCTTTTTAATTATCCCGCAATTAATTAGCCATCGGGACAGTTGAAAAGAACTATGTTACAAACTTTAATTGTGTGAACTTTTTCGAGGAAATGTGATGCCACCATACTACTTAAAAGTTTTCTACCTCCGATGCTATGGTCATTTAATTTCAACTGTCAATGAACATTGCACAAAAGAACATAGACGATTGGCTTTTTATGTATTGATTTTTACCCGGTGCCACTGTCATGTGCTGATTTTGAATTTGTATTAAAATAACGCATTCAAAATTCAAAATTTTGAATGCATTATTTTAATAGAAATTCAAAATCAGCACATGACACCACAGTAAGTTCCATAATTTTCATCCGGTATTCTGTCCAGTCCGACTTGATATCTAATTCATTTTAAAATGTCGACGATAAAATTAATTTTTCGTGTATTTGACTAGTTAAAACTAATCGCATATTTTTTGTTAAAGCTATGCAACTTATCGTAATTCTCGAGTCTCAGGTCCAGTCCGACTTCATAAAATAATTTATTTTCTTAAAAAAGTCAAAGATAAAATCAATTTTCGTGTTATTGACAAGTTAACACTCGTCAAGTATTTTTCAACAGCTATGCAACCAAATGCAGTCACAATTCTTGAGTAGGTCGGGACTCGACTCAATATGTTCATCAGATTCGTCCGTTTCTGGTTCAAATAAATAACGGTTTTACTCCCAAATTCATCAGTGATAAGATTGTATACTGCTTCCCGAAATAATGATGAACTATTTGACATAAAAAGGTACATGTCAGAGTCATTACTTTCTTCTACATACGTCAATATATCATCATTGTTACTACTATCTATTAGGTTAGACACTACTTCTAATACTGCAATGACGTCACACGTTTATAACTCAAAACGAGGCGTTTCACTTTTCAATAAAGAGAAAGTTATAAAATGTGGATTTCAAACCGCTATAACTTTTTTATTTTGTCATCAATTTTGATGCGGTTTTCACTATTGTTATATTTAAATAAAATATAAAACAATTGTGATAAAAAAAATTTGGTTACAGGTACCCTTTATGTTTAAATATGGGTCATGTTGGGTTAAAAAGTGGGTCACTAGGTCAAATCAGTACAACAACATTGTTAGCACTCTAGAACACAAAGTTTTTGATAAAACTTCTTTAAACTTGCCGAGATTGAACATCTTGACAAAAGCTAACTCAAGTTCGATTATTGGTCATGTTGGGTCATTAAATGGGTCACTAGGTCAAATTATAGAAAAACCTTGTTCACACTGTAGAAGCCACAGTTTTTGAAAAATTGTCTTCAAACTTGTTCACATTGTATATATTTTGACCATAGCTAAGTCAAGCTTGAATATGGGTCATGTTGGGTCATTAAGTAGGTCACTAGGTCAAATCATAGAATAAACATTTTTAACACTCTAAAAGCCACAATTTTTCTATAATCTTCTTCAAACTTGCTCAGAATGAAAGCTTAACCAAAGCTAAGTCAAGTTCGAATATGGGTCATTAAGTAGGTCACTAGGTCAAATCATAGAAAAACTTTATTATCACTCTAGAAGCCACAGTTTTTGTTAATCTTCTTCATAATTGCTCAGAATAAAAAAAAACCTTGACCAAAGCTAAGTCGTTTGAATATGGGTCATGTTGGATCATTAAGTAAGTCACTAGGTCAAATCATAGAAAAATCTTGTTAATACTCTAAAAGTCACCTTTGTAACAATTTAGGCAAATGCTTTCAGTCCATTGTTCTTCACTTTTTACAAGAATGTTCCTTGCAACACAAGACAAGAAAAAATCCTATTTTTTGACAAAAGCCAAGTCAGATTCATATATAGGTCATGTTTGGTCTTGCACAAAATCATCATCTTTGTGTTAACTAGCCAATAAGCTGTTCATTTTGTTAAACTATTGAAGAACTCTGTTAGCCCTCTGTACATTTCATTATTGAATTCTCAGGTGAGCACCCAGGGCCTCATGACATTCTTGTTTTTATTTGGCACAGTATACACAAGTTTATGTGAAAAGAATTCATTGATAGTAAACCATTAAGTATCAAAAGTCTATTGAATGTACAAATCATGATCAACATTGTTTTCCAGTTTTATTTTATCACTATTCCTTGTGAGGATGATTATATTTAAGCAATAAATGGCAGTTTAAGATTAATTGTTTTAAAAGATTTGATGTGAAAAAAAAATGTGAGAATCTAGTATTGAAGATGCATATCATTAGATAATATGGATGGTATTGTGCATTGAAAAACCTTGTAAACAAGCTCATTTATTGGTTTTAATGTTTTACATGTCATATCATCTCTGCAACGAAAGCAGGTTTATCTCTTAAGTATTTATCTTAAGAACATGGCTTAAACAAGCATTCCCAAGTCACATACTGACATGGCTGAACCAATAGATACCGTCATCTAAAATGCAAATGCTGGTATAATTGTGTATGAACTGACATTAAACTCCAAGATGATGTTGTCAGTGCACATTATTTATTGAGGCATTCTAACCTTAGCTGGTCTTTTTATATCAGCACATCATGGTTGTGAATTGTTTTGAAAATATATCCAACTGGTAGGCTTTGCACAATACAATTTCAATGTCTCCATTTGACATAAACAAGAAAAAAGGTATATTCTCATCCTTACTGTACCAGAGAGTTTTTGTAAATGACTCGGTAATCTTAAATTCATAGTAAATTCCTTTGTTCATAAACCATTATAAGTTAACTAAATATGAATTTTGCTAAACGTTGTAAATGTGTGCTTTTGGTTGAAGAAAATTACTGGCCTGTGCAAGAATAAAGCATATTGTATGAGACTGATGACATGTTTTCTGCTTCTTTTAATAATTGAATATAATGAAATGGGGTTGTCTTGTTAATATTGAAGATGTTCATGTTTCAAAACTCAGGCTGCTCAATCTTTAATGGAGTTATTCCCCCTTTTGGAATTTTACACAATACGGAAACCTTGTGAGGTTAACTAGTCTCAGTTTTGAATTCCAGATGTATGATTACTTCTTGTCAGTACTATAAAAATTGTTGTAACATGTGTAAGGGTTAAAACATTGCAACAACTTGTGGAGTTGCAAGAGTGATGAGTTTTGAGTGTCCTTAATAAATAAATTTGAAAATTGTTTACCTGTAATTATCCCCTCCAACAAAGAAATCTATATGATTGTGCATGGTTGATTGGTGGTAAAAAAACAAAATTTTTAAATAACGATAAGGTTTGATTATTTAGAATCTAATTTAGCTAATTATGGTAGTATATATCATGGGTTCCTAATTATATTTTACAAGGCTTTATTATACGTAGAAAGCTTTAAGTTAACCTAAGTGAGCTGTTGTGACCAATTATTGTCTTCTGTGCATAATGCATTGTGTGCATGCATCGACATTTGCTTGTTAACTCTATGAAGATCACAATTCATTAACCTTGGTCACAGTGATCCGCTTGAGAAAAGCTAGATCACGTTCATAACTTCATGTATGGTTAATGTTGGGTCAATAAAGAAAGATACTTATAGTTAACCTTGTTAACATTCTTGAGATCTGTTTTTAGTCCAACTAACTTCCCCTGGGTGATCCTATTGAAAAATGTAGGCCAAGTTTTGTATACAGGTCATGTTGGTTCAATAAGTAGGTCATAAGTTCAAATCAAAGACAATTTGTTAACACGTCAGGGAACTAAATCTTATCCCAATCTTCATCAAACTTATTGAGAATGTTTCTCTTGACAAACATTAGGTCAAACGTCGTGTATGGTTCATGTTGGGTCAATAAGTAGGTCAATACGTTAAAGTATAAAAAAAACTTTTTTGACAATTGAGGACTAATTTTTAGCTAAATCTTGATCAAACTTGGTCATAATGATATGCATTACAAAAGCTATGTCAAGTTTATGTTTGGTAATATTAGATAAAAAGAAGGTTACTAGGTCAAATGAAATATTGTTTTCAGTTTAGTCCGGAGTCACAATATTACGTCTTGACAAAAGTGAGGTTTAGTTAGGTCACAATGTAGGTCAAATTTAGGAAAATTTTGTTGATTTTATACAGTTCAATCTTTTTCAGACTCGCCCAGAATGTCAGAATGATCTAAAAAAGCGAGTTTAAGATAAAGTGTATGATTCAAGGTAGGTCAATAAGTAGGTCATTAGGTCAAGTCACAGAAAAACCTTGTTAACATTCTGAAGTTATAGTTTAAAGTTTCTTAGGAAGATCGTCGACTAAATGAAAGACAAATTCGTAGTATGGACCAGGTTCATTTCAAAAGTAGATCATTTGATCAGTTTATAGTAAAAACTTGTTAACATTCTTGAGGACTACAGCTTTAGTCCAAAATTCAAAGTTCTTCAGGATGATCCTCTTGACAAAATGATAGCCAGGTAGTAATATGGGTCATGTTGGTTCAATGATTAGGTCACTAGGCAAACCATAGTGAAACTGTCAATACCCAGAAGCCCTAATTTTGTTTCTTTTTTATACGAACTTGAGCAGAAGGATTCTCTGGATAAAAACTAAGTCAAGATGGTATATTGATTATGCTTGGTCTTTATGTAGGTAACCAAATCAAACCATTAAAAATCATTGTTAACATTAAAGTCGCAATTTTAGTTAAATCTTCTTTAAACTCACTCAAGATGCTCCTCCGACAAGTTGTACCCTGAACAAGTGACTACATCAGACATACATGTACCCTGTACAAGGGACTGCATCAGACATACATGTACCCTGTACAAGGGACTACATCAGACATACATGTACCCTGTTCAAGGGACTACATCAGACCTACATGTACCCTGTACAAGGGACTACATCAGACATACATGTACCCTGTACAAGGGACTACATCAGACATACATGTACCCTGTACAAGGGACTACATCAGACATACATGTACCATGTACAAGGTACCGCATCAGACATACATAAACCATGTACAAGGTACCGCATCAGACCTACATGTACCCTGTATCAGTGATGGCATCGGACATACATGTACCATGTACAAGGGACTACATCAGACATACATGTACCCTATACAAGGGACTACATCAAACATACATGTACCCTGTACAAGGGACTACATCAGACATACATAAACACTGTACAAGTGACTACATCAGACATACATAAAACATGTACAAGGGACTGCATCAGACATACATGTACCCTGTATAAGGGACTACTTCAGACATACATAAACCCTGTACAAGGGACAACATCAGACATACATGTACCCTGTACAAGGGACTACATCAGACATACATGTACCATGTATAAGGTACCTCATCAGACATACATAAACCATGTACAAGGTACAGCATCGGACCTACAGGTACCCTGTACAAGGGACTACATCAGACATACATAAACCATGTACAAGGGACTACATCAGACATACATAAACCCTGTACAAGTGACTACATCAGGCATACATAAACTATGTACAAGTGACTACATCAGACATACATAAACCCTGTACAAGTGACTACATCAGACATACATAAACCCTGTACAAGTGACTACATCAGACATACATAAACTATGTACAAGTGACTACATCAGACATACATAAACCCTGTACAAGTGACTACATCAGACATACATAAACCCTGTACAAGTGACTACATCAGACATACATAAACCCTGTACAAGTGACTACACCAGACATACATAAACCCTGTACAAGTGACTACATCAGACATACATAAACCCTGTACAAGTGACTACATCAGACATACATTAACTATGTACAAGTGACTACATCAGACATACATAAACCCTGTACAAGTGACTACATCAGACATACATTACCTTCTGTAAGTGACTACAATAGACATACATAAACCCTGTACAAGGGACTACATCAGACATACATGTACCTTCTGTAAGTGACTACATCAGACATACATGTACCCTGTACAAGGGACTACATCAGACATACATAAACCATGTACAAGGGACTACATCAGACATACATAAAACATGTACAAGGGACTGCATCAGACATACATGTACCCTGTACAAGGGACTATATCAGACATACATAAACTATGTACAAGTGACTACATCAGACATACATAAACCCTGTACAAGTGACTACATCAGACATACATAAACTATGTACAAGTGACTACATCAGACATACATAATCCCTGTACAAGTGACTACATCAGACATACATAAACCCTGTACAAGTGACTACATCAGACATACATTAACTATGTACAAGTGACTACATCAGACATACATAAACCCTGTACAAGTGACTACATCAGACATACATAAACTATGTACAAGTGACTACATCAGACATACATAAACCCTATACAAGTGACTACATCAGACATACATAAACTATGTACAAGTGACTACATCAGACATACATAAACCCTGTACAAGGGACAACATCAGACATACATGTACCCTGTACAAGGGACTTCATCAGACATACATGTACCATGTACAAGGTACCGCATCAGACATACATAAACCATGTACAAGGTACAGCATCAGACCTACAGATACCCTGTACCAGTGACGGCATCAGACATACATGTACCCTGTACAAGGGACTACATCAGACATACATAAACCATGTACAAGGGACTACATCAGACATACATAAACCCTGTACAAGTGACTACATCAGACATACATAAACCCTGTACAAGTGACTACATCAGACATACATAAACTATGTACAAGTGACTACATCAGACATACATAAACCCTGTACAAGTGACTACATCAGACATACATAAACTATATACAAGTGACTACATCAGACATACATAAACCCTGTACAAGTCACTACACCCGACATACATAAACCCTGTACAAGTCACTACATCAGACATACATAAACCCTGTACAAGTGACTACATCAGACATACATTAACTATGTACAAGTGACTACATCAGACATACATAAACCCTGTACAAGTGACTACATCAGAAATACATTACCTTCTGTAAGTGACTACAATAGACATACATAAACCCTGTACAAGGGACTACATCAGACATACATGTACCTTCTGTAAGTGACTACATCAGAGATACATGTACCCTGTACAAGGACTACATCAGACATACATAAAACATGTACAAGGAACTACATCAGACATACATAGAACATGTACAAGGGACTGCATCAGACATACATGTACCCTGTACAAGGGACTACATCAGACATACATAAACTATATACAAGTGACTACATCAGACATACATAAACCCTGTACAAGTGACTACATCAGACATACATAAACTATGTACAAGTGACTACATCAGACATGCATAAACCCTGTACAAGTGACTACACCAGACATACATAAACCCTGTACAAGTGACTACATCAGACATACATAAACCCTGTACAAGTGACTACATCAGACATACATTAACTATGTACAAGTGACTACATCAGACATACATAAACCCTGTACAAGTGACTACATCAGACATACATAAACCCTATACAAGTGACTACATCAGACATACATAAACTATGTACAAGTGACTACATCAGACATACATAAACCCTGTACAAGTGACTACAATAGACATACATAAACCCTGTACAAGTGACTACATCAGACATACATGTACCCTGTACAAGTGACTACATCAGACATACATAAACCCTGTACAAGGGACTACATCAGACATACATGTACCCTGTACAAGTGACTACATCAGACATACATGTACCCTGTACAAGGGACTACATTAGACATACATAAACCCTGTACATGGGACTACATCAGACATACATGTACCTTCTGTAAGTGACTACAATAGACATACATATACCCTGTACAAGGGACTACATAAGACATACATAAACCCTGTACAAGGGACTACATCAGACATACATGTACCCTGTACAAGTGACTACATCAGACATACATAAACCCTGTACAAGTGACTACATCAGACATACATGTACCCTGTACAAGGGACTACATCAGACATACATGTACCCTGTACAAGGACCTACATCAGACATACATGTACCCTGTACAAGGGACTACATCAGACATACATGTACCATGTACAAGGTACCGCATCAGACATACATAAACCATGTACAAGGTACCGCATCAGACCTACATGTACCCTGTACCAGTGACGGCATCGGACATACATGTACCATGTACAAGGGACTACATCAGACATACATGTACCCTATACAAGGGACTACATCAAACATACATGTACCCTGTACATGGGACTACATCAGACATACATAAACCCTGTACAAGTGACTACATCAGACATACATAAACCCTGTACAAGTGACTACATCAGACATACATAAAACATGTACAAGTGACTACATCAGACATACATAAACCCTATTCAAGTGACTACATCAGACATACTTAAACTATGTACAAGTGACTACATCAGACATACATAAACCCTGTACAAGGGACAACATCAGACATACATGTACCCTGTACAAGGGACTATATCAGACATACATGTACCATGTACAAGGTACCGCATCAGACATACATAAACCATGTACAAAGTACAGCATCAGACCTACAGTTACCCTGTACCAGTGACGGCATCGGACATACATGTACCCTGTACAAGGGACTACATCAGACATACATAAACCATGTACAAGGGACTACATCAGACATACATAAACCATGTACAAGGTACAGCATCAGACCTACAGGTACCCTGTACCAGTGACGGCATCGGACATACATGTACCCTGTACAAGGGACTACATCAGACATACATAAACCATGTACAAGGGACTAAATCAGACATACATAAACCCTGTACAAGTGACTACATCAGACATACATAAACCCTGTACAAGTGACTACATCAGACATACATAAACTATGTACAAGGGACTACATCAGACATACATAAACTATGTACAAGTGACTACATCAGACATACATAAACCCTGTACAAGTGACTACATCAGACATACATAAACCCTGTACAAGTGACTACATCAGACATACATTAACTATGTACAAGTGACTACATCAGACATACATAAACCAAGTACAAGTGACTACATCAGACATACATTACCTTCTGTAAGTGACTACAATAGACATACATAAACCCTGTATAAGGGACTACATCAGACATACATGTACCTTCTGTAAGTGACTGCATCAGACATACATGTGCCCTGTACAAGGGACTACATCAGACATACATAAAACATGTACAAGGGACTACATCAGACATACATAAAACATGTACAAGGGACTGCATCAGACATACATGTACCCTGTACAAGGGACTACATCAGACATACATAAACTATGTACAAGTGACTACATCAGACATACATAAACCCTGTACAAGGGACTGCATCAGACATACATAAACTATGTACAAGTGACTACATCAGACATACATTAACTATGTACAAGTGACTACATCAGACATACATAAACCCTGTACAAGTGACTACATCAGACATACATAAACCCTATACAAGTGACTACATCAGACATACATAAACTATGTACAAGTGACTACATCAGACATACATAAACCCTGTACAAGTGACTACATCAGACATACATAAACCCTGTACAAGTGACTACATCAGACATACATAAACCCTGTACAAGGGACTACATCAGACATACATTTACCCTGTACAAGTGACTACATCAGACATACATAAACCCTGTACAAGTGACTACATCAGACATACATGTACCCTGTACAAGGGACTACATTAGACATACATAAACCCTGTACATGGGACTACATCAGACATACATGTACCTTCTGTAAGTGACTACAATAGACATACATATACCCTGTACAAGTGACTACATCAGACATACATAAACCCTGTACAAGGGACTACATCAGACATACATGTACCCTGTACAAGTGACTACATCAGACATACATAAACCCTGTACAAGTGACTACATCAGACATACATGTACCCTGTACAAGGGACTACATTAGACATACATAAACCCTGTACATGGGACTACATCAGACATACATGTACCTTCTGTAAGTGACTACAATAGACATACATATACCCTGTACAAGGGACTGCATCAGACATACATGTACCTTCTGTAAGTGACTACATCAGACATACATGTACCCTGTACAAGGGACTATATCAGACATACATAAACCCTGTATGAGGGACTACATCAGACATACATAAACCCTGTACCAGTGACGGCATCGGACATACATGTACCTTCTGTAAGTGACTACATCAGACATACATAAACCCTGTACAAGTGACTACATCAGACATACATAAACCATGTACAAGGTACCGCATCAGACCTACAGGTACCCTGTACCAGTGACGGCATCGGACATACATGTACCTTCTGTAAGTGACTACATCAGACATACATAAACCATGTACAAGTGACTACATCAGACATACATAAACCCTGTACAAGTGACTACATCAGACATACATTAACTATGTACAAGTGACTACATCAGACATACATAAACCCTGTACAAGTGACTACATCAGAAATACATTACCTTCTGTAAGTGACTACAATAGACATACATAAACCCTGTACAAGGGACTACATCAGACATACATGTACCTTCTGTAAGTGACTACATCAGAGATACATGTACCCTGTACAAGGACTACATCAGACATACATAAAACATGTACAAGGGACTACATCAGACATACATAAAACATGTACAAGGGACTGCATCAGACATACATGTACCCTGTACAAGGGACTACATCAGACATACATAAACTATGTACAAGTGACTACATTAGACATACATAAACCCTGTACAAGTGACTACATCAGACATACATAAACTATGTACAAGTGACTACATCAGACATACATAAACCCTGTACAAGTGACTACACCAGACATACATAAACCCTGTACAAGTGACTACATCAGACATACATAAACCCTGTACAAGTGACTACATCAGACATACATTAACTATGTACAGGTGACTACATCAGACATACATAAACCCTGTACAAGTGACTACATCAGACATACATAAACCCTATACAAGTGACTACATCAGACATACATAAACTATGTACAAGTGACTACATCAGACATACATAAACCCTGTACAAGTGACTACATCAGACATACATAAACCCTGTACAAGTGACTACATCAGACAAACATGTACCCTGTACAAGTGACTACATCAGACATACATAAACCCTGTACAAGGGACTACATCAGACATACATGTACCCTGTACAAGTGACTACATCAGACATACATGTACCCTGTACAAGGGACTACATTAGACATACATAAACCCTGTACATGGGACTACATCAGACATACATGTACCTTCTGTAAGTGACTACAATAGACATACATATACCCTGTACAAGGGACTACATCAGACATACATAAACCCTGTACAAGGGACTACATCAGACATACATGTACCCTGTACAAGTGACTACATCAGACATACATAAACCCTGTACAAGTGACTACATCAGACATACATAAACCCTGTACAAGGGACTACATCAGACATACATTTACCCTGTACAAGTGACTACATCAGACATACATAAACCCTGTACAAGTGACTACATCAGACATACATGTACCCTGTACAAGGGACTACATTAGACATACATAAACCCTGTACATGGGACTACATCAGACATACATGTACCTTCTGTAAGTGACTACAATAGACATACATATACCCTGTACAAGTGACTACATCAGACATACATAAACCCTGTACAAGGGACTACATCAGACATACATGTACCCTGTACAAGTGACTACATCAGACATACATAAACCCTGTACAAGTGACTACATCAGACATACATGTACCCTGTACAAGGGACTACATTAGACATACATAAACCCTGTACATGGGACTACATCAGACATACATGTACCTTCTGTAAGTGACTACAATAGACATACATATACCCTGTACAAGGGACTGCATCAGACATACATGTACCTTCTGTAAGTGACTACATCAGACATACATGTACCCTGTACAAGGGACTATATCAGACATACATAAACCCTGTACGAGGGACTATATCAGACATACATAAACCCTGTACCAGTGAAGGCATCGGACATACATGTACCTTCTGTAAGTGACTACATCAGACATACATAAACCCTGTACAAGTGACTACATCAGACATACATAAACCATGTACAAGGTACCGCATCAGACCTACAGGTACCCTGTACCAGTGACGGCATCGGACATACATGTACCTTCTGTAAGTGACTACATCAGACATACATAAACCATGTACAAGTGACTACATCAGACATACATAAACCCTGTACAAGTGACTACATCAGACATACATTAACTATGTACAAGTGACTACATCAGACATACATAAACCCTGTACAAGTGACTACATCAGAAATACATTACCTTCTGTAAGTGACTACAATAGACATACATAAACCCTGTACAAGGGACTACATCAGACATACATGTACCTTCTGTAAGTGACTACATCAGAGATACATGTACCCTGTACAAGGACTACATCAGACATACATAAAACATGTACAAGGGACTACATCAGACATACATAAAACATGTACAAGGGACTGCATCAGACATACATGTACCCTGTACAAGGGACTACATCAGACATACATAAACTATGTACAAGTGACTACATTAGACATACATAAACCCTGTACAAGTGACTACATCAGACATACATAAACTATGTACAAGTGACTACATCAGACATACATAAACCCTGTACAAGTGACTACACCAGACATACATAAACCCTGTACAAGTGACTACATCAGACATACATAAACCCTGTACAAGTGACTACATCAGACATACATTAACTATGTACAGGTGACTACATCAGACATACATAAACCCTGTACAAGTGACTACATCAGACATACATAAACCCTATACAAGTGACTACATCAGACATACATAAACTATGTACAAGTGACTACATCAGACATACATAAACCCTGTACAAGTGACTACATCAGACATACATAAACCCTGTACAAGTGACTACATCAGACATACATGTACCCTGTACAAGTGACTACATCAGACATACATAAACCCTGTACAAGGGACTACATCAGACATACATGTACCCTGTACAAGTGACTACATCAGACATACATAAACCCTGTACAAGTGACTACACCAGACATACATAAACCCTGTACAAGTGACTACATCAGACATACATAAACCTTGTACAAGTGACTACATCAGACATACATTAACTATGTACAAGTGACTACATCAGACATACATAAACCCTGTACAAGTGACTACATCAGAAATACATTACCTTCTGTAAGTGACTACAATAGACATACATAAACCCTGTACAAGGGACTACATCAGACATACATGTCCCTTCTGTAAGTGACTACATCAGAGATACATGTACCCTGTACAAGGACTACATCAGACATACATAAAACATGTACAAGGGACTACATCAGACATACATAAAACATGTACAAGGGACTGCATCAGACATACATGTACCCTGTACAAGGGAATACATCAGACATACATAAACTATGTACAAGTGACTACATCAGACATACATAAACCCTGTACAAGTGACTACATCAGACATACATAAACTATGTACAAGTGACTACATCAGACATACATAAACCCTGTACAAGTGACTACACCAGACATACATAAACCCTGTACAAGTGACTACATCAGACATACATAAACCCTGTACAAGTGACTACATCAGACATACATTAACTATGTACAAGTGACTACATCAGACATACATAAACCCTGTACAAGTGACTACATCAAACATACATAAACCCTATACAAGTGACTACATCAGACATACATAAACTATGTACAAGTGACTACATCAGACATACATAAACCCTGTACAAGTGACTACATCAGACATACATGTACCCTGTACAAGTGACTACATCAGACATACATAAACCCTGTACAAGGGACTACATCAGACATACATGTACCCTGTACAAGTGACTACATTAGACATACATGTACCCTGTACAAGGGACTACATTAGACATACATAAACCCTGTACATGGGACTACATCAGACATACATGTACCTTCTGTAAGTGACTACAATAGACATACATATACCCTGTACAAGGGACTACATCAGACATACATAAACCCTGTACAAGGGACTACATCAGACATACATGTACCCTGTACAAGTGACTACATCAGACATACATAAACCCTGTACAAGTGACTACATCAGACATACATGTACCCTGTACAAGGGACTACATCAGACATACATGTACCCTGTACAAGGGACTACATCATACATACATGTACCCTGTACAAGGGACTACATCAGACATACATGTACAATGTACAAGGTACCGCATCAGACATACATAAACCATGTACAAGGTACCGCATCAGACCTACATGTACCCTGTACCAGTGACGGCATCGGACATACATGTACCATGTACAAGGGACTACATCAGACATACATGTACCCGATACAAGGGACTACATCAAACATACATGTACCCTGTAAATGGGACTACATCAGACATACATAAACCCTGTACAAGTGACTACATCAGACATACATTAACCCTGAACAAGTGACTACATCAGACATACATAAAACATGTACAAGGGACTGCATCAGACATACATGTACCCTGTACAAGGGACTACTTCAGACATACATAAACCCTGTAAAAGGGACAACATCAGACATACATGTACCCTGTACAAGGGACTACATCAGACATACATGTACCATGTATAAGGTACCGCATCAGACATACATAAACCATGTACAAGGTACAGCATCAGACCTACAGGTACCCTGTACCAGTGATGGCATCGGACATACATGTACCCTGTACAAGGGACTACATCAGACATACATAAACCATGTACAAGGGACTACATCAGACATACATAAACCCTGTACAAGTGACTACATCAGACATACATGTACCCTGTACAAGGGACTACATCAGACATACATAAAACATGTACAAGGGACTACATCAGACATACATAAAACATGTACAAGGGACTGCATCAGACATACATGTACCCTGTACAAGGGACTACATCAGACATACATAAACTATGTACAAGCGACTACATCAGACATACATAAACCCTGTACAAGTGACTACACCAGACATACATAAACCTTGTACAAGTGACTACATCAGACATACATAAACCCTGTACAAGTGACTACACCAGACATACATAAACCCTGTACAAGTCACTACATCAGACATACATAAACCCTGTAGAAGTGACTACATCAGACATACATTAACTATGTACCAGTGACTACATCAGACATACATAAACCCTGTACAAGTGACTACATCAGACATACATAAACTATGTACAAGTGACTACATCAGACATACATAAACCCTGTACAAGTGACTACATCAGACATACATAAACCCTGTACAAGTGACTACATCAGACATACATAAAACATGTACAAGGGACTGCATCAGACATACATGTACCCTGTACAAGGGACTACTTCAGACATACATAAACTCTGTAAAAGGGACAACATCAGACATACATGTACCCTGTACAAGGGACTACATCAGACATACATGTACCATGTATAAGGTACCGCATCAGACATACATAAACCATGTACAAAGTACAGCATCAGACCTACAGGTACCCTGTACCAGTGATGGCATCGGACATACATGTACCCTGTACAAGGGACTACATCAGACATACATAAACCATGTACAAGGGACTACATCAGACATACATAAACCCTGTACAAGTGACTACATCAGACATACATAAACTATGTACAAGAGACTACATCAGACATACATAAACCCTGTACCAGTGACTACATCAGACATACATAAACCCTGTACAAGTGACTACATCAGACATACATAAACTATGTACAAGTGACTACATCAGACATACATAAACCCTGTACAAATGACTACATCAGACATACATAAACTATGTACAAGTGACTACATCAGACATACATAAACCCTGTACAAGTGACTACACCAGACATACATAAACCCTGTACAAGTGACTACATCAGACATACATAAACCCTGTACAAGTGACTACATCAGACATACATAAAACATGTACAAGGGACTGCATCAGACATACATAAACCCTGTACAAGGGACTACTTCAGACATACATAAACCCTGTAAAAGGGACAACATCAGACATACATGTACCCTGTACAAGGGACTACATCAGACATACATGTACCATGTATAAGGTACCCCATCAGACATACATAAACCATGTACAAGGTACAGCATCAGACCTACAGGTACCCTGTACCAGTGATGGCATCGGACATACATGTACCCTGTACAAGGGACTACATCAGACATACATAAACCATGTACAAGGGACTACATCAGACATACATAAACCCTGTACAAGTGACTACATCAGACATACATTAACTATGTACCAGTGACTACATCAGACATACATAAACCCTGTACAAGTGACTACATCAGACATACATAAACTATGTACAAGTGACTACATCAGACATACATAAACCCTGTACAAGTGACTACACCAGACATACATAAACCCTGTACAAGTGACTACATCAGACATACATAAACCCTGTACAAGTGACTACATCAGACATACATTAACTATGTACAAGTGACTACATCAGACATACATAAACCCTGTACAAGTGACTATATCAGACATACATTACCTTCTGTAAGTGTCTACAATAGACATACATGTACCCTGTACAAGGGACTACATCAGACATACATAAAACATGTACAAGGGACTACATCAGACATACATAAAACATGTACAAGGGACTGCATCAGACATACATGTACCCTGTACAAGGGACTACATCAGACATACATAAACTATGTACAAGCGACTACATCAGACATACATAAACCCTGTACAAGTGACTACACCAGACATACATAAACCCTGTACAAGTGACTACATCAGACATACATAAACCCTGTACAAGTGACTACACCAGACATACATAAACCCTGTACAAGTCACTACATCAGACATACATAAACCCTGTAGAAGTGACTACATCAGACATACATTAACTATGTACAAGTGACTACATCAGACATACATAAACCCTGTACAAGTGACTACATCAGACATACATAAACTATGTACAAGTGACTACATCAGACATACATAAACCCTATACAAGTGACTACATCAGACATACTTAAACTATGTACAAGTGACTACATCAGACATACATAAACTATGTACAAGTGACTACATCAGACATACATGTACCCTGTACAAGTGACTACATCAGACATACATAAACCCTGTACAAGTGACTACATCAGACATACATAAACTATGTACAAGTGATTACATCAGACATACATAAACCCTGTACAAGTGACTACATCAGACATACATAAACCCTGTACAAGTGACTACATCAGACATACATGTACCCTGTACAAGTGACTACATCAGACATACATGTACCCTGTACAAGGGACTACATCAGACATACATGTACCCTGTACAAGGGACTACATCAGACATACATGTACCCTGTACAAGGGACTACATCAGACATACATGTACCATGTACATGGTACCGCATCAGACATACATAAACCATGTACAAGGTACCGCATCAGACCTACATGTACCCTGTACCAGTGACGGCATCGGACATACATGTACCATGTACAAGGGACTACATCAGACATACATGTACCCTATACAAGGGACTACATCAAACATACATGTACCCTGTAAATGGGACTACATCAGACATACATAAACCCTGTACAAGTGACTACATCAGACATACATAAACCCTGTACAAGTGACTACATCAAACATACATAAAACATGTACAAGGGACTGCATCAGCCATACATGTACCCTGTACAAGGGACTACTTCAGACATACATAAACTCTGTAAAAGGGACAACATCAGACATACATGTACCCTGTACAAGGGACTACATCAGACATACATTTACCATGTATAAGGTACCGCATCAGACATACATAAACCATGTACAAGGTACAGCATCAGACCTACAGGTACCCTGTACCAGTGATGGCATCGGACATACATGTACCCTGTACAAGGGACTACATCAGACATACATAAACCATGTACAAGGGACTACATCAGACATACATAAACCCTGTACAAGTGACTACATCAGACATACATAAACTATGTACAAGAGACTACATCAGACATACATAAACCCTGTACCAGTGACTACATCAGACATACATAAACCCTGTACAAGTGACTACATCAGACATACATAAACTATGTACAAGTGACTACATCAGACATACATAAACCCTGTACAAATGACTACATCAGACATACATAAACTATGTACAAGTGACTACATCAGACATACATAAACCCTGTACAAGTGACTACACCAGACATACATAAACCCTGTACAAGTGACTACATCAGACATACATAAACCCTGTAAAAGTGACTACATCAGACATACATTAACTATGTACAAGTGACTACATCAGACATACATAAACCCTGTACAAGTGACTACATCAGACATACATTACCTTCTGTAAGTGTCTACAATAGACATACATAAACCCTGTACAAGGGACTACATCAGACATACTGGTACCTTCTGTAAGTGACTACATCAGACATACATGTACCCTGTACAAGGGACTACATCAGACATACATAAACCCTGTACAAGTGACTACACCAGACATACATAAACCCTGTACAAGTGACTACATCAGACATACATAAACCTTGTACAAGTGACTACATCAGACATACATTAACTATGTACAAGTGACTACATCAGACATACATAAACCCTGTACAAGTGACTACATCAGACATACATAAACCCTATACAAGTGACTACATCAGACATACATAAACCCTGTACAAGTGACTACACCAGACATACATAAACCCTGTACAAGTGACTACATCAGACATACATAAACCCTGTAGAAGTGACTACATCAGACATACATTAACTATGTACAAGTGACTACATCAGACATACATAAACCCTGTACAAGTGACTACATCAGACATACATAAACTATGTACAAGTGACTACATCAGACATACATAAACCCTATACAAGTGACTACATCAGACAT
This sequence comes from Tegillarca granosa, assembly GCA_029721355.1. Classification (NCBI taxonomy): domain Eukaryota; kingdom Metazoa; phylum Mollusca; class Bivalvia; order Arcoida; family Arcidae; genus Tegillarca; species Tegillarca granosa. Next base: position 6,445,186 of record CM056594.1, on the reverse strand, counting down.
ACTTAAACTATGTACAAGTGACTACATCAGACATACATAAACCCTGTACAAGGGACAACATCAGACATACATGTACCCTGTACAAGGGACTACATCAGACATACATGTACCATGTACAAGGTACCGCATCAGACATACATAAACCATGTACAAGGTACAGCATCAGACCTACAGGTACCCTGTACCAGTGACGGCATCGGACATACATGTACCCTGTACAAGGGACTACTTCAGACATACATAAACCATGTACAAGGGACTACATCAGACATACATAAACCATGTACAAGGTACAGCATCAGACCTACAGGTACCCTGTACCAGTGACGGCATCGGACATACATGTACCCTGTACAAGGGACTAAATCAGACATACATAAACCATGTACAAGGGACTAAATCAGACATACATAAACCCTGTACAAGTGACTACACCAGACATACATAAACCCTGTACAAGTGACTACATCAGACATACATAAACCCTGTAAAAGTGACTACATCAGACATACATTAACTATGTACAAGTGACTACATCAGACATACATAAACCCTGTACAAGTGACTACATCAGACATACATTACCTTCTGTAAGTGTCTACAATAGACATACATAAACCCTGTACAAGGGACTACATCAGACATAATCGTACCTTCTGTAAGTGACTACATCAGACATACATGTACCCTGTACAAGGGACTACATCAGACATACATAAACCCTGTACAAGTGACTACACCAGACATACATAAACCCTGTACAAGTGACTACATCAGACATACATAAACCCTGTACAAGTGACTACATCAGACATACATTAACTATGTACAAGTGACTACATCAGACATACATAAACCCTGTACAAGTGACTACATCAGACATACATAAACCCTATACAAGTGACTACATCAGACATACATAAACCCTGTACAAGTGACTACACCAGACATACATAAACCCTGTACAAGTGACTACATCAGACATACATAAACCCTGTAGAAGTGACTACATCAGACATACATTAACTATGTACAAGTGACTACATCAGACATACATAAACCCTGTACAAGTGACTACATCAGACATACATAAACTATGTACAAGTGACTACATCAGACATACATAAACCCTATACAAGTGACTACATCAGACATACTTAAACTATGTACAAGTGACTACATCAGACATACATAAACCCTGTACAAGGGACAACATCAGACATACATGTACCCTGTACAAGGGACTACATCAGACATACATGTACCATGTACAAGGTACCGCATCAGACATACATAAACCATGTACAAGGTACAGCATCAGACCTACAGGTACCCTGTACCAGTGACGGCATCGGACATATATGTACCCTGTACAAGGGACTACATCAGACATACATAAACCATGTACAAGGGACTACATCAGACATACATAAACCATGTACAAGGTACAGCATCAGACCTACAGGTACCCTGTACCAGTGACGGCATCGGACATACATGTACCCTGTACAAGGGACTACATCAGACATACATAAACCATGTACAAGGGACTACATCAGACATACATAAACCATGTACAAGGTACAGCATCAGACCTACAGGTACCCTGTACCAGTGACGGCATCGGACATACATGAACCCTGTACAAGTGACTACATCAGACATACATAAACCCTGTACAAGTGACTACATCAAACATACATAAACTCTGTACAAGTGACTACATCAGACATACATAAACCCTGTACAAGTGACTACATCAGACATACATAAACTATGTACAAGTGACTACATCAGACATACATAAACCCTGTACAAGTGACTACACCAGACATACATAAACCCTGTACCAGTGACTACATCAGACATACATAAACCCTGTACAAGTGACTACATCAGACATACATAAACTATGTACAAGTGACTACATCAGACATACATAAACCCTGTACAAGTGACTACACCAGACATACATAAACCCTGTACAAGTGACTACATCAGACATACATAAACCCTTTACAAGTGACTACACCAGACATACATAAACCCTGTACAAGTGACTACATCAGACATACATAAACCCTGTACAAGTGACTACATCAGACATACATTAACTATGTACAAGTGACTACATCAGACATACATTACCTTCTGTAAGTGACTACAATAGACATACATAAACCCTGTATATGGGACTACATCAGACATACATGTACCTTCTGTAAGTGACTACATCAGACATACATGTACCCTGTACAAGGGACTACATCAGACATACATAAAACATGTACAAGGGACTACATCAGACATACATAAAACATGTACAAGGGACTGCATCAGACATACATGTACCCTGTACAAGGGACTACATCAGACATACATAAACTATGTACAAGTGACTACATCAGACATACATAAACCCTGTACAAGTGACTACATCAGACATACATAAACTATGTACAAGTGACTACATCAGACATACATAAACCCTGTACAAGTGACTACACCAGACATACATAAACCCTGTACAAGTGACTACATCAGACATACATAAACCCTGTACAAGTGACTACACCAGACATACATAAACCCTGTACAAGTGACTACATCAGACATACATAAACCTGTACAAGTGACTACATCAGACATACATTAACTATGTACAAGTGACTACATCAGACATACATAAACCCTGTACAAGTGACTACATCAGACATACATAAACCCTATACAAGTGACTACATCAGACGTACATAAACCCTGTAGAAGTGACTACATCAGACATACATAAACCCTGTACAAGTGACTACATCAGACATACATGTACCCTGTACAAGTGACTACATCAGACATACATAAACCCTGTACAAGGGACTACATCAGACATACATAAACCCTTTACAAGGGACTACATCAGACATACATGTACCCTGTACAAGTGACTACATCAGACATACATAAACCCTGTACAAGTGACTACATCAGACATACATGTACCCTGTACAAGGGACTACATTAGACATACATAAACCCTGTACATGGGACTACATCAGACATACATGTACCTTCTGTAAGTGACTACAATAGACATACATATACCCTGTACAAGGGACTACATCAGACATACATAAACCCTGTACAAGGGACTACATCAGACATACATGTACCCTGTACAAGTGACTACATCAGACATACATAAACCCTGTACAAGTGACTACATCAGACATACATGTACCCTGTACAAGGGACTACATTAGACATACATAAACCCTGTACATGGGACTACATCAGACATACATGTACCTTCTGTAAGTGACTACAATAGATATACATATACCCTGTACAAGGGACTACATCAGACTTACATGTACCTTCTGTAAGTGACTACATCAGACATACATGTACCCTGTACAAGGGACTATATCAGACATACATAAACCCTGTACAAGTGACTACACCAGACATACATAAACCCTGTACAAGTGACTACATCAGACATACATAAACCCTGTACAAGTGACTACACCAGACATACATAAACCCTGTACAAGTGACTACATCAGACATATATAAACCCTGTACAAGTGACTACATCAGACATACATTAACTATGTACAAGTGACTACATCAGACATACATAAACCCTGTACAAGTGACTACATCAGACATACATAAACCCTATACAAGTGACTACATCAGACATACATAAACTATGTACAAGTGACTACATCAGACATACATAAACCCTGTACAAGTGACTACATCAGACATACATAAACCCTGTACAAGTGACTACATCAGACATACATGTACCCTGTACAAGTGACTACATCAGACATACATAAACCCTGTACAAGGGACTACATCAGACATACATGTACCCTGTACAAGTGACTACATCAGACATACATAAACCCTGTACAAGTGACTACATCAGACATAAATGTACCCTGTACAAGGGACTACATTAGACATACATAAACCCTGTACATGGGACTACATCAGACATACATGTACCTTCTGTAAGTGACTACAATAGACATACATATACCCTGTACAAGGGACTACATCAGACATACATAAACCCTGTACAAGGGACTACATCAGACATACATTAACTATGTACAAGTGACTACATCAGACATACATAAACCCTGTACAAGTGACTCGTCAGACATACATAAACTATGTACAAGTGACTACATCAGACATACATAAACCCTATACAAGTGACTACATCAGACATACTTAAACTATGTACAAGTGACTACATCAGACATACATAAACCCTGTACAAGGGAAAACATCAGACATACATGTACCCTGTACAAGGGACTACATCAGACATACATGTACCATGTACAAGGTACCGCATCAGACATACATAAACCATGTACAAGGTACAGCATCAGACCTACAGGTACCCTGTACCAGTGACGGCATCGGACATACATGTACCCTGTACAAGGGACTACATCAGACATACATAAACCATGTACAAGGGACTACATCAGACATACATAAACCATGTACAAGGTACAGCATCAGACCTACAGGTACCCTGTACCAGTGACGGCATCGGACATACATGTACCCTGTACAAGGGACTACATCAGACATACATAAACCATGTACAAGGGACTAAATCAGACATACATAAACCCTGTACAAGTGACTTCATCAGACATACATAAACTATGTACAAGGGACTACATCAGACATACATGAACCCTGTACAAGTGACTACATCAGACATACATAAACCCTATACAAGTGACTACATCAAACATACATAAACTATGTACAATTGACTACATCAGACATACATAAACCCTGTACAAGTGACTACATCAGACATACATGAACCCTGTACAAGTGACTACATCAGACATACATAAACCCTGTACAAGTGACTACACCAGACATACATAAACCCTGTACCAGTGACTACATCAGACATACATAAACCCTGTACAAGTGACTACATCAGACATACATAAACTATGTACAAGTGACTACATCAGACATACATAAACCCTGTACAAGTGACTACACCAGACATACATAAACCCTGTACAAGTGACTACATCAGACATACATAAACCCTGTACAAGTGACTACACCAGACATACATAAACCCTGTACAAGTGACTACATCAGACATACATTAACTATGTACAAGTGACTACATCAGACATACATAAACCCTGTACAAGTGACTACATCAGACATACATGTACCCTGTACAAGTGACTACATCAGACATACATGTACCCTGTACAAGGGACTACATCAGACATACATGTACCCTGTACAAGGGACTACATCAGACATACATGTACCCTGTACAAGGGACTACATCAGACATACATGTACCATGTACAAGTGACTACATCAGACATACATAAAACATGTACAAGGGACTGCATCAGACATACATGTACCCTGTACAAGGGACTACTTCAGACATACATAAACTCTGTAAAAGGGACAACATCAGACATACATGTACCCTGTACAAGGGACTACATCAGACATACATGTACCATGTATAAGGTACCGCATCAGACATACATAAACCATGTACAAGGTACAGCATCAGACGTACAGGTACCCTGTACCAGTGATGGCATCGGACATACATGTACCCTGTACAAGGGACTACATCAGACATACATAAACCATGTACAAGGGACTACATCAGACATACATAAACCCTGTACAAGTGACTACATCAGACATACATAAACTATGTACAAGAGACTACATCAGACATACATAAACCCTGTACCAGTGACTACATCAGACATACATAAACCCTGTACAAGTGACTACATCAGACATACATAAACTATGTACAAGTGACTACATCAGACATACATAAACCCTGTACAAATGACTACATCAGACATACATAAACTATGTACAAGTGACTACATCAGACATACATAAACCCTGTACAAGTGACTACACCAGACATACATAAACCCTGTACAAGTGACTACATCAGACATACATAAACCCTGTAAAAGTGACTACATCAGACATACATTAACTATGTACAAGTGACTACATCAGACATACATAAACCCTGTACAAGTGACTACATCAGACATACATTACCTTCTGTAAGTGTCTACAATAGACATACATAAACCCTGTACAAGGGACTACATCAGACATACTCGTACCTTCTGTAAGTGACTACATCAGACATACATGTACCCTGTACAAGGGACTACATCAGACATACATAAAACATGTACAAGGGACTACATCAGACATACATAAAACATGTACAAGGGACTGCATCAGACATACATGTACCCTGTACAAGGGACTACATCAGACATACATAAACTATGTACAAGCGACTACATCAGACATACATAAACCCTGTACAAGTGACTACACCAGACATACATAAACCCTGTACAAGTGACTACATCAGACATACATAAACCCTGTACAAGTGACTACACCAGACATACATAAACCCTGTACAAGTGACTACATCAGACATACATAAACCCTGTAGAAGTGACTACATCAGACATACATTAACTATGTACAAGTGACTACATCAGACATACATAAACCCTGTACAAGTGACTACATCAGACATACATAAACTATGTACAAGTGACTACATCAGACATACATAAACCCTATACAAGTGACTACATCAGACATACTTAAACTATGTACAAGTGACTACATCAGACATACATAAACCCTGTACAAGGGAAAACATCAGACATACATGTACCCTGTACAAGGGACTACATCAGACATACATGTACCATGTACAAGGTACCGCATCAGACATACATAAACCATGTACAAGGTACAGCATCAGACCTACAGGTACCCTGTACCAGTGACGGCATCGGACATACATGTACCCTGTACAAGGGACTACATCAGACATACATAAACCATGTACAAGGGACTACATCAGACATACATAAACCATGTACAAGGTACAGCATCAGACCTACAGGTACCCTGTACCAGTGACGGCATCGGACATACATGTACCCTGTACAAGGGACTACATCAGACATACATAAACCATGTACAAGGGACTACATCAGACATACATAAACCATGTACAAGGTACAGCATCAGACCTACAGGTACCCTGTACCAGTGACGGCATCAGACATACATGAACCCTGTACAAGTGACTACATCAGACATACATAAACCATGTACAAGGGACTAAATCAGACATACATAAACCCTGTACAAGTGACTACATCAGACATACATAAACTATGTACAAGGGACTACATCAGACATACATGAACCCTGTACAAGTGACTACATCAGACATACATAAACCCTGTACAAGTGACTACATCAAACTTACATAAACTATGTACAAGTGACTACATCAGACATACATAAACCCTGTACAAGTGACTACATCAGACATACATAAACTATGTACAAGTGACTACATCAGACATACATAAACCCTGTACAAGTGACTACACCAGACATACATAAACCCTGTACCAGTGACTACATCAGACATACATAAACCCTGTACAAGTGACTACACCAGACATACATAAACTATGTACAAGTGACTACATCAGACATACATAAACCCTGTACAAGTGACTACACCAGACATACATAAACCCTGTACAAGTGACTACATCAGACATACATAAACCCTGTACAAGTGACTACACCAGACATACATAAACCCTGTACAAGTGACTACATCAGACAAACATAAACCCTGTACAAGTGACTACATCAGACATACATTAACTATGTACAAGTGACTACATCAGACATACATAAACCCTGTACAAGTGACTACATCAGACATACATAAACCCTATACAAGTGACTACATCAGACATACATAAACTATGTACAAGTGACTACATCAGACATACATAAACCCTGTACAAGTGACTACATCAGACATACATAAACCCTGTACAAGTGACTACATCAGACATACATGTACCCTGTACAAGTGACTACATCAGACATACATAAACCCTGTACAAGGGACTACATCAGACATACATGTACCCTGTACAAGTGACTACATCAGACATACATAAACCCTGTACAAGTGACTACATCAGACATACATGTACCCTGTACATGGGACTACATTAGACATACATAAACCCTGTACATGGGACTACATCAGACATACATGTACCTTCTGTAAGTGACTACAATAGACATACATATACCCTGTACAAGGGACTACATCAGACATACATAAACCCTGTACAAGGGACTACATCAGACATACATTAACTATGTACAAGTGACTACATCAGACATACATAAACCCTGTACAAGTGACTACATCAGACATACATAAACTATGTACAAGTGACTACATCAGACATACATAAACCCTGTACAAGGGACAACATCAGACATACATGTACCCTGTACAAGGGACTACATCAGACATACATGTACCATGTACAAGGTACCGCATCAGACATACATAAACCATGTACAAGGTACAGCATCAGACCTACAGGTACCCTGTACCAGTGACGGCATCGGACATACATGTACCCTGTACAAGGGACTACATCAGACATACATAAACCATGTACAAGGGACTACATCAGACATACATAAACCATGTACAAGGGACTAAATCAGACATACATAAACCCTGTACAAGTGACTACATCAGACATACATAAACTATGTACAAGGGACTACATCAGACATACATGAACCCTGTACAAGTGACTACATCAGACATACATAAACCCTGTACAAGTGACTACATCAAACATACATAAACTATGTACAAGTGACTACATCAGACATACATAAACCCTGTACAAGTGACTACATCAGACATACATAAACTATGTACAAGTGACTACATCAGACATACATAAACCCTGTACAAGTGACTACACCAGACATACATAAACCCTGTACCAGTGACTACATCAGACATACATAAACCCTGTACAAGTGACTACATCAGACATACATATACTATGTACAAGTGACTACATCAGACATACATAAACCCTGTACAAGTGACTACACGAGACATACATAAACCCTGTACAAGTGACTACATCAGACATACATAAACCCTGTACAAGTGACTACACCAGACATACATAAACCCTGTACAAGTGACTACATCAGACATACATAAACCCTGTACAAGTGACTACATCAGACATACATTAACTATGTACAAGTGACTACATCAGACATACATAAACCCTGTACAAGTGACTACATCAGACATACATTACCTTCTGTAAGTGACTACAATAGACATACATAAACCCTGTATAAGGGACTACATCAGACATACATGTACCTTCTGTAAGTGACTACATCAGACATACATGTACCCTGTACAAGGGACTACATCAGACATACATAAAACATGTACAAGGGACTACATCAGACATACATAAAACATGTACAAGGGACTGCATCAGACATACATGTACCCTTTACAAGGGACTACATCAGACATACATAAACTATGTACAAGTGACTACATCAGACATACATAAACCCTGTACAAGTGACTACATCAGACATACATAAACTATGTACAAGTGACTACATCAGACATACATAAACCCTGTACAAGTGACTACACCAGACATACATAAACCCTGTACAAGTGACTACATTAGACATACATAAACCCTGTACAAGTGACTACACCAGACATACATAAACCCTGTACAAGTGACTACATCAGACATACATAAACCTGTACAAGTGACTACATCAGACATACATTAACTATGTACAAGTGACTACATCAGACATATATAAACCCTGTACAAGTGACTACATCAGACATACATAAACCCTATACAAGTGACTACATCAGACGTACATAAACTATGTACAAGTGACTACATCAGACATACATAAACCCTGTACAAGTGACTACATCAGACATACATGTACCCTGTACAAGTGACTACATCAGACATACATAAACCCTGTACAAGGGACTACATCAGACATACATAAACCCTTTACAAGGGACTACATCAGACATACATGTACCCTGTACAAGTGACTACATCAGACATACATAAACCCTGTACAAGTGACTACATCAGACATACATGTACCCTGTACAAGGGACTACATTAGACATACATAAACCCTGTACATGGGACTACATCAGACATACATGTACCTTCTGTAAGTGACTACAATAGACATACATATACCCTGTACAAGGGACTACATCAGACATACATAAACCCTGTACAAGGGACTACATCAGACATACATGTACCCTGTACAAGTGACTACATCAGACATACATAAACCCTGTACAAGTGACTACATCAGACATACATGTACCCTGTACAAGGGACTACATTAGACATACATAAACCCTGTACATGGGACTACATCAGACATACATGTACCTTCTGTAAGTGACTACAATAGACATACATATACCCTGTACAAGGGACTACATCAGACATACATGTACCTTCTGTAAGTGACTACATCAGACATACATGTACCCTGTACAAGGGACTATATCAGACATACATAAACCCTGTACAAGTGACTACACCAGACATACATAAACCCTGTACAAGTGACTACATCAGACATACATAAACCCTGTACAAGTGACTACACCAGACATACATAAACCCTGTACAAGTGACTACATCAGACATACATAAACCCTGTACAAGTGACTACATCAGACATACATTAACTATGTACAAGTGACTACATCAGACATACATAAACCCTGTACAAGTGACTACATCAGACATACATAAACTATGTACAAGTGACTACATCAGACATACATAAACCCTGTACAAGTGACTACATCAGACATACATGTACCCTGTACAAGTGACTACATCAGACATACATAAACCCTGTACAAGGGACTACATCAGACATACATGTACCCTGTACAAGTGACTACATCAGACATACATAAACCCTGTACAAGTGACTACATCAGACATACATGTACCCTGTACAAGGGACTACATTAGACATACATAAACCCTGTACATGGGACTACATCAGACATACATGTACCTTCTGTAAGTGACTACAATAGACATACATATACCCTGTACAAGGGACTACATCAGACATACATAAACCCTGTACAAGGGACTACATCAGACATACATGTACCCTGTACAAGTGACTACATCAGACATACATAAACCCTGTACAAGTGACTACATCAGACATACATGTACCCTGTACAAGGGACTACATTAGACATACATAAACCCTGTACATGGGACTACATCAGACATACATGTACCTTCTGTAAGTGACTACAATAGACATATATATACCCTGTACAAGGGACTGCATCAGACATACATGTACCTTCTGTAAGTGACTACATCAGACATACATGTACCCTGTACAAGGGACTATATCAGACATACATAAACCCTGTACGAGGGACTACATCAGACATACATAAACCCTGTACCAGTGACGGCATTGGACATACATGTACCTTCTGTAAGTGACTACATCAGACATACATAAACCCTGTACAAGTGACTACATCAGACATACATAAACCATGTACAAGGTACCGCATCAGACCTACAGGTACCCTGTACCAGTGACGGCATCGGACATACATGTACCTTCTGTAAGTGACTACATCAGACATACATAAACCATGTACAAGGGACTACATCAGACATACATGAAGCCTGTACAAGGGACCGCATCAGACATACATGTACTCTGTACCAGTGACGGCATCAGACATACATGTACCCTAATAAAGAAATGCCTCATCAGACATACATGTACCCTGTACGAGAGACTACACCAGACATACATTAACCCTATACAAGTGACTACATCAGACATACCGATACGCTGTAGAGGTGGCAACATCAGATTTGCATATACTTTATATATATATAAGTGACGACATCAGACATACCGATACGCTGTAGAGGTGACAACATCAGATTTGCATGTACTTTATATATATATATATATATATATATATATATATATATATATATATATATATATATATATATATAAGTGACGACATCAGACATACCATGTACCCTAATATAGAAGTGACGACATCAGACATAGATGTACATTTGTATTTGAATATAGATGTGACGACATCAGCTATACAGGCACCCTATAGAAGTGACTTTATTAGATATGCTAGTTCCATATAAAAGCGACAGTTTGATTTTCCCGAACCCATTTTTTTCTGCAAGGTGTCTACAGTGCCTGTTATCTCTTGGTTCAAATCTCACTGGCAGATTGTAGTGTGAGAAAGTTTGTTAGTTACATTGCAGAAGGTCTGTTGTTTTAACTTGGCACTCTGATTACGTCAACCATCTCAGAACGTCCGGCTTAGTCATTTGAATGGGGAGTGAAATACTATATCAAATCCACCCATTTTCTTCCCGCCTATATGAAATATACTGTGTAGTGATACGTTCTTAGTTAGTGCTTTCGGGGGCATGTGTTTCAAGGCATTCTAGAAATGCGATTTCTTGACGAAAGAATGGTCATAGCCTTTATTTAGTCTAGATCAGACCCGGTCGAGGTTCTAACCCCTTTCTTTTCAAAGTAAGAGGTTAGTTTAATTGATACAATGTATTTATACTACATGTAGTTTTCTTTTTTTGTTGATGTATTTTTTCGTGTATTTTCAGCACCACGTTTTACCAGGAATAAACTATACATAAGATATTGCTACTTGATCGTTAAGTTGTATACTGAAGTTGAATCACTCGAGTTGAAGTTCCTGAAGATTTTCAAGACAACCCGAGACGTATTCCGAATATCCTCCGACTCTAACACACTTGCGGCAATGTGTATGGTCAGGACAATTTCTATATTTAAACCCCGGGATTTTTCGTTTCAAAAGCCAATTTGTACTGGTAATACTGACAGTACTATTATTATTTCTAGTTGCAATATTCAACTCTTGTTTGAACTGTGAACGTGTAATAAAAATGGCGGAAGTTCAGTGTCCAATTGACGTGCTCTATCAATTCTCATACCGTTCATTTCTTTTAGGTATGGTGTATGAGAGGACGGGGTTCGACCCCGGCTGGGTCTGACCAAGACTTGAAAATTGATAGTGACTTTTCTTTCATCAAGCACTCGGAAATTATAAATGAAAGTCCGTCAGAGACCTTAAAAACCGACGCCCGTATCTTGACGGGGTGGAACTTTAAAGAACCCTCCCTTCACATTACCCTAAGCGTAATGCAAAGGTCAAAACTTCTGTCACCTCACCTGTAGCTGGTGAGGTCTCGATATAAGTAAAATATTCTTGACTTGGGTGTAAAACCCTATTAAATCAAATCAAATCTTTTGGGTATATTCTTTGCTTCTCTGGTTATTTGGCAAGTACATGTTATTTATATGCGGAATTGTTTGTCTTTTTATGTACTATACATGAACAATATTATGTACAATATGACGATTAATGTAAAACAAAAACAAACCCCAAATGTTATATTTGTTATTCAATTTATTTTAATTAACTAAACTTAACAATAACTTAAAGATACAATAATAAAGTTTATGGCATTTGAAACAAAACATTTTCTGCAATAAATTAAGATGATTAAGTATCTGAAGTATTTACAAATAAATTAGTTCACGATTCACATGAAGATGAATTCATTCAGTCATATTCAAAATAAATATACCGAATCAAATTTAAAATGAATACAAAGAATCACATTCTAAATAAATATATTTATTAACTAAATTTTTGTGCTCAGTCCATTTCTTCCACTGTTGGTCCACTACAATTACTGCACTGTTGTCCCTGTGATGAGCCTCCGTGAAGTTTATACATTACTGGAGAACAAGTATTTTGGACTTCTTTGAGTTTATATCAAATTCATCCACATCGGCCAATGAGTTATTATCTAACCATTTAAATGTTTCATCACACACTGTATTCACTTTGTTTTTATCTTCTTCTGATAGTTTATCTCCTGCTTCTGTTGTTGCTTGTCTCACACTGAAGATGTAATTCTCTAGTTTATTCTGTGAAGCGATACGTTTTCTTTGCTTTTCATCCTCATCTTTGTATCTTTCTGCATCATTAACCATTCTGTCTATATCTTCTTTACTTAGTCTACCTTTATCGTTGGTTATCGTTATTTTGTTTGATTTTTGTGTACCTTTGTCCATAGCAGAAACATTTAAAATGCCATTAGCATCAATATCAAATGTAACTTCGATTTGAGGTACACCACGGGGTGCAGGTGGGATTCCGTTCAACTCAAATTTACCCAACAAGTTACTGTCCTTTGTCATTACACGTTCACCTTCAAACACTTGTATTGTGACACCTGGTTGATTATCTGAATATGTTGTAAATGTATTGGAAGTTTTTGTTGGTATTCTTGTGTTTCTTTCTATAAGCTTTGTCATCACTCCTCCTGCTGTTTCAATACCCAGAGATAATGGAGCCACATCTACAAGTAACACATTCTTTATGACGTCACTCTGGTCTCCTGTCAACACGGCGGCTTGAACGGCTACCCCGTACGCCACAGCTTCGTCCGGATTGATTGCTTTACTTAACTCTTTACCGTTCATGAATTCCTGCAACATCTTTTGAATTTTCGGTATTCTGGTTGATCCGCCTACTAGCACCACTTCGTCTATTTTCGATTTCTCAAGTTTAGCATCTCTGAGAGCTTTTTCCACAGGTTCTAGAGTTCCTCGGAATAAAACCGAACAAAGTTCTTCAAATCTTGCACGGCTGATTTTGCTGTAAAAATCGATCCCTTCGAAAAGTGAGTCTATTTCAATACTGGCATCTGCGCTGCTTGACAGGGTCCGTTTCGCACGTTCACATGCCGTTCTTAATCTTCTTAATGCACGTTTGTTATTGCTTATATCTTTGGCATTTTTTTCTTTAAACTCTTCGATAAAATATTTCACAAGTCTGTTATAAAATAAAATAAAAGATGGGTAAAATTTTTTCCAGCAACGGGAGCAGTTAACACTGGATATACACAAAATAAAACAAGATGCAAAAAATGATGAACGAACTTGACTGTTAGTGAACTTGTTTTTATACAAAATAACAAAATAATACGCCATAGTGTGGTGAAGCAACTTTGGTAAAGATAAGATTTTAAGAGTTCCCAGATAAAAAACACCACCACCACAACCGTCCTTGAAGATTTATCAACATTAAGTCCCTGACAATTTTAACCTACATTACATTAGGCAATGAATTTGAAAATTGAGTTTATACAAAATTATCAAAATGAAATATTTGTAGATCATGGTGGGTTTCTAAAAGCAAGACTGAAAAAAAACTCCTCTAAAACCCAGTCTGAGTTTTGCAGTTAGGCTCCTCGGTACGAGGCAGTAAATACTTTTTTCAGAAAAAATACATAATCCTCGGAAATATGATTTTTAAATATCCAAGCCAAGCAAAATCAACATTTTTAGTCATGTACCCTCATATATGGATAAATCCATTTTAGTGCAAAATATAGAGTGACCTATCTTAAAAACTGTTACCGAGGACATTTTTAAAAAACAATTTATAAGTACAGAATGTTTTTCATTAAATTTAAAATCAAAACAATTAAATATTGAATTGTTATGTTCTGAACTTAAGCTGTAGTAATATTTAAAAGGTTAATTTGGAAAAAAAGTTTTACTTTTAAAAGTATCAAGTCCGGGAAAATCAACATTTTTCAGTCATTTTTCAGAAATGGACTAGATCATAAAGACAAAGAATTAAAAATTAGATTTTTTAAAATCCAGTCAGTATTCCGAAAATAAATATGGACAACATTTTATAATTATAGGTGATGACACGAATTCTTGCAAAATATACCACAAATAGAACTTAGTCTGGATATTGTTAAATAATTATATATGATTGCTGTAAATAGTAAATTAGACTTACCTATTAGCCTTTCTGTGTCTGTAAATGCGACATAACTTGGTGTGGTTCTGTTTTCCCTGGTCATTAGCAATTATTTCCACTTTTCCGTGCTGGAATACTCCGACACATGAATATGTTGTACTTAAGTCAATACCGATAGCTGGAGTTCTGTTAACCATTTTTGTGAATGTTTCTTTAAAACACTGTAATTATTTCATGTTTATAGCAAATACTGAACAGTTTCAGTCGTTTATGAATTTTAAACACATTGTCAGGTTTCAATTTATTTATATTATAATAGAAGATTATCAAAAACCCGAGAAAAATTTACATCTCGATGATTTACGAACAAGATTTTTCCAGAATTTTCTGTCGTGTAAATTTTACAAAACGGGCAATAACTCCTCCTGGAAAGTTTTTAAGTAAATTAGTTGCGGTTGTCTCCCTTGAAATTACCAACACTTGTTCCTAACAATCACAGCTAATAAAATCCTTCTTTTCAGCTTCGAAAATCCCAGTTTACTATATATATATATATATATATATATATATATATATATATATATATATATATATATATATATATATATATATATATATATATATAGAGAGAGAGAGAGAGAGAGAGAGAGAGAGAGAGAGAGTGTTAACATTAATTCATTACTGACTTTGTAAAACGGTCTTAAAGGGTATGTGAATTCCTCCTTCCCAACATGTTCAGTAACAAATAAAACACTTGGATATTAATGTACTTCGTATGAAGATACTTTACATTCTGTGGATATTAATGTACTTCGTATGAAGATACTTTACATTCTGTGGATATTAATGTACTTCGTATGAAGATACTTTACATTCTGTGGATATTAATGTACTTCGTATGAAGATACTTTACATTCTGTGGACATTAATGTACTTCGTATGAAGATACTTTACATTCTGTGGATATTAATGTACTTCGTATGAAGATACTTTACATTCTGTGGATATTAATGTACTTCGTATGAAGATACTTTACATTCTGTGGATATTAATGTACTTCGTATGAAGATACTTTACATTCTGTGGATATTAATGTACTTCGTATGAAGATACTTTACATTCTGTGGATATTTATGTACTTCGTATGAAGATACTTTACATTCTGTGGACATTAATGTACTTGGTATGAAGATACTTTACATTCTGTGGATATTAATGTACTTCGTATGAAGATACTTTACATTCTGTGGATATTAATGTACTTCGTATGAAGATACTTTACATTCTGTGGACATTAATGTACTTGGTATGAAGATACTTTACATTCTGTGGATATTAATGTACTTCGTATGAAGATACTTTACATTCTGTGGATATTAATGTACTTCGTATGAAGATACTTTACATTCTGTGGACATTAATGTACTTCGTATGAAGATACTTTACATTCTGTGGATATTAATGTACTTCGTATGAAGATACTTTACATTCTGTGGACATTAATGTACTTCGTATGAAGATACTTTACATTCTGTGGATATTAATGTACTTCGTATGAAGATACTTTACATTCTGTGGATATTAATGTACTTCGTATGAAGATACTTTACATTCTGTGGATATTAATGTACTTCGTATGAAGATACTTTACATTCTGTGGATATTAATGTACTTCGTATGAAGATACTTTACATTCTGTGGATATTAATGTACTTCGTATGAAGATACTTTACATTCTGTGGACATTAATGTACTTCGTATGAAGATACTTTACATTCTGTGGATATTAATGTACTTCGTATGAAGATACTTTACATTCTGTGGATATTAATGTACTTCGTATGAAGATACTTTACATTCTGTGGATATTAATGTACTTCGTATGAAGATACTTTACATTCTGTGGACATTAATGTACTTCGTATGAAGATACTTTACATTCTGTGGATATTAATGTACTTCGTATGAAGATACTTTACATTCTGTGGATATTAATGTACTTCGTATGAAGATACTTTACATTCTGTGGATATTTATGTACTTTGTATGAAGATACTTTACATTCTGTGGATATTAATGTACTTCGTATGAAGATACTTTACATTCTGTGGATATTAATGTACTTCGTATGAAGATACTTTACATTCTGATATAGCCATAAATAGACATAGACATAAATGCCAAATTAATCAACGCATTTTTTTTACTTATTACAGTTTGCAAGTGCTACTTTTGAATTTTTATAAAATAATGCAATTCAAAAGTAGCACATGACGCATTCATTAGATGATCATGATTCTCTAGGTGTCGAGGGGAGTCTAGCAAGTACTCATGTTGTACACTTGTTACTGTGGTTCTATACACTGTCATTATAAATGAACACAGTTTCTCATCTTTGTAAAAAGTCTGAATGTATTTGATCTTATTTATATACATGTACATATATTTAACTTTAATTAATCTTTCTTTGATATTTTATGTGAACCCAGATATTCAGATTTTATATTTATGTTGCGAACTAGTTTTACCAGTAGGAGGAGTAATGGAGTTTTCACGCCCCAGTCAAGATTCTTTCACGAGGCGGTCAGTTCTGGGATGGTGGAGGAAACCGGAGTGCCCGGAGAAAACCACCGACCTTCGGCAAGCGAACTGACAAACTTTCTCACACTAGGATCTGTCCCGAGTGCGATTCGAACCCAGGCGGCGAGAGGCGCTGTGATCCATAAGCGCGTGCTTTAGACTACTCGGTCACCGAGGCCCCTAGTAAAACCAGTACATCACGATAATATTTTACCTTATAAAGACAGAAAGAAAGAAAAAAGCTTTTAATTTTCTTTAAATCTTTTATTCTCAAATGATTGTGGTAATTGCTAAAATGAAACTTCTGCTGATAATATTGTATTATTTATTCCCGGGCCTATATCGGCTGCCCAATGTGAAATGGAAAAACTACACTGCTGTCCCAAAATACATGTAAATAGTCTGAATTTCCTCCGCCACACATAAATTTTGACGGCTGTATGTTGACTGGACTAGTATCAAAGTTACTTATTTTTTTAAGGACTGCCTGAAACAAAATGTTTTACACGGTACGTTTTTAGCCTCATTAACATCATTACAATTACGATTTTATACAAAATAACAGTTCTTTTGATTAAACTTCATAAAACCAACGTAATGCTTTCAGCATTCAATTATCATTTGGTCAGGAACGAAAAGTTGGTGGCTTTTCACTGAAAAAAACCGAAAACATCGATATTTCAACTGCAGTGTGTGTGTGTGTGTGTGTGTGTGTGTGTGTGTGTGTGTATGTGTGTGTTGATTTTATACATTTCGTTGAAGAGATAATGTTTATGTATTATAATGGCGTTCTATTTCCATGTTACTAAGAATCTGTTATGAAGATTAGATTAACACTTTAACCGATGTTTTCATATTTTCTTATTTGGTCTACAATCTCCTTGTAACATTCTTTTGCAGCGTCCATGGCCCAGATAAAATCAAGGTGTTCCCAACCATCTATATCTTTATGATAAACTATGCTATTTGTCAATTTTCCCATCAAGTTTTCAACATCTATCGGGTCAGCAAGGAAATCATTTGTACCCGTAAAAAGGGCAACCGGTGTTCTCATTTGATCCACGTGATATAATGGCGGTATACTCTGCAAGAAAAGAAGAGACATAGCTTCACTTACGATGTATAGGTAAAATATTTTATGATATACGCGAAATTTTCTCAATTGTTTTACACTAAATTCAAAAATATTTCATTTTGACATTATAAAGCACGAGATCCTTTAAATCGCATGGTTGGTTTGGTCAACAGAGTATTTAAAACACACTAGACATATCATTTTGTCATAACTTTCCTTGCCCTATAAATAATAGTGATCTCAATATTATGAATGTGTTGTTTTCCTTCATTCATTGGTTTCGCCTTTATTGTTGCATTGGCTTTTGCTATTCGAATGAATAACCTGCCGTCATAAGAACCAAACATATGTTTATAAAGGATATAGACTTCTACCTGGTTATAATGCTTCATATTTTCCGATCCATAATCAAACATCTGGAAAAGCCCACTTTCTATTTCCTGTAAGATAAAACATAATTTAAAGTTGAGGCAAGTACAAAAATATTGTAAAAGGTATACATGTTTGATCACAATTAACTTGTTTCGATCGTTATTTTATTGGTTGTTGTTTCATGTTATTGGTTACATTGGCTATTGTCAAATGTTACAATTAACCAGCATACATTTTATAGCAACAAAAACGTTGGACCGTCTGACTGCCTGCCTGACAAACTAATTTGTATTGTTGTCAAGTCATTGCCACTAGGATTGTATTTCTGTATTTCGTTTAACCACTGACTGTATTTCGTTTAAACACTCTAATTACATTTCGTTTTCCCAAACCGATTGTATTTCCTTTAACAACTCCAATTGTACTTTTTTAACCGCACTGACTGTACTTTGTTTAACTACTAGCTCGACTGCATGCTCGTTTGTATTTCGTTTTTCACAATTATGTAATAATTTCACAACATTTTGCAATTTATCATGTCTTATTTAAACAAAATTGACTGCCATATTATATTTATACCGATTATACAATTCACATTTCCGCCTCTTGGATTGATATGCTGTTTTATAACCACAGACAAGTAAATAGAAGATACATGATGTAATTTAAGCAAGAATGTTTACATTGTACTTTTACCTGAGCAAAATGTACGATGTTCTGAACAGATGTTCCAGCCGGGTTCTCTGCAACATACACCGGAATTCTTGTCTGAAAACGATATCAACATTTAATATGTACCAATATACGACGTAGATTGACAACCATTGTAAATCATAAATAAACAAATCATTTTACTGTATCGATTAACTGCCTACAGTTAGAGGTAAAACAAATTTCAAATTAATTCAGTATACGGGTATTCTACTAGAACATATCGAAAAAAATTAAATCAAAAAAGTTTTGTCCAAGAAGACAAAGGACAACAAATGTCATGCATTTGAACTGTAAAAGCGATTGAAAAATTTTCTACACAACTTTTTAAGATAACAGCTGTATTATTAAATGACAAACCTTGCAAACAAAGACTTCAAGATTACCAATCTTTAAAAACAGAGAAATTTAAAATTACACACCGTCTTTTTACGATGAACTTGATACTTTATTCTAGAAATTTCATAATAGTTAGTCATTATTTCTTAATTATTTTATGTTTTCGAAAAACTAAAAAATGTCATCCAAAGAAGGAGTCTATAGGAAAAATGCCAAAATACAAGGGAACATCTGTGGGAGACCTCTATATCCAACATCGACTTGAGGCCAAATGCAAAATAATTTTAGCCTAAAGTACCTTTATAAAACATAATAAAGGCATCCCAAAATTGTTACTATGAATAAAAATGAAAATGTGTCATTAGTCATTTTCTCACTATTATTACCCGTTATTCTGAAGAGCAAAATTCACAATATTTTAATAATATACTCAGATAAGCGGTGCATAATTTAATTGGCTTATTTGTTGATGGAGCATTAACACTGCGTTTTAATGAGAAAAAATATTGTAAAAATGAGATACTATAAAATATATAAAAACCAAATAAAAAACAGACGGCATATAAGATTCGATCCAAAGACGTTACACCACACACCTAGCGTAGATGATATGGAAATCATTCGCTAGCTTATATCAAGTACTGTATGTATATTGTTTGGGGCGATTAAGGGGTAACGTGTTTTATCTTTATCCCCAAATTTCAATGTCAGTGCATCCCTCTCCATCAACCAAACTTTGCAAAACAGAAGATCACATGAAAATATAGAAGTTTTAGTAGTCAAATTATCTTTGATGGAGAGGAATGCGCTCTATGTGTATTAATTGAAAAACACGGTTATTTCTATCAAATTTTTTGTATTTGTGTTGAAGTATACGGAATGCAGTATTCTGAAATGTATGTTAAAACACATAATGTAATGTTTTATCAAACTTATAATATTCAAGACCGTTTAGTTTTGGTACTCTCTTTTTGATGTTTACAGTGTAAATATTATCGTGACAAATTTTAAATTATGAATTCTATAGGCGGATGCCTCGGCTTATTGAGAATCATCCTTTGTTTCTCAAACTTTAACCGAGTGTTGAAAAATGTACTTACTCTATTCATCTGATTAATGTCAAATCCACCAATCAAAAACAAAAGATTTTCACAGGCTATGTCACCCAGTTCTGGATTACAGAATCGTCTGCCAAGATATTTCAAGAAGTCACTAGTTGGCATGAAATCATACTTTCCAAACAAGTCAAAGATTTGCTGAAAACGAGAATAACATGTTAGTAAAGTTGATTCATTAATCTATCAACGATTTTGGACAGTTGGAAAATGTTTTATTGGCAATTAAATGCTAACATACAAACCGCCTAATGCAAGTTGCTTAAATGAAGAAAATACAATACTGAAGTTTATTATGAATTAACTACATCATCATCATCATCATCATCATTATTATTATTATTATTATTATTATTATTTTTATTTCCTACCCTAGATCCTACCAACAGGACACATCCAGGAACACAATGAATGATAACGAAATAACCACCGACACAGAACCATTTGAACAACATAAGAGACGGAAAAGAATCCTCAGCACGGGAGAAAACAGCGAAGAGACCAACACTTCCACAGCCGCTCCGACCCTATCCACCTTTAACAACCGCATACAAGAAGAGAACATGGCCTACTTCCGCATCTACATAAAACTCAAAGTGGATTCTCATTCCACATGGATTGACCCAGAAGATTGATTAATTCTAGACAAATGCTAATAAACTTTATACATAACAAAAACTCATTTAATTATTTATATTGCAGTTTTACTTGATCCACATTTTGTACATTATAGAATTTTGTATTTAACCTTGGTCCTGGTGAAGACACACTTTTTCCGAAAGCTTGACCAGACCACCAAAAACGGAATAAAGCAGTTGTCTATTAAATGATGGTGTTTATTACCTTACTACATATCATTAATATTATTATTATTATTATTGTTGTTGTTGTTTCATTATAGGAATTAAATTAATTTTTCTCTTTGTCATGGAAAAATGAAAGAATTTGACATTTTGCACACTGCATAATTCGCGTAATTCGATTCATAGAATAATAAAAAAAATAGTAATCAAAACTTTTACAACTTAAAGTAATAATAAGTAAAGAAAATTACATCACCAATGTGCAAGAAAAATTACAGAAAAATAGTTCCGGTAACAGAGCCAATTCTTTCATGCAAAAATAACAGAAAAGATCTGACTTATCAAAATGCTTGAAACAAGAGAGAATTGAATTATTACTGCTTAACGTCAAAGATACGAGGAACTTAAAATTTTTTGATAGTCAAATCTAGCTGTCAAAATATTGGATGGTTACATCCCTACAAAAATAATTAAACTTCGACAATTGATGCTATTATATTGGCAGGCATTAAATACATGTGTATATTGGAAAACCAGAGTGCTCGGTTTTATAGCCAATCGTTTCAATTATGGTTTGTTTTGAAAGACAAAAACCAAAATATATAATCAATGATATTTTCAAGTAATGTTTTTTAAACATTAAACCGTAATTATTTCATCATTTTTCGACTTATGCTTCAAGATCTATATCAGTAGACTTCGTTAAGTATTCATTTTAAAATCTCTTTTCAAAATTA
Organism: Tegillarca granosa; assembly: GCA_029721355.1. Classification (NCBI taxonomy): domain Eukaryota; kingdom Metazoa; phylum Mollusca; class Bivalvia; order Arcoida; family Arcidae; genus Tegillarca; species Tegillarca granosa. The sequence continues at coordinate 6,421,535 of CM056594.1, read as the reverse complement.
CTGAAAATTACTTACAAAGATAAATTATTTACCTGAATGTTACCTGCTATTTCAGCAAAGAATCTTATAGGACTCTCGATATATTTCACAGTGACCACGGGTGCTAAGGCAAAGAACAATTTGACTTTCTTCCCCAGTAGCTGATCCTGACTAAATGCTCCAAATGCTTGCATTGTTCCTTGAGAGTGACCGACATAATATATTTGACTGCTGTTGGTTACATTTGTTATATAGTTGATCATTGCTGGAAGGTCGTATTTTATCATTTCATCAAAGCTGAAATCAAAAAGCTATGGTCAAGACAAATATTAAAAAACATTCAACACAAAAGAATAAGAATGAAATAAGAATGAAAGTAAAAACCTTTACTTGGAAACAGTCAATGTAACCAAGGACACACGAGTTTACGATAAAACATTGCAAAGAAATGACAAAATCATAAAATGACCAGAAATAATAAAATTCCGATTTTTGACGGAAGAAAACGTTTGCCGCAGAAACGCTATTTTAAAAAGTGTCAAAAACGCAAATAGCAAAACAGAAAAAATATTAGACTTAAAATTGCTTCTCGCATACTGAGCATGTGAAATGTTTGACGCGTGAAACCAAAGTAGCTTTACTCTTTTAGCTGATAACTAATAAGAAAGTCTCGAAAACATTCTTAAGACCGCAAGCGTCTGTCACAATGAGTTTATGCGTTAATTGTAAAAAAATGCTTCTTACATTAACAATGTTGTCCTTGAAACGCTGCTTGAAATTAAAACGTCAATTGACCACCGAGGTCAATGTGTAAAAAGTAAATAATTGACAGCTGTGTAAAATCGCTATGCGCATCTGCGATAACCACGGAATATTTCTGCACACTGTGAAAAGAATTTGCTACTGATATTTTACATGTTGAAAAACGAGGCAAATGGTTGATTCGTTTGCTCATACGACGCGACGTAATAGGTCACCAAAAATATCATTTCCGATGTAAACGTCCCCATTTTCTACATGTAAAATACCCGTAGTAGCAACAGTTTCCTTTCTACAAAAATATTCTTTTGTGGATGCGCTTAGCGATTTTTAGTCACAACAAGACCCAAGCAAGTGAAAAATAGCAAACTTAATTAACGTTGATTGGATTTTATGAACGTTTTGCATAAAAGACTTTCACAAACACAGTGACTCAAACAGTAGCTTCTGAATCACTATGCAGATGTTAAAATGTTACGTAAGTAAGCCTTTTAACAATTATTCATTTACCTTTTTCTGCTGTAAATAGTAACGTTATTTGACGAAAAAAATACAGAAAAGAGACCTTTAAAAACTAAATAGACAAAGTTTCTGGCAAATGTTGTAACCTAATCTAATTGCTGTGGGTATGAACATGAGTTCAAATTACCTAAAAGCCCAAAATTCCTCGTCGGTAGGTTTATACTTTATGTGTCGTCTGGAATAAGTATTTCCACGATTGTTTCCTAACCAGACGTCCATCCCCGCGTCAGCCAAGATAAAACCAAGACTTTGATCTACAAGATTCTCAACCCAGCACGAAGAACATGATAATAGTCCATGTTGTAGTAACACAACTGGTCTGCTGGAAATACCTTAAAAGAAAGCGGTAAAGAAAGAGTACGTTAGTGCCTAAAACGTATCATGTAATTTATAGCTTTGCAAAAGGAATTATATGCGCGAAAACGGGTATATAAAAACAAGGCAAGATGCATGTATACAAATATTGTAGCCTTTGGCTATAACCCTCCCATACGGACGGAAACATGTACAATGAAAGCATGATAATATTGCAACTACAGATTAAACAAAATGGTGTAAGGATATAAAAAAAAACACCCGTTTCTATAGTATAGGAAAAAGGTTGGTATTTGTTTTAAATGGTGTTACAGCTATATATAATACAAATACCAGCCAAATTCTGATGTGCCAGATGTGCACATTTCGGACATTCATTCCTCATCAGTGACACTAAGATCAAAAAGTTTGATACATAAAAATATAAGCCAAACAGTTGAAAATAATGAATCTAAAGTTTCAAAATTATATAAATCCAAATCCAGCTAAGGAATGCTGTGCATGAGGGAACAAACCTTAGTTTTAAATTAATTCCAAATTTTAGACCACTGAAAATTTTGCTAAATGGTACGTTTTCTGACAGCACAAAGTACTGCCTACTGAGTTATGGATACCCTCGGGGAGTTTTACTCCACCAGCAGCGGTACCCGCTCAGGGGTAGTAAATATATAATACAAATACCAGCCAAATTCTGATGTGCCAGATGTGCACATTTCGGACATTCATTCCTCATCAGTGACACTAAGATCAAAAAGTTTGATACATAAAAATATAAGCCAAACAGTTGAAAATAATGAATCTAAAGTTTCAAAATTATATAAATCCAAATCCAGCTAAGGAATGCTGTGCATGAGGGAACAAACCTTAGTTTTAAATTAATTCCAAATTTTAGACCACTGAAAATTTTGCTAAATGGTACGTTTTCTGACAGCACAAAGTACTGCCTACTGAGTTATGGATACCCTCGGGGAGTTTTACTCCACCAGCAGCGGTACCCGCTCAGGGGTAGTAAATATATAATACAAATACCAGCCAAATTCTGATGTGCCAGATGTGCACATTTCGGACATTCATTCCTCATCAGTGACACTAAGATCAAAAAGTTTGATACATAAAAATATAAGCCAAACAGTTGAAAATAATGAATCTAAAGTTTCAAAATTATATAAATCCAAATCCAGCTAAGGAATGCTGTGCATGAGGGAACAAACCTTAGTTTTAAATTAATTCCAAATTTTAGACCACTGAAAATTTTGCTAAATGGTACGTTTTCTGACAGCACAAAGTACTGCCTACTGAGTTAAGCTATCTTAGGTCCCAAACCTTCCAGATCATCATTCACACGTTTTATCTAATAGTTTCTATTTGTCTGTAGTTTATTACACGAAAATGTTCAGAAAAGTGTCCATCCATCTTATGTAGCTAACAATGCTGCAAAAAATTGTTCAGTTACTTATTGTTGGCGAAAAAAAACTTTGTGCATATTGGTTGTTTCTTAGACACCTTAGACTAAATTACATCAGCAATAAAAGAAGGATCCTGATAAGTTCAGTTAAAAACTTCCTTTTAAAGTTAGATCGATGTGGTCTAAATTCAACCCCATTTAAAATTCTTTGTGACAAAATACACGTTTTGAAGCAAAGTTATAAATTACCTGTGTTAGTTTTTCCATACGGAATACGTTGAACACCAAGTATAAATCCATCAGCAGTTTGGACAGAATGTTCTTGACAAGGGTAACCTTTACTAGTAATCAGCTGAGTCTGTTATGTTAAATATAAAATTGAATGATTTTATTATCAGCTGAAAAACAAGTTGTAACGAAATAAACAGATTTTTTTATCACTTATCATTTAACTTTTTAAATACATGGCTGCAAAATGATTAAAGGAATACACCGAATTTCTCAACAACAATTTTCATTGAATTTGTTGTGGTTAAGTCAGTTAATGGATTTCCGAAATGTGAACATATGGCACATCAAAATTAAACAGGTGATTTTGTTAAATTTCAAGTCCATCAATTGCAAAAATAAAGTCAAACAGAGAGCTGTTTAAATGCTGGAATGTATGGCAACGCGGCCTCCTCTGAAATGAGATGATTAAGCATTGTTAATTCCCTTCCATTAAAGGCGAAGTCGTCGGAAATTGAAACGACTTCTTAACCAAATTTTCGTGTCGTAGTAAGAAAACAATTGTAAAAATACAAATTTTATATCCCATCACTTCAATAATACTTATTAGTACCTCAATACAAGTACATCATTCTCCTATTATTTTCAATTTCTCTTGTTCATCGGGAAGTTAAAATATTGACTTACCACATTCATATAGACCTCTGGATCTATAGTATTACGTAACCATTGTTTGGATGTTACGGAGGTTGTTGTCAAGGAAATAACAAGAAGCGAAAACAGAAACGAAAATGAAGCCATAGTGAAATGATAAACAATAAGTAACAACACTGATTACTATATGTACTCATAATAAATATCATCTGATGGTTAAACTCCAAGGTCAATGACTGATAACTGTGCTTTATCTGTCCACTGATCAAAGTGACCTGATAAAAAACAAAGTAGCATAAATCGATGTTTAACGATTTAAAATGTGAACTAAATTGTAACTTTGAATTTAAAAAATAAGGTGTAAAAATCAACGAAAAGAGATAATATGTGAAGAACATATACAGAAGACATCATTTTTTATTTTAGAACAGAACATAACTATAGTACAGGAAATCTAGAATAAGTACTTGTATCTATATTATATATTATGTAATGAAGTGATAGTCATGCTCTATTAGTCTTTCTATAGTACATGGTCTTAAGTATTAAAAGTAAGCAGTGCCATGTACAAATACGAAACATAATTATTGTAATATTATTTCAACAATTGTTTTAAAAACTGAATTAGATAAATAAAAAATATTACATGTATTGCAAATTTGAAGTAAGTACAATTCGTTACGTTCTTGTTTAGGATTATTACGGTAATTGCCAAACAAGTTTGCAAACTTCCTGCATTGGAAGCAAATAAGCATGTTCTCATTTTTGAGATTATTTGCAGAGTACCACAGGCTGGTAGTCCTATTTTTCTCTTATCCTAACACACGTTCATGCACGGCGGCTGTGTGCCAGGCATAAAAGTGTGTTTGGTAAGAGAGAATTCGGACTATACAGGTTGGTTGACCGAAACGACGCTTCACGTCCATGTCAAGATTATTTCACTATTGTAGTAAGATATAGTGATGCAAACACGAGAGAGAGAGAGAGAGAGAGAGAGAGAGAGAGAGAGAGAGAGAGAGAGCATGTCTTATCTCACACTTGCACTGCGGTATGTCATTGTCTTTATCATTTAGGTTATATGTAGCATGCAAAACATTGTGTTCAGATGATTAAATTTAACAACATGTTTAATATTCTGTGTGTCTGTACAATTATTTTAACATTTGCAGAACAACCAATATTTGGACAACCATGGGATCCAGAAATGTTTATGAATGCTGTAAGTATGTTGGCGTTTTCAGTGATTTCAGTGTTCATTTTCTAATTTGATTCGTGTGGTGTGTCGTGTTATTGGTTTGATGTAGCAATTTTGATGCATTTATTTTAAGCTAACTTGTTTATTTTTTTCTTAAACTTGCAATTGCTTTTAAGTGATGTTACTTACTACTGGGCCTATATTGTCTTTCTACTCTATACACTATTTAAAGTCGCATTTTTATTGGTTTAGCACATTTTTATAAATATTTCGGTATTATATATATATATATATATATATATATATATATATATATATATATATATATATATATATATATATATATATACTTTTGTGATTCGTATTATACAATAATTATGCACTTATGAATTGCCTCGGTCAACATTTCGCTCTGAACGGTCAATTTTGCCCAACATTCACGCAGAAGCCAGCGGTTCTAAATCTACACTAGAGGGCCGAGATGACAGTCAAAATAAACACTAAAATATCCGAAAAAAATAACATAAATAACATAAAACTTTCTTACTGTTTACAAATATTAACGTATATATACTTTGTGAAGCTCATAGCGTTAGTCACTAGCCTATGGTCTAAGTTTTCCAACTCATGCGACGAGAAAGGACATAAAAGCATGAATGGCCTGATCTTTTATAAATATGATATTATATTGGTAATTATAGAATTTGAATAAAAATATTCTAAAGGGTGAAATTGTAGCTCAACAAATAAAATTGCAGTATTAGTTATTGGTCTATCAAACCTTTATCAGAGACTTAACATTTAATTAACATATACATTCTAAATACAAGTCTTTTAAGGGTATTTATTATAATTAACAGACCCAGATTATAAAATCACAAGGATACCCCGTGGAAGAACATAACATCCAGACTAGTGATGGATTTATACTGAATGTACAACGGATACCATCAGACAAAACCCATACAATAACTGGTAATTAATCACCATAGCTTAAATCACAGTGGTAGTTTTTGTTTCATGTCAGATTATATCATATACATACTACAAAAAAATTGTAAAGCAGCGTTTTCCCAATTCAGATGAATTTTACTTAGTTCTCTTTTTAAGAGTTTTTATTATTTCATTTGGGGTTTTGATTTCTAGTTGAACTTTAAATGGATTTACAGTTAAACAGTTATACTTCTTCTACCATTTGTTAAGTATGGATTTTGCTTTAGATAAAGTTTTGTGATCTGTCAATTGAGACAAAGCAAGATTTTTAAAGAATACACTGTTGAACTTCAAAATATCTCCTTGGCGATAAGCGAGTTGACAAAGTTAACTAGGGTCATTATTAAGAGATCCACATGTAGCAAATACATATTGTACGCAATAGTAAATCCTACAAAACCTATGTTGTAAATAAGCAGTTAAATATGTATTATAAGCAGATAAGCAATAAACTTTTATTAGTGACGTAAATGGCACTAAGCTGGGAACCTAGCTTCTCAGTCACATATTCACCCTACGTGAATTGATACCCTACACGATGTAAAATAAAATAATTTTCAATACACAGAAATAAGAGAAAAGTACATAAATGGCAGATCTTTCACAAAAATTCACAAAATAGGTTTTGGTGCAGCAAAAAGTTGTTGCAGAATTAAAGCAAAATAAAAGATGATGATTTTTCAAACGACCATTTAGTCTCGATTTTTTCTGGTCACATCGGTTTCCTCAAACAATCAAGAACTTGCTGTCTTTTTGCATAAATCATTCTCTTAATTTCAACAGCCAAAGATAATCCAGTGGTACTTGTCCAACATGGGCTGTTATCAAGTTCAGATTGCTTTGTAATGGAATTAAACAACAGTCTGGCATTTGTTCTTGCCGATGCCGGGTTTGATGTTTGGTTGGGGAACAGTAGAGGGAATGTTTATGGAAGAAAACATATACGATACAATACCTCGCAGGAGGAATTTTGGGCTTGGAGGTATGTCAATGATAACGCATCTAATCCCCCTACTTCACGATACGCCAATCTTAAACCAAAATTATTATGAGATGTCCCTTCAGTCAGGCATGGTTATTGTTTTAAACAATACCGCTATGTGCTTTGATGAATTCAGTGCTTGACGCTGTAAAACAGTGACATCAATGACAAAATTTCTGAACACATTTGATATAATGTTTTTTTTATAATTTCTTAACATTTTTTAAATACTGGTGTTAATTTTAAATACTAAATATTGGCAAGTGCACTTATACCCATATGTAAGTATTATGTTGAATACTTTTTGTAATTCACAGCTGGGACGAGCATGCAAAATATGATGTTCCAGCGACTGTTGATTACATTCTGGCGGCGACCAATAAAACCAAGCTGTTTTACATTGGACATTCCCAAGGGACCGTGATGGGATTTGCTGGTTTTAGTACAAATAAAACACTACAGGAGAAAATAAAACTATTTATAGCACTCTCGCCGATTGCTAAACTAAATCATATCAGAGGTTTTCTACGTGAAATAGCTAAACCAGTCCAGAGGGATCTGAAGGTAGGATGTATAGATGTTTAAAAGCCTTTTTGTCTGGCCTGCAAATTTTTCTAGTGGTTTAGAAAAGCTTCCGTTAGTATTTAATTCTACTTAAGGTAATTCATTCTTTCATTATTCTAACTTGTTTTATTTATTTATTCATTTATTTATTTACCAACAATAAAATTCTCTTAAACGTTTCCATGGCAACATTTTGCAGCCTCATGTATTTGTCGATTATTTCAGTTAACATGTTTGAGTATAAAAGTAATTAAAAGCTATATTAAGCATAAATTTTAAATTGTATGGTAACTGATGTCAAATTTTTAAGTAGCGATTATTTGTATCTAGCAATGTAAAATTGTAGTTGTTGATAAATACTTTATAAATACCAGTTCAAGTTACATATATCTCCTGCATAAATCATTCATTCAATATATCCCGTACGGCTAAAATTATTTGTGATATAACACGTCAAAACGTCAAATAACAACTAGTTAAAAAACTACTCCATTTGCACAAACCGTCTACTAGGAAACCATAAAACGATTGTTTATCTTTTAAATACCAAAAATAAGAAGCAGTATATATTACTGTAACTTTTGTGAAATTACTTGTGTTTAGTTTTAATAATCATTGAACAATTTTCTAACCATAGTTCTTTGTTCCTTTCATTCTCAAAATTGACTCGCACGTGACGGGTATAGCTAGCTAGACAGGAAGGTGCTTACCCTTCCGGAGCACCCGGCCTCACTTCCTTGATGGAAGTTCACGTGTATAACTAATTTTGCCAGCTTTCAAAGTTTTTACTTTGTTTTTGGGATTGTGATCTGGACAAGGCTGGTATGTTTGTTTTATCGTCATATTTTGGGAGCATTTCTTATTTTAAAAAGGGCAAAAGTACTCTAATTTCCTCGACATCTGTTTAACCAAAAACAAACCTTTTTTTAATTTATTTTCTTTTTTATTTTATTTTTTATTATTATTATTTATTTTCTTTTTTGCTTTAAAGCCGATACATTGCTAAATCCTGTTCGCGACTTTAGTTTTTCAATTTATAACTACTTAGCAAAAACAATGTACTCGCGAAATTGGTAACTTCTAGTTCGTAAAGTGTTAGGGACTAAATTTAATCTAAATCCTCAAACTGACACTATCTTTGTAACAAATTAGTTACTTGTTATTGGCCATACTTATTTTACTAGTGTGCTCTGGTTGTCTGAATTATTACAATCTTTTTTTACATATTGTATTTTGAATGAATTTAAAAGTATTGTCATGTGCAGAATTTTGAATATTTCTCTTTGTAAAAATTAAAAATTCTGCAAATGACAGTATCAATAAACATCGTAATAAATTTTTCTACAGCTTGTTTATTTAGTTTTTGGAAGAAAAGATTTCCAATCTAATTCCACAGTGGTCATTGACATAGCACAAGACGTGTGTTCTAAGGAAAAGGTTGGAGAAATCACTTGTTCAACTGTATCTGGACTTATCAACGGGTTCGATCCTAAAGAGAAAAACATGGTATGGATGTTGTCAATATTAAAAAGACGAGAAATTTTAGCGATCAAAAACTGAAAAAAAACTGACAAGAAGAATAAGAGTTTTAACTACATTATTTAGCTTTTATACATGCATGTCGATGAAAAATTATCACATTGAAAGGAAAAAATAACACATGTTTAGTTTAGTTTTCATCAATCTTTTGAATTTGCGTTTGCAAAAGAATTTTAATAGCTTTTTTCCTTCACAAATTAACGTAATGTTTTCATTGTTTAATTAATCATTTCCCATATATATATATTTCCAGTTTAGATGTTTGATTTACGTTTTTTTTTTCATTGCAGTGCATTGTTGATGTCATATTCTGGATATAAGATAACTTACAACATATATTGTTTGTTTCAGACACGCGCACCTGTTTACTTTTCACATGGTACAGAAGGTACATCAGTGCAAAATATGATTCATTACGCCCAGGTAGGATACAACCATTCATCTTTCAGAAAACTTGGTTATTTAAACCAAATTGTTTAATTTAGTGTAAATTTAAACTGTTATTAAAATTAAATACATTTATGTTTGACATGGTATTTAAACTTACATTATTTCTGAATTTTGAGCAGAAATATTAAAAATATTGACTTATATACAGGACATAAATTTTCACCAACCAACTGGTAAAGCTAAGGATTTAGCAACTAGGTCCTGGTCAAACTTTTTGGATTAAACCCCTTAAACATTTCATGGTTAAATAATTGAACTTGATTGTTTTCCTCTTTTTATTAAAATAACTAAACTAGAGGTCCAATGTACCTGAAACATTTAACTTGATATAATTCCATTGAAAACGTCTAGGTTGTCAATTTCTCATTATTATTATTATTATTATTATTATTATTTATTATTTATTATTTATTTATTTATTTATTTATTTATTTATTTATTTATTTTTGGACAAACAGACAAAATAAACTTATTTTGCAATTCGTAAATGAGGTAAAAACACAAATTGTACAAAACATCAAAAACAAAAGTCTGCATATCAAAACTAGCTCAAATGTCTGAAAATTATGAAGGTAAAAACTAGTTCATTACCTTTACTTTTTGTCGAATTTGAAACACAATTTTACGAAATAAACAAACTATAGGCTCAGACCATAGAAAATTGTTTTTATTTCTAAAAGTTTCATCGAAATTTTTCTAGTAGATTAAAACGGGTGGTTTTAACTTACGCAAACATATATAGAGTATGATATACCATAAACTTACATGACCTTTTGCCAGGTGAGCTAACTACACAAGTCCAAACAAAGTCCCTAAAATCTTACATACCACTACAATAGTTGAGTTTTTGCTTCGTATTTGTGAGGTCGAGGGTTCAAATTCCTGCCGGGTCTGACCTAGACTTGAAAATTTGGTAGTGACTGTTTTTTCAGTCAAGCACTCGGCATTAAGAAATGAAAGTCAAGGGGTCCTTTGATTGAGACCTTAAAAACAGATGGCCTCCTTGCACAGTGCCCTAAGTGCACTTCAAAGGTAAAAACATTTTGCCACTTCATCTATAGCTGGTGACGTCTTGATATAAGTGAAGTATTCTTTACTGCGACGTAAAATGCCATTAAATCAATCAATCAACCTTGTATGAACATGAGATTCCTGTCATATAATTTATTCGATCGCTTTACTTCCTCTTCTATATCATGATATGTGATGTGTTTTATTCTTATTACAAAATATCGAATGATCTAATTTTAGGCAGTAACCAATACAAAGTTTCAGATGTATAATTATGGGTCAGATGAAGAGAATATGAAACATTATAACGAGGTACGATAAAACTGAAAATACACTAAAAGTGGGTCGACGTGTCTGAAGTAACAATATCAAATATTATATAACTTAAACTTACCATCGTGTATACCCACTCTACATTGTTTGAACGTTTTATTTTGTTCAAGATTTTTGTCCCCCGCTTTCATCGAAAGGGAGACAAACAAACGATGTACCATAGTTCCAATTTCCCTTTTTGCATTTTATGCAATGACTGTCCACATTACCCCTCATATATCATTACAATTACAGAAGGCTATTTCACTTGAAAGCGGGGAACATAAATTTTATGAATTTGCTTGTTTGTTTTTTATTCCTTCGAATACTCAGGCTTTTTCCGCCATACCAGAACAGACCGCCTTCAGTGTCAGAATCTAAACTGGGGCGTAAAAACACCATTATTACTATGCATTTTACTCTACTAATCAATTTATTTTAGACAAAACCGCCAGAATACAACCCAGCACTGATCACTATACCGGTTGCCTTGTATAGTGGTGGCAACGATTGGCTGGCTGATACAAATGACGTCAGTTATCTTTATGACGTACTTCCAAACATTATTGTCAAGAAGCAGTATCCATCGTGGGATCATTTAGATCCAATTATTGGGATTGACGCTGCAAAACTGTTGTATGATGAGATTATTGTCTTGATGAAGAGCGTGTAAACATGGATTTTAATAAATTGTGGATGTTTTTTTATTTTATTTTATTTTTATTTATTTTATTATATATATATATATATATATATATATATATATATATATATATATATATATATATATATATATATATATATAAATTTTTTTGCGGTTTCCACTTATATGTTAGTTTTAGTTTAAACAATATTTTATTGTCTTTTCATTACATACAATTGTTTAACATCACAATTATACGGGATTCTGAAACAAGAGAAGTATTCTCTTATGTAAATCAGTCTCCCTATCTATAATTACAATCATCAATGACCAATGATATCATAAATATTATAAGTATCACAGCAACAAAAAATATATATACTGACATGTTAGATAAAAACGTCAAGTTATCTGAAGAAAAGGATGGTTTTTGTTTCGCTTTCGGACAAGGATTACCGAGTTCTGGTGATAGAAAGAAAACTAATGTGTTCAGATAATTTTTAATGTTGGTTGTGAAAAAATCGCATTTTAATATTATCACTTTTTATTTACTATTATTATTTTATTTATTTATTTATTTATTTATTTATTATTTATTATTAATGCTTTTCTTTTGTAAGTTCCCGTCAAAAATGCGGAAATTTGCGATGTAAATGTTATTGTTGTGCGTATATTGATTAACCCATACCCATTGTATATTATAAAACAAAATAAGTCGCAATATAAAGGACAGTATTGTAAAATACAATTAACAAAATCTGGTGATAAAGTATTCTTATTAAAACTAATTCTTGTTCATTACTTATTAACAAGGCAGTTTGTCTCACAGCATTTTTATGGAAACCAACAATTTCTTTTCTTCATTTTTTATTTATTTTATTTTATTTTATTTTGCCAGTACTCAAGTTTCTTCCATCCGATGAAAAAAAGTCCCCGTCTCGGTATAAGTTAAATATTTTTGTAGTTGACTAGATCTTTTCCGAAGCGATAGTACTTACCGTTAGTTACACACTTGGGAAACAACGCTAGACCCCGGTTTCACAATCATTCACTCAAGTTAAGACTCAACTCAAATTAGGTAAAATTTCAATCTCAATTTTAAGACATAACATAGTTAAAATTAAATATAATTTATCTAATGTTACATTTAAATTGTTGTTTAGGTTAAGTTTACAAAACAAAGCATTGTCTTATAAAACTTTGCTTTTTTTTAAATATTGAAAGGAGAAAAATGGGAATATTTGAGTTTTCACTCTATTGAGTAAATAATTGTGAAACTGGGGTCTGAAGGATTGGTATTTTTATGTGAGGTAAACTAGCGGTAAATACGAACATATGTGTTCCCAGTAACTTGTATATGTAATACGCCAGAATACAATATAATGTATACTTAACAACGTTTACAAGTACTTCGCTCAATACGTTTGTAAATCGCGAATTCCCCTTTAAGACCTTAGACCCGTGTAACAATTTTTTCTGAACTTGTTCTTATTTCAGATACTTTATATATGTTTTTTAATCTACGGAGTCCGCGAAGGGACACTGAAATAAATACGTGTTTGTGATCCAAAACAACAATGATTCGTCCCTTTGCAAACGTTAATCGTACCTACCAACTGTATTGCGTTCCCACGCAAAAAGTATTTTGTTTCCATACAGTGATCATAAGGTCCCACGCAATGATCATTCGTTTCATTGCAAGAGTTTATATATCGATGGCTTTCTATAACAACTTGAACATTGTAAATATGGGGCGTTTAATAGACATACCGAGACTGCATATCTCAATTTCCCGATGATTTAGCATTCAAATATAGTCCATTAGTTGTTCTTCAATATTTTCACTATATAGAAGTTAAAATCGCGTTATTTATAGACCTCGATATAGCAGTTACAATGGTTGTATTTATAGACCTCGATATAGCAGTTACAATGGCTGTATTTATAGACCTCGATATAGCAGTTACAATGCTGTATTATAGATAGCAGTTACAATGGCTGTATTTATAGACCTCGATATAGCAGTTGCAATGGCTGTATTTATAGACCTCGATATAGCAGTTACAATGGCTGTATTTATGGACCTCGATATAGCAGTTACAATGGCTGTATTTATAGACCTCGATATAGAAGTTACAATGGCTGTATTTATAGACCTCGATATAGCAGTTACAATGGCTGTATTTATGGACCTCGATATAGCAGTTACAATCGCGTTATTTAAAGACCTCGATACAGCAGTTACAATGGCTGTATTTACAGTCCTCGATATAGCAGTTACAATGGCTGTATTTATGGACCTCGATAAAGCAGTTACAATGGCTGTATTTATAGACCTCGATATAGCAATTACAATGGCTGTATTTATAGACCTCGAAATAGCAGTTACAATGGCTGTATTTATAGACCTCGATATAGCAGTTACAATGGCTGTATTTATAGACCTAGCAGTAACATTGGCTGTGTCTATAGACATCGATATAGCAGTTACAATGGCTGTATTTATAGACCTCAATATAGCAGTTACAATAGGTGTATTTATAGACCTCGATATAGCAGTTACAATGGCTGTATTTTTAGACCTCGATATAGCAGTTACAATCGCTGAGTTTACAGACATCGATATAGCAGTTACAATGGCTGTATTTTTAGACCTCGATATAGCAGTTACAATGGCTGTATTTATAGACCTAGCAGTAACATTGGCTGTGTCTATAGACATCGATATAGCATTTACAATGGCTGTATTTATAGACCTCAATATAGCAGTTAAAGGTGTAATTTATAGACCTCGATACAATGGCTGAATTTATAGACCTTGATATAGCAGTTACAATGGCTGTATTTATAGACCTAGCAGTAACATTGGCTATATCTATTGACATCGATAAAGCAGTTACAATGGCTCATTTTATAGACCTGAATATAGAAGTTACAATGGCGTTATTTATAGACCTCGATATAGCAGTTACAATGGCTGTATTTATAGTCCTCGATATAGCAGTTACAATGGCCGCATTTATAGACCTCGACATAGCAATTACAATGGCTGTATTTATAGACCTCGATATAGCAGTTACAATAGCTGTATTTATAGACCTCGATATAGAAGTTACAATGGCTGTATTTATATACCTAGCAGTTACGGTGACTGCATATATAGACCTCGATATAGCAGTTACAATGGTTGAACCTATAAACCTCGATATAGTAGTTACAATGGTTGTATTTATAGACCTCGATATAGCAGTTAAAAAGGTGTAATTTATAGACCTCGATATAGCAGTTACAATGGCTGTATTTATAGACCTCGATATAGCAGTTACAATGGTTGTATTAATAGACCTCGATATAGCAGTTACAATGGCTGTATTTATAGTCCTCGATATAGCAGTTACAATGGCTGTATTTATAGACCTCGATATAGCAGTTACAATGGTTGTATTTATAGACCTCGATATAGCAGTTACAATGGCTGTATTTATAGACCTCGATATAGGAGTTACAATGTTTGTATTTACAGTCCTCGATATATCAGTTACAATGGCTGAATTTATAGACCTCGATATAGCAGTTACAATGGTTGTATTTATAGACCTCGATATAGTAGTTACAATGGCTGTATTTATAGACCTCGATATAGGAGTTACAATGGCTGTATTTACAGTCCTCGATATAGCAGTTACAATGGCTGAATTTATAGACCTTGATATAGCAGTTACAATGGCTGTATTTATAGACCTCAATATAGAAGTTACAATGGCTGTATTTATAGACCTAGCAGTTACGATGGTTGTATCTATAGACCTCGATATAGCAGGTTTTTTTTTCTTTTGACACTCAGTTTACAATATGTAACAATGTCTTTAAATCTTAATAATAGATGTTTTATGTGATGAAAATGCAAAGTAATGATTGATTAGATCTAGCAGGAGTAGTGTTTGCAGATAGAGATCATTAAATGGTAAGTTGAGATGAATAGACATTTATTACTTCACCATCGTGTCATTCTATATATATATATATATATATATATATATATATATACAGTTGAATCTCGTTATCTCGAACTCCGCGGGGAAATGCAAAAAGTTCGACTTATCCGAAGTTCGAGATAAACGATGTGAAAAAAAAAAACCGCAAAAAAGGGAAGTAACTCGTACAGATCTATCGGAAGTCACTTCCGGTATTATGTAATGCTTATGTCGACAAAATTCACAGTATTTACCGATGCCTCTGTATCTCTTTTAATACGTGATAAGCAAGTCGGTTACAAAATAGTGTCATTTTCAAGTATTGTGAGATAGTATTCAAGTACAATTTTATTCATAAGTATATCTGTATACCGCTGACAAGTACATGGACTATGTTGCTTTCCAGGTACAAAATATTGTTTACTGTTTTTTTTAATAAAAGTGAAATACGTGTGTTAAGTACATTTGTTTTCAGCTACAATGTTGCAGCTGTAAGAATGAAAATTAAAAAAAAATAAAGTAAATATTGTTTATTACACAAAATATCAATAAATTAATATCAAAACAATTCAACCATACAATCATCACTTTAATCCATAAATAATCATGAAAAGAATAAAAGAATGTCAATGTTCATTTCGTAAACATCATGTAAACTTTTCACGCATTAGCACTATACTTTCAATAAGGTTAATAACAAGAGCACTAATTTTAAAAATTTTAAACTTGACTATCCCCCCAGTACTAGGACCGGGTCCTTCATCCAGTTTATTTGTAGCAGGTTCACTTAATGACATGTTTAAACGCATTGGTAAATGATAGATTTATGCATTTTGTTTTATTAGATTTTCTTTTTTACTCAAAATCTGTCAATAACTGATTACACTATTGTATTTTACCGACAAACAGCGAGTCCGTTTTGTTCCGCATTCCGGTTTCGCTTTGTGTACTTTAATCACCCCAAGCTTCCACTTGTTTTGATTGATGTTCACATCACACAACCACGATGTTAAGCTTGACAGTAATTAAAACACCCGTTAATTTTCTTGATGTTTATTTTTTTATGCAACGATAATAATTAACGGATTAAAGAAATCAGAAGGTCAGTGCAGTTTAATAATAATGAATGTATTGGTTTTAAATCAACAGTGCCGACAGTCACTAGATTTTTAAAATTAATTAAATCTACCAAAAAATATTTTCTTAAAATTTTTGTTCGAGTTAACGAATGTTATTTTTCTAGGATTTCATTCATGGGGACGAAAAATTTGTTCGACATATCCGGAAATTCGAGATATCCGAGTTCGAGATAACCGGAATTATTTTAGTTAAATAAAGAACAATTCTGTCCGGACTTTTTCTAAAAGTTCGACTTATCCGAAAGTTCGAGATATCCGTGTTCGAGATAACGAGATTCAACTGTATATATATATATATATATATATATATATATATATATATATATATATATATATATATATATATATATATATATATATATATATATATATTCTTTTTATTATTATTATTATTATTATTATTATAATTTTATTATATAGTACTTACATGAAATGATAATGATGTGATTGTGCTGTTAGATGAAATGATTGATTGGTGTCTACAATGTAATAAGATATAACATATTAATAACTTTTACATAATATATAAAATTACAACAGATTTTTTCGAGATAGGTATTGAAATTGGTGTTTGAATTACTAACAAAGGTTCTGAAATTAGCAAGAAACGACATTCATCAAATAGATGGTCAAAACTTTCTATATTCCTATGACAAAAATTACAGTTATAATTATCAAGTAATACATTTCTATTATATAAAAATTCCTTGGTAATAGTTTTTCGATTTAAATATAAATAGAGAGTATCTTTTTGAAAATTATTAAAGGATTTACAATTTTTAATGTTAAGATAGCAAGAATGAAAATCCACTGAAGGATATAAGGATTGTATTTTTGGTTTAAAATTATTTTGATACAATAACAAATTATTTAATTGTTTTAATGTTATTTTATACCAATCTATATCCATTTTATTTTCTATCTTGTGATATATAATTTTAAATTGGTAGTAAGTATTTGGTAGGTTTATTGTATGTACAAATTTATTTTTCGCAAAATCCGGTGTTATATCTTTTATTATAAGCCCTATCCAATATATTGCTAATGATATCCAAGGAAGTGTCTTATTGTTTAGAATAGAATTAATTCTATGTATTAACATGGCATTTAGTTTAGTTTTAAAGTCAGGAAAGTTCATTAGAGTAGCACATCCCTAGCCACATACCATAGTTGACTGAGTAGAAATGTATTAATTACTTGAATTTTAGATTTATCCGATATAGTTCTATTTTTCCAGGTTTTTACAGTATTAGCGAGCTTAGCTTGTAACGGTTTCCAGTTTTTAGCAACTTGATCTTTACGAAACCATATACCTAATATTTTTATTTGGTCTTTAATTAAAGGTTTATTGAGATTATGTTGAGTTGGTGTGTCATTAATAAGTAGAATATCTGGTTTTTTTCCTTATTTATTTTAGAACCTGATGCCGCTCCAAATTTTTTGAATTCATTATTATAGTGTTCAAAATCATTAAGCGAGGTAGTGATAGCAGAGCAATCGTCTGCATGTTAAAAGAGTTGAATAGTAGTTTGGTATATTTATTCCTACTATGTTTTTATTATGGTTGATATTGTTACTCAACGGTTCTATAGCTAAAGCATATAATAACATAGATATAGGACATCCCTGTCTTATAGATCTTCTAATATTGATTTTATTTGATAATTTACCATTTATTTGAACTTGGCTAGTAATATCTGTATATAGAATTTTAACCCAGTTTATTATAGTGCTAGGGAATTCATATTTGTGTAATAGTTTTATAATGTAATTATGTTCTATTCTGTCGAAAGCTTTTTCCTGGTCAAATGAGAAGATGGCACCTTTTAATTTTTTTTTGTTCCATATAGTTCAATATTGTTGTATATTTAGTATGTTATTGAGAATAGTTTTGTTTTTACCTGCCCCTGTTTGATTAATATTAATAAGATTATTTAATTTTTCTGAAATTCTATTTGTCAGTATTTTAGAAATTATCTTATAATCGACGCATAAAAGCGATATCGGACGCCAGTTTTTTATAACTTAAGTTAATGATAGCATTTTCCATAGTATCTGGAAGGGTTTGTTTAAGATAAATATTATTTATTACTTCAGTTAAGTCAGACCCCAATATATCCCAGAAAGTTTGATAAAATTCTTTTGATAGACCATCTATTCCAGGTGTTTTATTATTTTGGAATTGGTGCAATGCCTTTTTACACTCTTCTTCTGTTATAAAGTAGTCAAGTTCTTCTTTATCTACAGTATCTAGATAATTTAAACTTATATCTTCTAAATATTCATCAATAACATTATCTGGTATATTTTGTGAGCTATATAGATCATTGTAATAAGTAATGACTAAGTTTATACTATTAAGTTTGCCAGTTTTAAAATTACCGTGTTTGTCCTCTAATATTTTATTGCTTTTTTTATTTTTATTTCTTGGTTTTTAAAGAATTGTATATTATCATAATCTTCTTCTGTGTAATCTAGTCTTGACCTTATTAATATACCTTGTTTAGTTATATTTTCAAACTAATTATTTTATTTTCCAACATTATTTTATCTTCAATTTTATAGTTAGTTTTTTCCAATTCTTCTAACTGTTTATATAGATCTAGTCTTACTTTTTCATTACTTTGTTTTATTTTTATACAATATTTAATTGTGATTTTTTTATTTGGTTTTTTCCCTTTTCCCACCATAATACTGGATCCATGAAACTTAATTTTTTAGTTTGCCATTCTAACCAGAATTCTTTTATAAGTTTTTGGTAGTCATTATTTTATAGAATTATTTATTTTCCAATATCCATTTCCCCAATTATCTGTATCGATAATCAAGTCTATAATAACAGCTTTATGGTCAGTAAAATAAAGAGGTTTATGAGTTATTTGTTTTATTTTCATTAGTTTAGGCTGAGTTATGTAAATTCTATCAAGTCTAGTTCCCGAGTTTATAGATGGCAAGTGTGTGAAAAAAAATATCGTTTTTATGCAGAGTTCTAAATATATCAGACAAATTTAAGTATTCTTTAATCTTGCCTAATATTGTTATAGAATTTTTGTTGTAATTAATAATACCAGATTTTACATCTAATTTTTCCTCCACCATATTAAAATCCCCAAGTAAAATGTTTGTTTCAGTGTTTACAAAGTATTGTTGCATATATAGTAAGAGGATTTGCATAATATTCTTCAGAGTGTTGATAATTATTTGGTGCATATATATTTATAATATTTATTATATCATTACATATTTTTAATTTTATACATATAAGACGACCTTTAAAAAATGTATGAGTTTCTATTTCTCTTATATTATTGTGTAAGTGTTTTTTAACCAGAATAGCTACACCTGTACTTCTAGTTGTGCCATTATTTTTACAGACCTTTACATTAAGTTTATTTTCTATTTTAATTTCCAAACTATTTGTTATTTTCGTTGATTCTTGTAGACATAGTATATCACTATAGTCTAGACAACTTTTAATTTTGTTTTTCACATTTGTTCTGATATTAAGTGTTAATATTTTCATGTCTTAAAGATGATAATTTGCAGCCACCAAGTTTTCTAAAGTGTATTAATGTATAATTTTTAAGATTTTTGTGGGTTTTGTTTTGTTATGTTTTGTTTTGTTTTTTTTGTTTGTTTTTTTTTTTTTTTTTTTTTTTTGTGATATTAGTAGTATAAGTACATGTATAAGATTAATGATGTAGATCATTATAGTGATATCAATGTATTAAATTTTTATAAATTCTTTTTATTTTTCTTTCTCCTTGCTTTAGCCCTTTTCCATTTAATTTCTGAAAGGATCTCATTCCATCCTGCTTAACAGGAGATTCCACTTCCACATCCAGATCTGGGACTGAATCTACAAAGTCGTCATCAGAAGTATCAGATTGATTGTTACGATTAATAATGTTATGTTTTGCATGACCCTGACTCACACAGTGCCCGGGCAGATTCATATTTTGAGTAGTAAAGGAATCTATGTAAACTCTGGATTTTACAGAGTTTGTACCTTCCTGTTCCACATCATTTGAAACATCATTGCTTAATTCTACTTTTTTTCAGTAGGTCAAAGCTCAAATTTCTCAGACAGTTCAATTTCTAGGTCTGATTCTTGTAAATAGCCTTGTTCCCCTACCATAGCAATAAGTTGATTAGCAAAATCTTTCTGAGTTATATCTCCGTGTTTATCGTCACCAAAAGGCGATAAATGAGGAAACTCCTTGGTACTCTGTAGATCAAGTTGTTCCTCATTGTTGCCATGAAAGGTTGATGACATAAGACCCAAGGGGTCATTTGGTTGTATTTCTACGTGTTCGGTTTCCCCTATCTCTGTATCTACGCTGTACAGATGTTTAAGGTATGTCTGTTGATAATTTTGATTGTCTATTGCCTCCTTATTTGGACATTCAGACGCACGGTGGCCCTCAGACCGTTTACAATTATAACAAAGTCGCCCCGACTGTTGGCCTGTGTATTTTGTGTAAACTTGTATTCCTTTAATGTATAGTTTAGTTGGTATGGGCTTAAGGATATTTTTGACCCTCACTACACGTACTTCAGTTTGTTTGGAAGGATAATCTTTAAAGCTATGTCTCGTGATTGAGTCAACATCTGCATATTTCCCAATTTTGGCTGTTGCAATGTCATCTTGAATCTCAAAGGGCAGACCAAAAATGGAAACATTGACAAACTCACGTTTAACTTCTAGATTGATCGGTGTACAAGATGTTGATCCAAATACATTATTCTCTAAACGAAAAGTCTTGTACTCGGATAGAAAATTATTTTTGGTCTCCATGTCAGTAAATGTGATGTAGTATACACCACTTACTTTTTGTACACAACTTTTATTTCTTAGAATATTGTTATGTTGATTATTTTTAATAAAGTCCAACAGATCATTTGTCGAAAAATTAACTCCATCGTCATCAATACATCTTATTTCGACACTAAGTGGTCTTTCAACTACTTTCCCTAGCAGGACACCATCATGAATGGGCTGTCCTAACGTGAAGGGTATATCTCTTCTATTGAAACCATCAGCCATTTTACTAACAAACAAAGTGCCCCTGGTTACCCAAGAACGCAACCTCGTGATTTTAGTTTTTTACCAAATGTGTCAAATGTACATACTTGCACTTTTGAACGTCAGAAAAGCCAAAATAAGTACAGAAATTCATTTATAATATACTAAAAATGTCACTTGTAACATATTTTAGGAGAGAACAAATGAATCACATTTTATACTACTCGCGCCACGTTTCGCATTCCTACGTGCGTTCCCTAATAGCAGTTACAATGGCTGTATTTATAGACCTCGATATAGCAGTTACAATGGCTGTATTTATAGACCTCGATATAGTAGTTACAATGGCTGTATTTATAGACCTCGATATAGCAGTTGCAATGGCTGTATTTATAGACCTCGATATAGCAGTTACAATGGCTGTATTTATAGACCTCAATATAGCAGTTGCAATGGCTGTATTTATAGACCTCAATATAGCAGTTGCAATGGCTGTATTTATAGACCTCGATATAGCAGTTGCAATGGCTGTATTTATAGACCTCGATATAGCAGTTGCAATGGCTGTATTTATAGACCTCGATATAGCAGTTGCAATGGCTGTATTTATAGACCTCGATATAGAAGTTACAATGGCTGTATTTATAGTCCTCGATATAGCAGTTACAATGGCTGTATTTATAGACCTCGATATAGCAGTTACAATGGCTGTATTTATAGACCTCGATATAGCAGATACAATGGCTGTATTTATAGACCTCGATATAGCAGATACAATGGCTGTATTTATAGACCTCGATATAGCAGTTACAATGGCTGTATTTATAGACCTCGATATAGAAGTTACAATGGCTGTATTTATAGACCTCGATATAGCAGTTACAATGGCTGTATTTATAGACCTCAATATAGCAGTTGCAATGGCTGTATTTATAGACCTCGATATAGAAGTTACAATGGCTGTATTTATAGACCTCGATATAGCAGTTACAATGGCTGTATTTATAGACCTCGATATAGCAGTTACAATGGCTGTATTTATAGACCTCGATATAGAAGTTACAATGGCTGTATTTATAGACCTCGATATAGCAGTTACAATGGCTGTATTTATAGACCTCAATATAGCAGTTACAATGGCTGTATTTATAGACCTCGATATAGCAGTTGCAATGGCTGTATTTATAGACCTCGATATAGCAGTTACAATGGCTGTATTTATAGACCTCGATATAGCAGATACAATGGCTGTATTTATAGACCTCGATATAGCAGTTACAATGGCTGTATTTATAGACCTCGATATAGCAGTTACAATGGCTGTATTTATAGACCTCGATATAGCAGTTACAATGGCTGTATTTATAGACCTCAATATAGCAGTTGCAATGGCTGTATTTATAGACCTCGATATAGCAGTTACAATGGCTGTATTTATAGACCTCAATATAGCAGTTGCAATGGCTGTATTTATAGACCTCAATATAGCAGTTACAATGGCTGTATTTATAGACCTCAATATAGCAGTTGCAATGGCTGTATTTATAGACCTCGATATAGCAGTTGCAATGGCTGTATTTATAGACCTCGATATAGCAGTTGCAATGGCTGTATTTATAGACCTCGATATAGCAGTTGCAATGGCTGTATTTATAGACCTCGATATAGCAGTTGCAATGGCTGTATTTATAGACCTCGATATAGCAGTTGCAATGGCTGTATTTATAGACCTCGATATAGCAGTTGCAATGGTTGTATTTATAGACCTCGATATAGCAGTTACAATGGCTGTATTTATAGACCTCAATATAGCAGTTGCAATGGCTGTATTTATAGACCTCAATATAGCAGTTACAATGGCTGTATTTATAGACCTCAATATAGCAGTTACAATGGCTGTATTTATAGACCTCAATATAGCAGTTGCAATGGCTGTATTTATAGACCTCGATATAGCAGTTGCAATGGCTGTATTTATAGACCTCGATATAGCAGTTGCAATGGCTGTATTTATAGACCTCGATATAGAAGTTACAATGGCTGTATTTATAGACCTCGATATAGCAGTTACAATGGCTGTATTTATAGACCTCGATATAGAAGTTACAATGGCTGTATTTATAGACCTCGATATAGCAGTTACAATCGCGTTATTTATAGACCTCGATATAGCAGTTACAATCGCGTTATTTATAGACCTCGATATAGAAGTTACAATGGCTGTATTTATAGACCTCGATATAGAAGTTACAATGGCTGTATTTATAGACCTCGATATAGAAGTTACAATGGCTGTATTTATAGACCTCGATATAGAAGTTACAATCGCGTTATTTATAGACCTCGATATAGCAGTTACAATGGCTGTATTTATAGATCTAGGAGTAACATTGGCTGTATCTATAGACTTCGATATAGCAGTTACAATCGCGTTATTTATAGACCTCGATATAGCAGTTACAATGGCTGTATCTATAGACCTCGATATAGCAGTTGCAATGTTATATAGTTGACATTTTTGTACTTATCTGTTGTGTTTATCTTGCACTATCAGCTTTCAGAGATCATACCTAGGACTTTTTAACTTTATTCTTTAGTTTCCATCAATGTTCATTTAGCGTAACTTAATGACGACGAATTATATGAAGTTTTTTCTAGTTGGGCACCCCAACTATTCATTAGCAAGACGTGTTATACGGATACGCGTTGCCGGTTTATGCCTTTCTTAAAATGTTGACAGGACAGTGATTGGCTCAATCATTTTTAAAATGAGTTTTTAGTGCATATCATCCAGAAGCACAAGGTGCCCTTGAAACTGCCATCGAACACTTCAAACATGATTAGCATTTGGGTTTTTTTTTTTTTTTTTTTTTTTTTTTTTTTTTTTTTTTTTTTTTTTTTTTTTTTGAAAGTGAAAAGGATAGAAACGAGAGAGTTTATTCTGTGTTGCTTAGATTTAATATTAATGATGCGGTTTTATTTAAACGCATACATACAACAGAAAAAAGCCCCTGGAGTCCGTTACATTACATCTGTGTAGTGACAGAGCCTCATAATTGAATTTTTCCCGTGTTTAATGTCTTTTTCCAAAATATCTCTTTTTTATTTTTAAGCACCGTATCGGTGACTCGTTGATACAGCGTCCGCCTCGACAGCGGGAGGTCATGCGTTAGAACCCCGATCGGGTCATACATGAGACAAAAATTTTAGATACTGCTTCCTTGCCTGGGACTAGGCATTAGGAGAATGGCGTATCGACTGGTTCGCATGGTGCCAAGATAATAAATTAGAGGAGTGCCATATCTGCCTGCGACATAACGGTATATCAGGTCATTTCGGCACTAAGTCAATTCGGCACCACTGTAAAAAGTCATTTCGGCATCTAGGTCATTTCGGAACCGATGTAAAGTCAATTCGGCACCGACTACAATTCGACAATTCG
Organism: Tegillarca granosa; assembly: GCA_029721355.1. Taxonomy (NCBI): domain Eukaryota; kingdom Metazoa; phylum Mollusca; class Bivalvia; order Arcoida; family Arcidae; genus Tegillarca; species Tegillarca granosa. The sequence continues at coordinate 6,396,403 of CM056594.1, read as the reverse complement.
GCATCCACGGTGGCTTATTTCTGACATCGACATAATTTTAGTCGACATAAAATTATCTCAACATGTCGACTTAATATCTTGACAAGTAATATCATGAAAAGTTGATGTAATAACACGATATGCCGCGATACTTATGTTGACCAGTCGTGATAATTATCTAATTTTTTTGTAACTTATGGAACACAAGTATCTCGGCATGCCGTGTTATATATCTCAACTTTTTATTTTGGTATCACAACTTTTCATGATATTACCTCGACTTGTCAAGATATTAAGTCATGTTGAGATAATTTTATGTCGACTAAAATTATGTCGATGTCAGAAATAAGCCATCATACACCGCAGATTTGTTAAAAAAAAATTATGATTTCATGTTTGTGTACGAAATTAATATTTAAAAATTAATAAAATTTAGTTATTTTAATTACAAGATGTAAATTATACTGTTTCAAATTATGACACGGATCACTAGACCATGTATAATCACCATGACTCATGGATTAACTCCTTTGAAGTCGGGTACTATAGGCAACAGCAAGCCGGTGTGATATGGGTCTGAAAAGTCCTAATACGTTGGTTCAGGTATTGAGGGAGTGTGATAAGAGTTTCTTTTGAAGTGTGCAGATCACACGAGTACACGACAGACCATACTACAGACTCTCAAATGGCTTAGAAGTTATAATTATCATACTTACAAATAGTTTTTTTTTAAATAGAAATTTCTCTGATTTATCATTAAATAAATACTGATATGATTAAAATAATGGATCTATCCAATGATTTTGCTTTCTGATTTTTACGTATTTCATCGTGACTTACTAAGTATAATACTTTTTCTTCATGAATTATCGACTACCAAACTTTGTAAATTCGCCGTTTATAAGCGCATCCCTCTCTTCCTATGTTTGAATGTTTACAAGATAATTATCGAAACATAGTTGTATTTCTTGTATCTGACAAACTTCCACGTAATATGCGTTTTCCCCACTTAAATACTATCTGTAGACGTTTTCATTCACTCATTCACATAAGAAAATATTTGTTTTGGATTTGTAACTTCTTGTTTATTATAACCCATTATATATTCTGGGAGACCAGTTTATAAAAGAGTCTTACTATTGTTTCAGAAATTCTAATTTGTTGATTTTTAATGTTTGATACATTTTTAAATTATTATCAAATATTTCAGTGCCATATACCATTCGAATACCTTCGAAAATCTATTTTCATTTGAATATTTGAACATTAGTTTCATCTCTACAAAGCATCATCAGGGAAAGGAGATGTGCATATTATTAATCCAAGTTGGCTCGTGATTTTCCTCGGTTATAGACACTGCAAGGTTTTATGTTGATCTGGTCCACACAGACACTATTACATGCTTACACACTTGTTTTCTGAATTTCTGTTTTTGTCATGGATGGGATTTAAAATTGGGTGTAACCTGTAGGTGGACTTTTCTTGTAGACCATTGCTATGAAGTTTATTCTAGTAAATGTGCATGGTACTTAATAAATTGTTGTTGATATTCTTGTTTTTGTATTTATTTACTTCCCTTGTTTTCTGTTCAATTTTCACTTAGTCAATGTGTTATTGTTCTGATTATCTCCCTTTCACTGTAAAGAAAATCTAATTCATAATTTATTTTCAAATAGGACATGAAAAAATTTTGCACAATTCTTTTTAGCTTTTTAGCCTTCGGCTCAGGTGAGCTTTTCTGATCAAAATTTGCCTGTCGTCGTCGTCGTCGGCGTCCGCGGCGTAAACTTTTACATTTTCGACTTCTTTTCTGAAACTAGGAGGTAGATTTCAATGAAACTTGGTCCGATGCATATATGGGCCAGTGCAATTCAGATTTGTTCGTGACGTTGTCATGGCTCCCAAAACTAGGTCAAGGTGACCCATGGTTCCAAAAACCTTAAAAAATCTTCTTCTCCGAAAGCGATGATGGGAGAAAAAATCTGATGTGATATTTGGCTTCTCTAGGGTCTTAAGCTTAAAAATTGTTCATTTCGTGAAATTTGGTAAAAAATTAGGTTACGCGTTTTTGCGTTTAATTGGAAAATTTCGTAAAATGGCTTCAAATCATTATAACTTGACTATATGAATAGATATTGACATGGGGTTTTCAGTATTGACTTTTTCTTGAAATAACTTTCAAAATGGGGTCAAGGTCAAAGTTCAAGGTTATGACCTAGTTTGTGTAATTTGTGCATTAATAGGCTATTTTCTTAGCAGTTACAATGGCTGTATTTATAGTCCTTGATATAGCAGTTACAATGGCTGTGTTTATAGACATCGATATAGCAGTAACAATCCCGTTTTTATAGACCTCGATATAGCAGTTACATACTGTATTAATGGACCTCGATATAGCAGTTACAATGGCTGTATTTATAGACCTCGATATAGCAGTTACAATGGCTGTATTTATAGGCCTAGCAGTAACATTGGCTATATCTATAGATATCGATATAGCAGTTACAATGGCTCTATTTATAGACCTCAATATAGCAGTTGCAATGGCTGTATTTATAGACCTCGATATAGCAGTTACAATGGCTGTATTTATAAACCTCGATATAGAAGTTACAATGGCTGTATTTATATACCTGGCAGTTACGATGACTGCATGTATAGATCTCGATATAGCAGTTACAATGGCTGTATTTATAGTCCTTGATATAGCAGTTACAATGGTTGTATTTATAGACCTCGATATAGCAGTTACAATCCCGTTTTTATAGACCTCGATGTAGCAGTTATAATGGCTGTATTTATAGACCTAGAAGTAACATTGGCTGTATCTATAGACCTCGATATAGCAGTTACAATCGCGTTATTTATAATCCTCGATAAAGCAGTTATAATGGCTGTATTTATAGAACTCGATATAGCAGTTACAATGGCTGTATTTATAGACATCGATATATCAGTTACAATGACTGTATTTATTGACCTCGATATAGCAGTTACAATGGCTGTATTTATAGTCCTTGATATAGCAGTTACAATGGTTGTATTTATAGACCTCTATATAGCAGTTACAATGGCTGTATTTATAGACCTCGATATAGCAGTTACAATCGCGTTATTTATAATCCTCGATAAAGCAGTTATAATGGCTGTATTTATAGAACTCGATATAGCAGTTGCAATGGCTGTATCTATAGACCTCGATATAGCAGTTACAATCGCGTTATTTATAATCCTCGATAAAGCAGTTACAATGGCTGTATTTATAAACCTCGATATAGAAGTTACAATGGCTGTATTTATATACCTGGCAGTTACGATGACTGCATGTATAGACCTCGATATAGCAGTTACAATGGCTGTATTTATAGAACTCGATATAGCAGTTACAATGGCTGTATTTATAGACATCGATATAGCAGTTACAATCGCGTTATTCATACTCCTCGATATAGCAGTTAAAATGGCTGTATTTATAGATCTCAATATAGCAGTTAAAATGGCTGTATTTATAGACCTCAATATAGCAGTTACAATGGCTGTATTTATGGACCTAGGAGTAACATTGGCTGTATATATATACATCAATTTAGCAGTTACAATCGCGTTATTTATAATCCTCGATATAGCAGTTACAATGGCTGTATTTATAGACCTCAATATAGCAGTTACAATGGCTGTATTTATAGACCTCGATATAGCAGTTACAATGTCGATATTTATATACCTCGATATAGCAGTTACAATGGCTGTATTTATAGACCTAGCAGTAACATTGGCTGTGTCTATACACATCGATATAACAGTTACAATGGCTGTATTTATAGACCTCAATATAGAAGTTACAATGGCTGTATTTATAGACCTAGCAGTTATGATGGCTGCATATATAGACCTCAATATAGCAGTTACAATGGCTGTATTTATAGACCTCGATATAGCAGTTACAATGGCTGTATTTATAGACCTCGATATAGCAGTTACAATGGCTGTAGCAGACCATACTACAGACTCTCAAATGGCTTAGAAGTTATAATTATCATACTAACAAATAGTTTGTTTTTTTAAATAGAAATTTCTCTGATTTATTATTAAATAAATACTGATATGATTAAAATAACATAAGGATCTATCCAATGATTTTGCTTTCTGATTTTTAAGTATTTCATCGTGACTTATAATAATTATTCTTAATGAATTATCGACTACCAAACTTTGTAAATTCGCCGTTTATACGCGCATCCCTTCTCTTTCTATGTTTGAACGTAAGATAATTATCGAAACATAGTTGTATTTCTTGTATCTGACAAACTTCCACGTAATATGCGTTTTCCCCACTTAAATACTAGCCGTGTGTAGACGTTTTCATTCACTCATTCACATAAGAAAATATTCAGTGTTTTGGATTTGTAACTTCTTGTTTATTATAACCCATTATATATTCTGGGAGACCAGTTTATAAAAGAGTCTTACTATTGTTTCAGAAATTCTAATTTGTTGATTTTTAATGTTTGATACATGTAAATTATTCGAAATAAATTAAAATTGGACTAATGAACCAAATAAATGTCCATGTTGACAGTTTAGAATAGGAAAATTATCTAAATGCAATATTCAAAGCGATATTTTTTTTTTACTATTCACCTGAGTTAATTGTTGATCTTTCAAATTTACTCAATCTTTCTTTCCCGAGTTTTTAGTTATATTCGCCAGTGAGAAGCTGGCATTTGCTGGTTTCCTCCCTTTAAATTCTGGCACAATCAAAGGGAGTGAACTCTGATACCTAAATCTATGCGCAGAACTACTGCGCAACATTAAGCGCAGATCATTATGCGCAGCGGAAGAGACGAGATTTGACCTTGCACGTGTTTGGTAATTTTACTTGAAAATTTTTTTTTTTAAAATGCAGTCGATAACACGATTTATAGCAAGGGTTTTACCAAAAAGACCAACATTACTACGACCAGTAAACAGGTAAATCAAAGTAAAAATGCTGATCTGAAAATCAATACGTAATAATTTGATATTTGTCTCCCCCCCCCCCCCCCGCCTTAGACACCGTCACTAGAGATCGGAACCGTGCTTTTAAACATTTGTATATGATTTTAAACAATATATTTAAATTAACTTTTGATACAAGCAATTTGGATGGAAAAAAGATAATTATCAGCAATTAATCCAAACAATGGCGATATTGATTGTCCTTCGCACTGGCTTGTCCGAACTCAATAGTTTACATAATTTGGCAACCACCTCAAATTTCCAATTAAAAGAAAAGGCCTTATTGTTTCTTGAAGTTGAAAAAATTCAATTGTAAGGAAGTCCAGCCATATTCAAATGGCTAGCACGATTCTTTTAGTTTGTTGGTTATATGTATGTTTAATTCATAATTACATAATTTTTATTTCAGTACCCTTGGGTCTGCCGTTAATGCCTCAAGATGTATTTGCACGTGCAAAATTTTTCACAAATATCCCAAAAATGTAAGTACACAGAGGGTTAAGCAACAGGGCTTGATCAAATCCAACAAAAATATTGTTCCATTGTGATAATGATCCCAAATTTTACTAATTTCCATAGAAAAGCCAATGAAAATGAATGTCAAGGCTGTTTATAATAAAGTGATTTTCATTTTCCAATTGGATTAAAATAAATAAAAATTGAACACAAGTTATGGCAATAATAGATGTGTAAGTTCAGTTTTGGTGTTGGACAACTGTATGTAGTAAAGGGAAATTTTTTTTAAATATCTAAGACAGGTCCAAGTCCAACTAGAATTAAAATCCGAACAATCTAGTCCGAGAGATCTGACGTCGATTATATTTTACTTTTCGACTTTTGTAAAATCGACGTCAGAGATCACTCCATATAGTTTTATCCTAGCAAACCGCCGTGTAAATGTCACGGCATCATATTTGGTTGCCGTGGTGCGTATTTCGTGCAGATGCGGACATTATTTCCATATACTATCACGTTTTGTTGACATTGTCGTCATCCATTTTTGAAAACTCATATAATCTCGCGGGAATTTACGTGCCTTCGCTGATCAAGTGTACTTGGCTTGTAAAATGAGAGAGAGTTGTAAGAGAGAGAGAGAGAGAGAGAGAGAGTTAAAACTCTAATCACAGAATATTGCAAACTAACTAAATTTATTTATTGGAATAATAAAATACACTATATCAATCTGATGTAATTTATTGAAATTATATGCGCTGTGTAGTTACATCGTCGTTCCACAACAGCATTACAATGTTTAAGTCTGTGAGACTGTTTTTCCATTGACAAACAGAAGCGTAGTAAGCTTATCCATATATGGAATGTCAACCTTTATGACCGATTTCCTATTAGCCAATCAGCGAAGGCTCCTAAATTCCCGCGAGATTATATGAGTTTTCAAAAATGGATGACGACAATGTCAACAAAACGTGATAGTATATGGAAATAATGTCCGCATCTGCACGAAATACGCACCACGGCAACAAATTTGTGATGAAAACTTGAAGATAACTATCCCGGTAAGACAAATGCCAAATTTCAGAGCTAGACATGCTGAAATAATTTTGTTACAACCAAATATGATGCCGTGACATTTACACGGCGGTTTGCTACGATAAAACTATATGGAGCGATCTCTGACGTCGATTTTACAAAAGTCGAAAAGTAAAATAAAATCGACGTCAGATCTCTCGGACTACCAACAGTCATGTTTTGAAAAAAGGATTTGGTAGGATATGTAAGACTGTAGTCTTTTCCCGACATTATGCTAATTGTTTGTACAAGAAATTTTGGCAGTAATGAAATGAATAAATGAAGGAGACATCTTTTAGCTGTTTGTCCTACCTGTTTAATTTTGATTTAATTTTAATTTTGTCCAGACATTTATAAGCTCATTTGTTAATTTGAATTATTTATTTACCCCATATTCTCCTCTTCTATCAAATATTTCAGTGCCAGATACCATTCGAATACCTTCAAAAATCTATTTTTATTTGAATATTTGAACATTAGTTTCATCTCTACAAAGCATCATCAGGGAAAGGAGATGTGTATATTATTAATCTAAGTTGGCTTGTGATTTTCCTCGGTTATAGACACTGCAAGGTTTTATGTTGATCTGGTCCACACAGACACTATTACATGCTTACACACTTGTTTTCTGAATTTCTGTTTTTGTCATGGATGGAATTTAAAATTGGGTGTAACCTGTAGGTGGACTTTTCTTGTAGACCGTTGCTATGAAGTTTATTCTAGTAAATGTGCATGGTACTTAATAAATTGTTGTTGATATTCTTGTTTTTGTATTTATTTACTTCCCTTGTTTTCTGTTCAATTTTCACTTAGTCAATGTGTTATTGTTCTGGTTATCTCCCTTTCACTGTAAAGAAAATCTAATTCATAATTTATTTTCAAATAGGACATGAAAAAATTTTGCACAATTCTTTTTAGCTTTTTAGCCTTCGGCTCAGGTGAGCTTTTCTGATCAAAATTTGTCTGTCGGCATCCGCGGCGTAAACTTTTACATTTTCGACTTCTTTTCTGAAACTAGGAGGTAGATTTCAATGAAACCCAATTTTAGTTCAATCTTCATCAAACTTAGTCAGAATGATGCTCTTGACAAAAGCTAGCTCAAGTTCGTATATGGGCCATGTTGGGTCAATAAGTAGGTCACTGTCAAATTGTAGAAAAACCTTGTTAACACTCCTGAAGACCAAATTTTAGTCCAATCTTCATCAAACTTAGTCAGAATGATGCTCTTGACAAAAGCTAGTTCAAGTTCGTATATGGGCCATGTTGGTTCAATAAGTAGGTCACTAGGTCAAATTGTAAGAAAACCTTGTTAACACTCCTGAGGCCCCAATTTTAGTTCAATCTTCATCAAACTTAGTCAGAATGATGCTCTTGACAAAAGCTAGCTCGAGTTTGTATATGGGCTATGTTGGGTCAATAAGTAGGTCACTAGGTCGAATTATATAAAAACCTTGTTAACACATATGAGGGGATCCATTTTAGACCAATCGTATCAAACTGTCTCAGAATGATCATATTGACAAAAGCTAGCTCAAGTTTATATATGGGTCATTTTGTGTCAATTAGTAGGTCACTAGCTTGAAATATAGGAAAAAATCCTTTTTAAGAATAGAAGCTCCAGTTTGCCAAAATCAAGTTGAGTGTACATCATTTTCAGGTGAGCGTCCAGAGCCTTCATGGCCCTCTTGTTTTTTTTTAAACTGGACATTTGGCAGAGTGAAAAGCAAAGTTTTACCAGACCAGACAGGAATTTTCCTGGACTGAAAGTTTAATGTAATAAGATTTGCAAAAACACTTATTAATAGCTGAAAACAATTATAAAATCTTTTGTTATAGTGACATTTGATTAAGTCATAAAACAAGGATCTTTTGTTCATTTGTGTATTTAAAATCCTTTCTTGATTTAAACACCCCAATCTGATGTGATCTTGTCATCTCGCGTACTGATTATTGCACATTTAAGGCTCATTAACATTTGACTGTCTGACTTTTCTATCTTTGTTTTGTTTGAAATCCATCTGAATACTGGAAGCTTACACATGAGTTTAAAAGAGTTTGAGACAAAAGTGCACCATACTACATGTCATTATGCATTGACTGCCAACTTGACAACTTGTCATTTGGAAAAAAAACCCATATAAGCGAGGCTAAATTTAAGGGAATCAATATTAATTTTCTTTTAGCTCACTGAGCGCAGAGTGCTCATGTGAGCTATTACTATCAATAGAGGCAGACCCTCCGTTGTCTGTCCGTCCATCAACAATTGCTTCAAACGACTTCTCAGAAACTTCTGGTCACATTTTGTTCAAACTTGGTCAAAAGCATCTATAGAACATTTCCTTTCAGATTTATGTTTTTGGTTGCCATATCTAAAAAATAAAAAAATCTTCTTCTCAAAAACCACTTCACTGAGATAAAATCTGATGTGATATTTGGCATCTAAAGCATCTTATATACAAAGTTTTCGAATTTCAATAATTTTTGTAAAAAAAAAATAGGTTACGCGTTTTTGCGTTTATTTTTTATACATTGTAAATACAGTAGATTCCGCTTAATTGCATAGTCCGTTTGTCAGAAAATTTTATGCAATTAAGCGGAATATGCAAATAACTGAAAATGCCCCTTGGGCACAATTGATTGATGGCTACATCGGTTGGGGCCATTTTAGTACTTGTGTAGGCATCATAGTACACTGTAGAATCAACAGAAAATTAGTTATTACTTTGAAATTAAAAAACGAAATAAATAATTCAGAATAAAAAAATTAAAAATTATTTTATTTAATTTGTATAATGTTTTAAAAATTCTAGCTGATCGATCGACGGATACACCCGGTGTGGTCGTTTTTTTTTTAAGTAGACATCAAAGTCGGTGTACTGTAGAAACAGCATAAAATTTGTAATTCCTTTGACATAAAAAATTAATATTTAAATATAATTAAAAAAATATTTAATTAATTAAAATCTCAAGACTTGTAGTATATTTTCTTTACTAAATAAAGATTAAAAATTCTAGCTGATTGTTTTAAACCTCGTATTTACATGGGATTCCAAAATGTGGTATAGATGGACTTTTCTTTCAGACCATCGATCTGTGTTTAATCCTAGAAAATGTATGTAACTGGAACATCTGTTTGTATTTAATTCATTGTTGCTTAACACTCGCGATATTCGTATTTCTTGTTTATTTACTTTTTAAAACTACACGTGTTCACACATTGCAAGAGTTATATTGTTCCAGTTATCTCCCTTTCACGGTACGATAATCTATTTTTAAATGTGACAGAAAAAATCCAGTTGCTTGACACATGCATGATGTCCGGTAAAATTAAATTTCAAACAGATTTTGTGTAAAATAATTGAAAAATGTCTTATCTTGTTATTAATTTTATACAAAGTTATATTTTAATTGTTTATTGACCAATTATTCGATCAGTCATAAATTGGAAATTCCCGTTGTTATGTGTAACTAGATAACTAGGTCTGATCCAATGAAATTAATGAATAAAACTTCACTTCCTTAAGTGTAAAAATGTCTTTGATGTTGAATCTGTATACCCACAAAACTTGCTACATAAAGGGTTTTTCAGCCGTAAACGATGATTTCAACCATTTTATCTTACAGAGGAAATAATTAATAAAGAATAAAGCATTTGATTGAGGTATCATTTATTGAGTTTACGCTAAAAAAAACTGTTAATACACGTTATCAGGCCTTAGATAGAATTTTTAATGCCACAGTGCCTAGTTAAAGAAGAAAACCACTCGTCACTTGGAAATTTGACTCGGCACAGTCACTTCATGAAAAACAAGACTTTCTTCTCTTAACTACCGCCAGATCTTGCACCAATAAATATGTTTTCTGACTAGCTTCTAAAGCTTTTCACGAACTTTGGATTTTCCACTTTAGTAACTAGTAACTTTCGTTTTAAAGTGGCAGGTTTAGAAATGATTCTTCCTGCAATTGGTTTGTCGTCAGGATCAGGGGTAGTCTAATCAGCATCTTTGAAAATTTCTTTATCAGCTGTTTCATCCTTGTTTGTCTTTAGAAAGTCATACAAAACAGTTTGTTTACTTTTATTTGACATACTTAAAGTTCCAAATGCGAAACGATAAACAATAGGTTTGCGCCAAGCTACGAACAGAGGCCAACATTCGTACCTCTTTTATAACCGCAACATACGGATCTAGGAGGTTGACACTGTTTTGGAAATTTAGTTTGCCCATGTGATGCAAACGCTTAAATGATTTTGTTGATTGAGGCTTGTAACAGAACGGCCGATGTCTAGAAAGAGATTTTTCGAAGCCCTGGTTATCAAACTTGCTCTGGGATAACAGTCAACCAGGGGTCCAGAAACAGTCATATTTGCCGGACATGTCCGACAAAAAATATTTTTGTCCGATGTGAAATGTAGCTTGTCGGACATTTTTAGTTTAAAATAGAATTTAGTTAATCGGACACGTAAATAAATATGTTTATCGGTCATTTTACTCGTGTATTCTTTGCTATCACCTGTCAATCATTTTCAATTAACACTACAGATCTGATAATTAGGCTTTTGTTTATTAATCAGTTAAAATCCATGGTCTCAATCTGTTCCTTTTGTTACATCGTCCGAATCATCATTACATTTGTTGATAAGTTGTTTATTAAGTAATCACATCGCTTGACAGACGGAAGCCATAAACACCTGTTAACTGAAGGTCATGGTCGTCGGACTATTTCAAAGAGGTTCCACGCGGGATGTTAAATAATATTAATAATACAACGCGCATATTACGGTCTTGGCAAACTGTTTAGTTATAAACAAATAATTTTTAAAAAGTCTAAATAAAATTAAAGAGGTCCAGTAAAGTTCGTGTGACTTCGGGAAAACGGAAATGCGCGATTGTCAATAAACAAAGATGGCCGTCAAACCATGTGTCGTCAACGCCGACAGTTCAAAATCAACACATTAGTCTGACCATATATATTTAAATAACGTGGTAGTTAAACCCTTTTTAAAAACTACCATATTGATATTAAAAATCTTCTTAAAATATTAAAATACACAGTCAGTAATAACGTTTTTTTTTTTTTTTTTTTTTTTTTTTTTTTTTTTTTTTTTTTTTTTTTTTTTTTTTTTTGCTTTGCTTTTCACTGCATCAGCATCGGCGGTGCAGTTGCTTTGAAGAAAAAATGTCCGACACCTCAGTCAAAGTTTTCCTGAGCCCTGCAGTCAACGTACATACACATTCCTTAACCATGTTAACAAAAACATTAATTTAAGAGAAAAAAAAGTTTTTGGTTTTATTTAATCTTTGTTTTAAAAACCCAGCACCGAAGTTCCAGTAAAACCATGTCTGGGTTTAGAAAATGTAATGGAAATTAATTTCAGTTTAAAAAAAAATTGTTATAAAACTTGTGTGACCCGGGTACAAATTTTTCACCTGTCATAGCCTTTTTAATTGGTTTAACATAATTAATTACGTTTCCTGACAAACGCGTATTGACAGACCAATTGGAATACTACTCTACAAAGTGAACACTAATTAACTGGCTTCATATCTCACCTGGTGTTAGCTGTACACATGTTTATATAATGTAAACACCTCTCGAGGTTACCTTGCATTGTCGGCAAATATATTTTGTAGTCATGAAACTTCAGACCAAGATGGCAATTTTCAGAATTTTTTATGCAATTAATCGGAATTTAGACTTTTGTTTATGCAAATAAACCGAATTTTTTACATTGTTTAAATAGGAAATGGTTTGGTGCAGAGAAAAATTATGCAATTAACCGGAATATGCAATTAAGTGGAATCTACTGTAGTACTTTTCTACCAAAATTACAATAATGAATAAATTTAGGTGAATTCTTTTTCCAGACATCATTTTCTTATGTGAAAAACATGTTTGATAATTTTCATGAAATCCTGTAAAATACAAGTCGCTTTTTCGACCTTTTTATTTTCAATTCTAGCAACCCAAGGGTAGAGGGTTCAAATCCCAGTGAGGCCACTTTTTTTTTTCTTTTTTTAGCTTACCTGACAGAAAAGTAAAGTGAGCTTATGGCATGGCACGGCTTGTGTATGTACGTGCGTGCATCGTTAACACCTATTTTCGACTTCTCCTCCAAAACTGCTGGACAGATTTCAATAATACTTGGTCAGAAGCATATATGGGCAGGTGCAATTCAGATTAGTTCATGGCATTGCCATGGCTACCAAAACTAGGTCAAGGTGATCTAGGGGTCCAAAAATCTTAAAAAATCTTCTTCTCTAAAACCAAAGATGGGAGAAAAAAATCTGATGTGATATTTGGCTTTTCTAGGGTCTTAAGCCTATAGTTTGTTCATTCGTGAAATTTGGTTGAAAATGGGTTACAAGTTTTTGCGTTAAATTTAAAAACTTCGTAAAATGGCTTCAAATTGTTATAACTTGACTATTTGAACAGATAATAACATGAAGTTTTCAGTTTTGACTTTTTCTTGAAATGACCTTTAAAATAGGATCAAGGTCATGACCTAATTTGTGATTTATGCAGTCACAGGCAATTTTCTTGCAAATTTTAAGAGATATATGAATTCAAAACATTGTTAAAAGGTTCCCCATGACAAAATTTAAAAAGGTACCAAGTTTTGTAATTATATGAAAATCTGTGTAGGAGTTGAAAACTGTTAACTTTTTGTATAGGCATATATATTAGAATATTGTAGGTATTGCAGCAAGGATCATTTTGATATATGGTTTAAGGTAATGTGTTCAAAGGTCAAGGTCATAGCTGAATAAGTATACTGATATTTGTTAATGATTTGGAAATTATTCATTGTACTACAGTTACTTCATGCATATTATATAAGCTAATTATAAATGAAATTTGACTGGATGTATTTCTGATTAAGTTTTGTGGAAGTACTTAACTTGAGAAAACTTGTTGAGTTTCTGTACCTAATATATTGTCTTTGCACTTTGCAAACAATTTTGGACATATCCTCAGGTGAGCGTTAACACCCATGGGCCTCTTGTTAATATTATATGCAGATGATACTGTACTTATGTCTGACACTGTGAATGATCTACAACAACTAGATTGTTTTTCTCAATATTGTGAAAAATGGAAATTATCTATAAATGTATCTAAAACAAAGTTGTTATATTTTCTAAAGGAAGACCTCCTAATGATATTGTGTTTACTATGAATGGTGTTCAACTGGATATTGTAAAAGAATTTAAGTACTTAGGGGTAATTTTGAATAGAAATGGTTCTTTTTCATGTACCAAAAAGTATCTTGCTGATAGAGCAACAAAGGCTATGTATGCAATTATTAAAAAATCTTGATCACTTAATTTATCTGTTGAATGTCAATTAAATCTTTTTGATAGTATGGTTTGACCTATCTTGTTATACTGATGTGAAATCTGGGGTTTTGAAAAATTAGATGTTTTAGAAAGAGAACAATTAAAGTTTTGTAAATTATTGTTACAAGTTAAAAAATCAACCCCAAACTTTATTGTTTACGGGGAACTAGGTAGATATCCATTAAGTATTCATGTTAAAACAAGAATTATTAATTATTGGTCAAAACTTATTGAGGGTAAAGAATCTAAGTATTGTAGTATTATAATTTGTTATATTTTAAATTTTTGTATGGTATTAAAACAAAGTGAATTCATAATGTAGAAATGATTTTTCATAAATGCGGAATAAATTAATATATGGTTAAACCAGAGTTTTTGTAACAGATTATGGTTAGTTAACAGTGTGAAACAGATTAATTGATCAATTTTTACAAAAACGGATTGCAGATTGTAATGGCTCATCGAACGGGGCTTCATACAACTTATTTACATATTTTAACTTTAAACTCCAAGATTATCTTACTTCAGAAATTTCTCCCAAAAACAAAGTTATTCTAAGTAAATATAGATGTAGTAATCAAAAATTACCAATTGAGACAGGTCGTTCGAAAAATATTCCAAGACAAAATAAAAAATGTGATATTTGTAATAATGATTTAGGCGATGAGTACCACTATATAATGTCTTGTCCTTCATTTATTCAAGAGAGAAATACTTATATCCCTTCTTATTATAGAAATAATCACATCTCTTTCAAATATTAACAATTGTTTTCATGTAAGAAATCTTCAGTACTCAATAATCTATGTAAATTTATCAGATGTATTGACAAGAGGATCAGTCCTCTGGACTAATCATATATTTATACTTATACAATACTGCTCACTATTATGTTATTTTATGCATATACTGTATTTATATGTTCTCAACATTGTATTGTTTACAATTAGAGAATAAAGAAATTGATGATTGACTGTAAGTAAAATCAGATATTTAACTGGTCTTTTGTATTTTTCCAGGTACATAACACTTCATTTTCCAGATATATAGAAACAGATTCAAGCGTCGGTGAAGAAGCCCATTCAGATTCAGTAAGTAGTTCAAATTTCCTCTAAAAATGAACATATACATGCTACCCATGCAGATTATGAAGTGATTGAAAATGAATTGCTCTTTATTATTACAATAACTGGACACCTGTTTATGTAAATTCATGTCTTTGCTAACACACTGCTGTTTCATTAAACTGACTTATTGATAAATTCTTCTATCCAAGTGTGTGTGTGTGTCATTGTGATCTTGAACCAAGTTCTTTTTTTTAAAGTTAAAGGAATGGTTTATGCTTGGCCGTCTTTAATTTTATCTGCAAATAGTAAGGTAGGTAAATTAAGAATGTTTTATTTAGATTTAAGAGGTAAACGTTTTTAATAATTTGAATTTTATTTATTACTCTGTACACAGAAAGGGGGGAGAAAATTTCGCTGGGGAGATATATTCACAGTACAAGAGCCTCCATGAAAATCGCTAATATTTCTTCCCTGCAAATGTTTCTTCTTATACAGTAGTATAGTTAGTTTAAATATATATATTATGTATAAAGAGATGTTTCTAACCATTAAACTTTTTTAACAGGAAGAAAAGTCAAATTACGTGGAAGTTTCTAATTTGCCATTTGAAACAAAATTGGAAGATTTAAAGGCTTATTTTGGTAAGTTATTGTTTTACAAAGTGCAAAAAAGTGGGTTTATGGAATATTGCAGCATGTGAATGTGCATGTGTATTAAACATTGCTCTACATCTTTAAAAAAAAACTACTGTATGTACCTAAAATAAACCTTTGCCAGAAGCATAACTAGGTCATTGTAATTCATATTTGTTTGCATTATCCCAGTAACCACAATAAGGTCACTAGTTTGATCATCTTATCGGTGAGAGACACGGCTTTTAAGAAATGTGAAAATTTGTCTCAGTATCATTGCTACATTACTAAATTACTACATTTATAATATTGACATATTAACTCATCTAGATTTGTTTATGGCATTGTACAGTGTGTGTCCATCCACAAGTGTTCTTCTGAAAAATTTTATCTTCTTCTAAACCACCTTTCTACATAGAGCTAAAGTTGATAAGGAAGATCCTTGGTACTTCTTACAGCTGCATGTTGAGCCATTTTTTTTTTTTTATCAATATAAATTGGTTGTTAATAGGATCTATTTACCATATCACTGCTTCTGTTTTCAGAAAACATGCTTCCAAAGAATAAAGAATTACATGGTTAATGTTCTAAAATAATATCTTTGGTAGATCAAACTAGCAGTAGGTTTCCTTGCAAATTTAAACATAACTAAGGATTTTATCATGGAAGCAAGTATTACATTTTTCATAATAGGCATAGTTTAAGAAAAGTGTGCCATATTATGTTATGGATAGGAAAACTTAATGCCGCTTTAAAACATTCTACACAAAGTTGTAGTTTTTGTAGCAGCAGCAGCTGAAGTTCAATTGCCATTTTAAGTAAGATATCAAGGTATTTTTTGAGGACAGTGTATTACATAATATATTTTAAATTATTGCAGAGGATGCAGAATTTCTTGAAGAACCAGAATTAATTAGTTCGATTCGTGGATTTCAGACTGGAACAGCTGTTCTTAAAGTAGCAAATCCTGATTTAGTCGTAGAAAAAAATGCAACTAATTTCAGCGGTAGAGATATAAGAGGTAAGAGATGAGTAAAGAATTTTTACTGAAAATAGTGACACTGAATTACTTATATTAAGGTTTATTGGAGTATCAGCTAGATATTTGACAAAAATTTAATTCTCTTTTTAAAATATTGTCGAACCCACTAAATCACATATCTGATAATTGCATAAATCATTTAATCACATAGGATTTGGAAATTAAAAACCATTTCCTATGTAGTCTATTGAAAAATCTTTGCATACTTGCATAGCCAAAAAGTCACACTCCACTAATCACATAGAAATATTTCAAAACCTAATTCCCAACCATTGCTGATAATTTGAAATTCTTGGAATTTTTCTTCAATATGCAGTTTGCAGAGAATTATGACAGGCAAATCATTAATCAGTTATGCAAAGGTACACTTGTTATAATTGTTAAAACAACACAGACACATAAGATATCTACAGACTGTCAAGCATTTAACACTATACAGTAGATTCCGCTTATCTACATAGTCCGTTTGTTAGAAAATTTTATCAATTAAGCGAAATATGCAAATAACCAAAAATAACCCTTAGGCATAATTGATTGATGGATAGATACATGTACATCGGATGAGGCCATTTTTGGTACTTGTGTAGACATCACTGTAGAAACAACAGAAAATCAGTTACGGGTGAGGCCTTTTTATTTGAGTAGACATCAGTCAGTGTACTGTAGAAACAGCAGAAAATTTGTAATTCCTTAGACATAAAAAAATAAAAAATTAAAGATTATTTTTTTTTAAAAATAGTTTAATTAAAGTATCAAGACTTGTAGTACATGTATATTTTCTTTACTAAATAAAGATTTAAAATTCTAGCTAATTGTTTTAAACCCCATATTTACATGGGATTCCAAAATGTGTAAGTGGACTTTTGTTTTAGACCATTGATCTGTGTTTAATCCTAGAATGTGTATGTAACTGGAACATCTGTTGGTATTTAATACATTGTTGCTTAACACTTGCAATATTCGTATTTCTTCAGTGATTTTTTTTTTTGGCTTAATTTGGGGCCGAAATTCAGCCCCATTCCCAATTGTAAAAAGACTAGAAAATTCCCAA
This sequence comes from Tegillarca granosa, assembly GCA_029721355.1. Taxonomy (NCBI): domain Eukaryota; kingdom Metazoa; phylum Mollusca; class Bivalvia; order Arcoida; family Arcidae; genus Tegillarca; species Tegillarca granosa. Next base: position 6,378,767 of record CM056594.1, on the reverse strand, counting down.
ATTTGGACCATAATTCCACAAATGTATTGAAAGTTTTATTTTTCATTGTTTGGATTGGTGACTAAAAATATTTACAAATAAATCCCCCTTTTGCGATGTCAAATGCAGTAAACAACAATTATTAACCTGAATGTGTTTTAACTAATGATACACTGTGATCATAAGTATGCTTATACATTACAAAGGGCAATAATTGTTTTAAAACGTATTTATGATCAAGATTTACGACCTGCCGGAAGTCAAATAAAAAACGTAAACAGCATTGCTGCAAAAAAAATGTCTCACAATGCGAAGTTTCACAGCAAAAAACTATTTCAAAAGATGCAAAAAGCAAAACAATTTGACATGTTTCGCCAGATAGGCCCCCCTTCTCTCCTCCTTATGAGCTTGTTAGTATATTTTTAACATAAATGATATCATTACCAGTCAGACAGCTTATAAAATGGAAAAAGCAATAAAACACTAAATTTTTTATTTTTTTTCAGTAAGGTCAGTAAAAGAAGAAAGAGCACTTGCATTGAATGGAAAAACTGTTGTTAAACTTACAAACTTGCCTTTTGATTGGGGTGTTAGTGATATATATGAGTTTTTATATACTCAAGGTAAGCATGAATATTTTATCCAATTTTTAAAAATAATGGTTCGTCTAAAATTGAGCTGTGTAAGTGTTCTTTAGGAAATGATTTTGTTGAATTAGAAAATAGATGTCTGGGATAAAATATATGTAACAGGTTTTTAGCTCAACTGGCAATAGCCAGCTGAGCTTATGGCATGGTGAAGCATGCTTCTCTGAAACTACTGGACCAATTTGAACTGAATGCGGAAGGTCCTTGGTTGTTATAGATTCAGAATTTTATCTCGCATGTAATGTGACCCAGATGGGTGCTGTTACTATAAATAGCAAAAACCTAAAAATGGCTGTTACAGGTTTTTTTATTTACTGATTTTGCATAGAAAATAGATGTCGGGGATAAAACATATGTAACAGTTTTTTCTGTACAAAGTTTTGTTTTTGCAATAATTATGTTACATGCAAATAAGGTCTGTGTTAGCCTAAATCTTCCCTGAAAGTACATGACCAGTTGAAAGGAAATTTATCCTAAATATTGTTTGAAATAATAGAAAATAAAAATATTGCTAGTGAGTTTGTTTTACTGAATGGATATACCAGTATTTAAAAAGAAAAAGCAAAGAAAAAAAATAAGGGTGTGCCAGGTGAGCGATACAGGCCCTATTGTGCCTTTTGTTACAAGTATCACTGGGTAATATAGATGAGGATAGTATGGGAGATAAAGTTTCGTTGAGGTATGACAATGGATTTATCAATGAGCACATTACTTTTGCAGGTGTTGGAAAAATAATGTTGATGGTTGTCCCACCTTCACTTGTATTCGGAAGTAATTGTGCAGGAAGAGCCTATGTAGCATTCCACAATATAGAAGATAAGGCTGAAGCTGTACAGCTTTTAACAGGTGTTTCAGCAGGAAGAAGGTAATGTCAAAAATTGTAATTGTAAATTAAAGCCACTTGAAGTAATACTCTTCAGTTTGAATGAAGGACAAGACCTTAACACATTTGCCATATTAAGTAACATTTTATCTTCTTCATATAGAACTAACCTGGAGAAATCAAGAATCCATTTTTTACAAACTTTTTTAAGCTTTTGGCTCTGTTATTAATCCTGTTTAAATAGACATGTATTTTTTACTGCAAATAAGTTAAGGATTAATTCTAGTTTGCATTGCATTTCACTGAGTTTGTGACAGTGAATTATGCAAATTTTCAACTTTCTTAGAAATTACAGTTAACTTGAATTAATTCTGGGTATTTTTACTTAGGGCTGTTCCATTAAAACATATGAGGTACCGGGGAAAGGCACTTTTGATTTTGGGTAACCACCCATAGAAGAGATTTACAAATTCTTATGACCACCCATATATGCAATTTTCTGCAATTTACAGCCCCTCATAGAATTTATTTATTTTTCTTTTTAATCACGAGATTTTATTTATCCCAAAACTCTTACATCATCATGGGGCATGAATGGATATATTAACTTGAAACTGCCGACGTTTGTGCCATCTTTATGCAAGTTCCTCGGATGTTTTCTTTTGCTACAGCTTAATATCCGAATGTTATTGCACAAAATACTATTAGTCGTTATCGGTGTCAGTCACGAATATAGAACAAAACTGAAAACAAGGGCAGCTACTCGTACTTTCGATTATCGTGTCTATTCGTCCTAAAATATACTTTGCCCCTGTTCACGTTTTGTCCTGGATTCATTCGCTCTACTTTTAATATGGTTTTATTCCATTATCAATAAGTTGATTTTTTTCACAACGTATCTTATTTTAAAATGCAGAGATGACTTCAAACTATTATCCTTTACAGTCAGTTACTTTCTGATAGAAAATCTCTTGGGCTGAACGGACCTTAGGACGAACGGATCTAGGGTGAACATACTCAGGGCTGGCGAAAGTGTATCCAGGGCAAATTGACACGAATTAGTCCATACGAAAATGACTGTTTTAATATGATATGGAACACTAGAAATTACCAAAAATGTTTGATAAAAACTACCGGTGAACCCATAGACTTGTTTTCAATTCTGACCAGCCTTGCATATATTTTTATTAAATTGCTGTCCCCGGGTGCCTTATATGTTTTAATGGAACAGCCCTTATTCTGGTTGTAATTTCAATTACCATAATATTGCTGTAGAAAGAAAAATAATGCTGCTGTGAGATTTTTTGTGTCGAAAAAGGCAACATTTTTACTATAAGTGATGTTTTTGGTTACACATTACAAATTCCACAATTTGTCATGTTTTTTAACATGTAATATCTGCATAGCAGCAACTTTTTATGTTTGCAGAAATATTCATTATCCTCATATCAATTTTCTTTTACTGCTTGCCTCAAGTTAGTAAAAAATACAGAAATTTTTTTGAAGTTTATTAATTTTTTTTATGAAAATTAAGCATAATTCACTGTCACAAACACTGTGACTCAAACAATAAATTTATTGTTATTATATCAAAAATTATTATCTGAATCGTTCTTTCTTATTCATTTTAGTACCCAAATTAAACTGAATAGAGCTAACCATGAAATTTTTTCTTCTGTAACTTGAGATTAACTTTAAAAAAAATTAAATACATTATTTTAACATCAAGTTATTCAACATCTTCAGGAATTTACAAATCCTTTACACCACGCTGGCCTCGTAACATAAATATGTCTAAATGGTTGATTGTTCTATTCTCTCTCTCTCTCTCTTTTTTATTTTTATTTTTTATTTTTTATTTTTTTAATTTTTTTTTTTTTTTTTTTTTGCTATGTATAGGGGTGTTGCATAGTAAAGTTTAATTCTTAGAACGCTTACATCTGTACCAACATAATTAGGTCACTTCAGACCGCCATCACACTCTTGCTAATTCAGACTTCAAAGGAAGTTGTTACATAATGAATTACATGGTTTAGTGATCAGAGCAGTGATAATCTGTGTCATATGTAACTGTCAAATTTACTGTTTACATATCGTTAATAAAAATAACCATAATTTTTTTCTGGTGCCGAATTCAATCGTAGTCGGTGTGGAATTAAATTTAAACCGGTGCCGAAAATATATCATTGCCGAAATGACTTTTCACACTGGTGCTGAAATGACTTGAAATCGCATCTTGGTACGATTTCCAAACTAACGAAATTAATGTCCGTTAGCAGTAGAACGGCAAACACGGTTTATTTCTCAACATTTGCTTCATAGTCTGATAACACAGCTTTGATTTTGGTTCGTCCAGCACCATAACTTCCGCTAGTTTCCTAGTAATTAATTTCCCCTTTTCAGATTTATTTAACAATTCTACTCGCTGTTAGTCAATGCATTCCATTTACTATGGCCAAATGAAAAACAACATCAAATATTACTGCATGTAAAAAAGAATAAAAAATGTTAATGTCTTATCGAAATGTAAGCTTTACTCAATATGGCCGCTTAGATACATATAAACAGAAGTGCATTATGGGATTTTTTGTTTTATGCCGACTGGTTCCGGAAACTGACGAAGTTTCGTAAACATTGCAAATGGCCGCTATAGACAGTTCTGTTGAAGCTTGAGGTCGGAAAAATGGTGGCCGCTGGCAGCATAAGACAGTGACCGCTATATAGAGGTGAAATAAAGAACAAAATTCATCAGGGGAATAAGATATGGCCGTTATAGACAAGTGGCCGCTAACACAAGTTAGACTGTATAAAGCTTACTAGGCAGAGCTTAAGATATGCTGTTAGTAATAAGTTATTACAATTTTTGTGTACACTTTAAGGATGTATAATTAGGTTCTATGTCATTTTGAAAATTTTGTGTTTTTGTAGAATGATCCAAGTAGAAGAATCAAATATTGTTGAAGGATATCTTGATAGAGCTAGAGCAAGAAAGAGGGCTGCAGAGATGAATGATAACTGACATAGTGAAATTTAATTGGAAATTTAATGATTGTTTTATGTGTTTTGTATAAAGTAAAACTTAACCACATGTAAAAGTTTTTCAGAAGTCGTCATTAAGATCAGTCTAACATTTAAATTAAAACTATACAACATGTAAAACTTTTAGAGGTTATTATTAAATTGCTTTAACAATCATAAATTTTATCTAAGGTGTGTTATTGCAGTGGTTGTTTATCAGTCGAATGGGGTCAGAGTAACTACATTTTAGTCTGTCTTCAAACTCCAATTTGTCCAGAGTGATTGTCTGAGCAAAAACTAGGTCAGTTTCTTGTGATTTATGTTAGAGCACAGGGCCATAATGATATATAAGGATTTAAGATTGTTCAGTTGAATCAAAGTACTGAAAAGAATGAATGGTCAGGGACATGTATGTAGGTCTTGTATCTAGTTAAACTGCAAACAAAAGGATGTGTTTTGTCAAAATAATAGGGATATTTTAAACACGTCATAATAAAAATTCTATGACAAATGATATATCTATGGATGTCAAGGGTTTCCTAATGGTCTTAATTGACAGATCAATGACAACCACACTGTTGAGAGGGTCAACAAAAAATTTCTTGTTTAAATGAAACAAGAAACTCTCTCTCTCTCTCTCTCTCTCTCTCTCTCTCTCTCTCTCTCTCTCTCTCTCATTTCAAGGTGGATACTAAATTCAAGAGTATGCAATACCATTGTAAAACATTATACATTTATTACCATAGCAAATGTTAAAAACAAATTTAGAGCATGTCACATTGTGTATCAGTCTGTCATATTTAAAAATCACATTGTCTAGCACAGTGGATAAGTTGGGAAACTATTACACAGTCAAGGACTGTTTTCCATTTTTCATTGGTCTTGGGTTTGTTGCACCTATAGGCTCTCTCAGGTTATTTAAATTTGATTATAGTAAATTTTCTCAATTGAAGCAATAAAAATGAGTGTCTGCCAAAAAAAATTTTTAAATGGTAGCAATGAGGAAGAAGGGCATAATAGACTGGAAATAAAGTTTTATTTTTCTAATATACTAGTATGCAAAAACCGTAGACTTGATAAGACTTAATAAATTCATCAGAAAATTATGTAATTGATTTTAGTTCGTCCCTTTGTAATTAGGGTACTCTAATAATTTGAACAATACCATAATATATTTACACTATTTAGTTATACAAATACAGAGGTGGGGGTCCAAAATTCTGAGGTCTGGGGCTTTTTTATTTTACTTTGAGACCCTTTGGATTTTTCTGTGAAGTTCACATTTGACCGGTTTTTTTGTCAGGACAATTTTTAGAATACACTTAAATGGTCTCAAATTCGATTGCTTTGACAACAGTATTGCCTAAGTGTTTGTAAGTTGTATATGGTATATTTGTTTAATCAAGAATATAAACAAAGTTGATCAACACGATTTGATTTTTCGGTACATGGACCTTCCAGTGAGGATATGGGACCTCCCAGTCTGAATTTGGGACATACTGAAAAGAAAGGCAAAAAATGCTGGACCTATCATTGTGAAAAAATTTTGAACCCCTGAGAGGTTTCAATTATGATGTGGTCTAAAGTGTGAGCTAACAGATCAAAATTGCTCTTATTGTTTATGATCCAAGCACATAGATTGGTTAAATGATTTTAACTTAGCATCAGCAATTTTGCCTTTTTAGCTCACCTGGCCGAAAGGCCATGGTCATTTTTTGCTATCACTTAGCGTGCGTCGTCCGTCCGTAAACTTTTCACATTTTTACCTATCTCCTCTGAAACCACTGAACCAATGTGAACCAAATTTTACAGGAATGATGTATGGTTGGTCCTTTACTAAGATTGCCGAAATTTTCCGGATCCACCAAAAAAAAATGGCTGCCAGCGCAGGACATAGATTAACATTGGACCCTATGGGAAAAAGCATATATTGGCTATCTCGACTGAAGCTACATAAGCAAATTGAACCAAACTTTGCAGGAATGATGTATGGATGGTCCTTAACTAAGATAGGAATGATGTATGGATTGTCTTAACTAAGATAGGTGAAATTTTCCGGATCTGCCAAAAAAACATGGCCGCCAGCGCAAGACATAGTTTAACATTGGACCCTATGGGAAAAGCATATATTGGCTATCTCCTCTGAAGCTACTAAAGGCAATTGAACCAAACTTTACAGGAATGATGTATCGGTGGTTGTTTACTAGGATTGCCGAAATTTTATGATCTGCCAAAAACATGGCCGCCAGCACAGGACAAAGTTTAACATTGGACCCTATGGGATAAGCATATTTGACTTTCTCCTCTGAAGCTACTGGTTTAAATTAAACCAAACTTTACAGGAATGATTTAAACATCTACTAACATATACTACCTGGCCTAGGTGAGCGATACAGGCTCAGCCTTCTGAGCCTCTGGTTTGCAATGGAAGCAAGTTTCTTAATCTTTCTGGATTAATCTAAAAACTAGTTCATGTACGTGTGAGATGTGCAGTTTGGTCTTTTTTGACGTGAAGTAACTGCAATGTAGCCGAAAGCTACATATATAATGGATAACTAACCAGGGGATTAAGACTATTATACCTGTGAAAACTATGTAATTATGCTATTCTAATTGTTTCCAATTCTTTGAATAGGACAAATCCTTAAGCAATAAAATCGAGTATGTTTTAGGATAGTGGTTCTTGACATACAAACCTCCCCGTCTCTTAGAAATAATTACATGGTTTTTTTAATCACTCTATTCAAATTTCCATAATGAACCAGAAAATATAGTTTAGGCGTAGGGAACTAGACTCGACTATTTTAAAGCTATACATGTACATACCCAAACCCCAAAATGGGGAATGACCTTAGAGTGTCCATTATTATTATCACTCTTAAAATTTTTCATAAAGAACAAGAAAATGCATAGTTTGGGGTGGGGGTATCAACCAGTTGAAAAGTTTTACATGTACATAGCACCACCCAGACTCGCCTCACGGTGGGGGATGACCTCAGGTGTCTTTTTAAGCTCACCTGAGCACAAAGTGCTCAAGTAAGCTATTGTAATTGGTCATTGTCCTTCGTCCATCATGTATCGTGCAGCAACTTTAGATTGTTAACACTTGAGAGGCCACAATTTTAGTCCTATCTCTATCAAACTTGTTCAAAATGATCCTCTTGACATAAGCTAGCTCAATTTCGTATATGGGTCATGATGGTTCAATAAGTAGGTCAAATAATAAAAAAAACTTGTTAACACTCCTGAGGCCCCAATTTTAGTCCAATCTTCATCAAACTTGCTCAGAATAATCCTCTTGACAAAATTTAGCTGAAGTTCGTATATGGGCCATGTTGGGTCAATTAATAGGTCTCTAGGTCAAATTGTAAAAAATCTTAACACTCCTGAGACCCCAATTTTAGTCCAATCTTCATCAAACTTGCTTGGAATGAACCACTTGACAAAAGCTAGCTCAAGTCCTTATGTGGGATATGCTGGGTAAATGAGTAGGTCACTAGGTCAAATAATAAAAAAAAAACCTTGTTAACACTCCCGAGGCCTCAATTTGGAATTGGATCAAAAAGTGGGTCACTACGTCAAATTGCAATAAATATTTGTTAACACTTAATTTCAGTCCAATCTTGATCAAACTTGCTCGGAATGATCCCCTTGAGAAAAGTTTGTATATAGGACCATATTGGGTCAATAAATAGGTTCCCACATGCACAGCATTCCTTAGTTGGATTTGGATTTATATAATTTTGAAACTTTAGATTCATTATTTTCAACTGTTTGGCTTATATTTTTTATGTATCAAACTTTTCGGTCTTAGTGTCACTGATGAGGAATGAATTTCCGAAATGTGCACATCTGGCACATCAAAATTTAACTGGTATTTGTATTATATATTTACTAGGTCCAATTATAGAAAAACCTTGTTAACACTTCTGAGGCCCCAATTGTAATCCAATCTTCATCAACCTTGCTCAGGATGATCTTCCTGTAAGCGTGTCGGGTGCAAGTGTTTAAGGATTGATTTTAACAATTTGTGTAAGCGTGCCGGGTGCAAATATTTAGGGATTGATCTTTAACAATTTGTGTAAGCGTGCCGGGTGCAAATGTACTAGAATGCACTTAGGATACATGTATCTTTAGGATGCTAGCTAAACATGCGTTTAAACCGCAGTTAAGAGTACCACTTCCCCAGTCAAATTATCCCGCTTTTGCTTAATATTCTATTCCTCTAAACAGAGCCCTAAGGATGCTGTATCTCAAACTTTTAAGTCTTATGTATGACCCTGATAGAGATCGAACCAATGACCTCTCGCTTGTGGTTGACACTAACCACTGAGGTGGTGAATTTTTGTGGTGACATTGCAACTGAATAAATTAGATAAAGTTTTCAGTCTCGTCTGGTTATTTTAGTAATTAAAAGCGCATTATCTATCGGAAGGAATGTGGGTGGCCTTCCATAGTATCTCAAGTTTTGCGCCAAATACCAATAACGCATATGACGGTCACTCATAATTTAGTCATTGAACTCTTAACTGCATTAAGTGATATTCTGCCAACCTAGTGGTTCTTTATGTTTAACTAACGGTGCTGATTGCATTTTTTAAAAATTATTTTAAAAAAACGGTTTTATGAAAGAAAAAACAGTATTTCATGATTTCTGGATGGTATTGTCTAGTCCGAACTTCCTCTACACTATACTTGGCGTCTGTTTTTTGAAGGTCACTCGGAGCAAATTATGTTCTGTACCGCCTTATTTCGCTTTGGATTATAAAGGAGTGAAATAAAAAATTATATTCTTTGATCGACAGCTGAATGATTTGTCCCTCCAAAAAATCTGAATGCGAGAGTCATATTCTTTTGTTTTAAAGACAGGCCAGCAAACATTACTACCAAAAACTTGCATCCGAAATTTCAAACCAGCGGTTATGAAATTTTAAAATGTATAAATATTTTGAAAGACAAATCATTCACCTATCGATCGAGGTTAGTAACTTTTCAACAATTCCACTAATATTTTCTGTTCGAAGCGGAAGGAGGCTGCACCTTTCCACTCTAGTTGGTATCAGAAAATCCCAGTTTTTAGCTCACCTGACCAAAGGTCATGTGAGCTTATGACATAGCGCAGCGTATGTGTGTGCGAGTGTGCGTCGTTAACATAATTTTCGACTTCTCATTTGAAAGAACTGGACAGATTTCAATAAGACTTGGTCAGAAGCATGTCTGGGTCGGTGCAATTCAGATTTGTTCGTGGCGTTGCCATGGCTGTCAAAACTAGGTCAAGGTGACTTAGGGGTGCAAAAAGCTTTTAAAATCTTCTTCTCCCAATCCAAGTATGGTAGATAAAAACTTATGTGATATTTCTCTACGGTCTTAAGACTATTGTTTGTTCATTTTGTGAAATTCGGTCGAAAAATGGGTTAAGTATTTTTGCGTTGAAATTTTTTTTAGAATTTTATTTATTATCTTAAAATGCCATATCTTCATTTATTTGCAGAGATAATGCCTTGGGGTCTTCAGATTTGATGTCAACTTGAAATGTCCTTTAAAATGATGTCAAAGGTCAAGGTCACGACCTATTTTTTTTAATTTTGAGTTTTTAGTACTAAATAAGCTGTTTTTTTCAGATATTTTATGCTTATTATGTTTTAAAATTTATAACCATGGTAATAATGATATGTTAAATTTTTAAGAAATTAGTAAATATCTTTTTGAGTTTTTGTCCCACAGTATGGTAATTTTTTGCAAATTTTGCTGTTTTTGACATTTTTAGCTCACCTGACCAAAGGTCATATGAGCTTATGGCATAGCGCAGCGTGCGTGCGTCGTAAACACACACTTTCAACTTCTCTGAAAGTACTGGACAGATTTCAATGAGATTTGCACAGAAGCATGTCTGAGTCGGTGCAATTCATATTTGTTCATGGCGTTGCTATGGCTACCAAAACTAGGTCATGGTGACCTAGGGGTGCAAAAATCTTTAAAAATCTTTTCCAAAACCAATGATTCGGAGAAAAACCTGATGTGATATTTGACTTCTGTAGGTCTTAAGCTTATAATTTGTTCATTTCGTAAAATTTGGTCGAAAAATGGATTACGCGTTTTTGCGTTTAATTTTAAAAATTTCGTTAAATGGCTTCAAATTGTTATAACTAGTCTATTTGAACAGATATTGACATGGGGTTTTCAGTTTTGTTTTGACTTTTTCTTGAAATAACCTTCAAAAAACCTCTAAAATTTTAAGAGACACTAATATATGATAATGCATGTAGGAGTTGTTGCCCCTGAAATGTTAGTTTTTGCTCATAAAAACTAAAATTGTGCATTAGCTTGAAAGCTATGAACTTTTTGCATAGACATATATATTAGAATATTGTAGGTATTGACATGACCATCATTTTGATATATGGCTCAAGGTCATGTGTTCAAAGGTCAAGGTCATAAAGTCATAAAAGACTGAAATTGTTAATTATCTTGAAAACTATTAACTTTTTGTATAGGCATGTATATTAGAATATTGTATGTATTTTTGCAAATAATTTTAGTCATATCCTCAGGTGAGCGTTAAGGCCCATGGGTCTCTTGTTTTATATAGAAATCTTTCTGACCTTACACAGGCATAAAGTATGTTCGGGTAAGAGGAATATACATGTAGGTCTAGGCATTGTCATCTCCCTTAACCCCAGAACCTGCAAATATACTGATACGTCATTTATCGGCATTTAGTGACGATAAACAGTTTATAATGAAATAATTGTTCACAGAGACATCACATCATGTCTGAAAAACAACATTCAAAATTTTTGTAGCCGGTGTCTAAACAGCGCTTTTTAGTGTACCAAGATCTCATTTTTTAAAAAGAGTTATTCCCCTTACACCGGTAGTTAAACCTCTAAAGGGTACCTGTAACGATTTTTAGTTTTGACATATTTTATTCGTCGTATTTAAATATGGCTGTAGCGAAAATTTCATCAAATTCCATTCCATAATAAGGTAGATATCGGCGATTTTCTAATACATCTCTACAAATCCAAATCAAAAAGGTCGATATCGAGGCTCCCGTGTTGTGACGTCATAGCAGTAACATACCTTCACAGAATATTATTTACTAACTACTAAAATAATCTGAGAAAGTTAAACTACGAGTTCGTATTTGACTTATTTTACGAGAAAACTATTTAACGAAGTGGAATTAACATTTGTTTGACATGTACCGATAATTAAGATTATTATTAATCCTTTTGTTTATTAGACACATTCCTTAGATTCAGACCCATACCTGTAATTAACAGGATGTCACTTATAATTTGAAAAATTAATTGGCAGGTTGATAAAGTTATCTTACAACCGGTAATATACAATTTACAGTTCGAGTAAAGTAAAATAATTTTATTTGGTAAACTTTGTCATATACAGTATAAAGATTTCACTCCGGAAAAAATGGATATTTCATTTGTATATTTTAAAAAGTAAGAAAAAGAATTCTTTTTTAGTTTTCATGTCAGTAATAATAATAAATATATTATTATTATTATAATTATTATTATTATTATAAAATACAACTTTCAGGCAAAATCAAAAATTAAAAATTGACGACCATAATAGTCTATTTAAAACATGTTTATTGATCTACTTACAGCATTTGATTTTATTAGATTTTAGTTTTCACTTTTCCTTGGGCATACATTTAGCTGTGATATTCTTAAATTCTTTATTCTATATATACAAATTCATAAAATTATTATTATTATTATTATTATTATTATTATCTCGTTTTTTTTAAATGTGGTATCATTAATTACAATTAAATTGTTGACACAAGGATATTGCAAGCCTAGGCTAATCGGGGCCCTTAAAAAGTTTTATGGCCGTCATCACAATATTGTTGATAAGTATGTAGTCACTGTATCCCAACTTATACTGGATAATTTGACTTACCATAGTTCTTTGTTCCTTTCATTCTCAAAATTGACTTGCACGTGACGGGTGTAGCTAGCTAGACAGAAAGTGCTTACCCTTCCGGAGCACCCGGCCTCACTTCCTTGATGGAAGTTCACGTGTATAACTAATTTTGTCAGTTTGCAAAGTTTTTACTTTGTTTTTGGGATTGTGATATGGACAAGGACTGGTATGTTTGTTTTATTTTTATCTAAAATTCGTGTCATTTCATTTTAAACAATTATAATATATTTTGTGTAAAATATTTTGAGATGGAATACCTTGTGTTTTTTTTTTTTCTTTTTTATTATCCCAGCATTAATTAACCATCGGACAGTTGAAAAGAACTATGTTACAAATTTTAATTACGTGAACATTTTCCAATTATCGAGGAAATGTGATGCCGCCAGACTACTTAAAAGTTTTCTACATCACGGTCATATAATTTCAACTGTCAATAAAAATTGCACAAAAGAACATAGGCGATTGGTTTTTTTTCATTCTACTCAACACTAAGAATTCAAAATTTAGATGTGCTCATTTTACCCAATTTTATCATACCGCCTCAGTGGAGGTAAAGCGTTCGCCTTGAGAGTGGGAGGTTGCAGGTTCGAACCCCGACCAGGTCATAAATACATCTTAAAATTTGATTTATTGCTTCTTGGCCTGACATTCGGCATTATGAGGACAGAGTATCTTTTGGTTCAGTCGGTGCCAAGATAATGAACTGGGATAAGTATGCTTGTCTGCAGCTTATTAATCTAAATAAGCTAGTATATAACCGAAAAATTCGCACCGAGTGCGCGGAAATACAACACGAAAGATCATAATGCATACTTGCATATCTGACGCATACACGAACTTGTTCTTAGATAAATCTGTAAGGATTAAAAACCTTGCTCTCGTCGTGAATAGCTGAAAAATTGCTGAAGAGACGTTAAATACCATTTCAACATCAACCTAAATTTATTACAAAATATTTCCCAACAATTTATTTAGACTTACATCTCGTATAGTGTATCATTCAACTGTTTGATTTCAGATCAACAGTACGATTGTCATATGCATCTTATGAGTTATGCCACTACTTGCAGCACAAACTTTAAAACAAGGAAGTAACTCTTCAGCCAATCAACTGCCAAGTTTCAGTTCTTTTATTTGCTCCAGACAATTGAATCGGTGTAAGAGCTTAAATAGTTTAATGATAGGTAACTGCATAAGATAATACAAAGTAATATACATTTTTTTTAAAAATAATTTTTAAATTTGCACATGGCATATGATATAAAAATAAAACAAACATACCAGTCCTTGTCCATATCACAATCCCAAAAACAAAGTAAAGACTTTTAAAACTGGCAAAATTAGTTATACACGTGAACTTTCATCAAGGAAGTGAGGCCGGGTGCTCCGGAAGGGTAAGCACTTTCTGTCTAGCTAGCTACACCCGTCACGTGCAAGTCAATTTTGAGAATGAAAGGAACAAAGAACTATGGTAAGTCAAATATATCCAGTATAGGTTTGAATACAGTGACTGCATACTTATCAACAATATTGTGATGACGACCATAAAACTTTTTAAGGGCCCTGATTAGCCTAAGCTTGCAATATCCTTACGTCAACAATTTAATTGCAAGTAATTTGCTTCGTTGCAGAAAGTCCCCATAATGGGAACAAGCTCTACCGTACGTACTTACTGTGAAACATATACAACATACGCAGGAGAAGCAGGGATATTACTACAAAGAAATGGAAAGTTGACAAATAGAGAAAATGAAGTAATCACGTTTGTCGTATAGCATCAAATGTAACCTTTCGTGGGTGTCATAATTGAGGTATAAGTCCAAATATGAAGCAGAACATGGAGAATCTGTCGTGTCTTTTATTTCAAGCTCACTTGGATAGATGACATTCACATATTCTCCAAATTTGTGATTATTTAGAGATAGAACGTCATCTATATATCTGTAGGTGTAGTTGAATGATTTAGCGACAGTCTTTTCTCTAGATTTGACAAGGTCCTGTAAAAATTCTGATTCATATGAATAAAGAAACAAATCAGCAAGCAAAGGTGCAGTGTTTGTGCCCATTGGTATACCGATTGTTTGTTGAAAGATTATATTGCTAAACACAACAAATATGTTGTCTATCAAAAACCTAACATTTTGTTGATGGTATCTTCAATATATTTTTGTTTGCAGTCTTTATGGTGTTTTACAAAATAACCAGAATCCCTGTTAAGCACTAGATATTTATATCTTGGTTTACCGTTTTTGTAAAAGAATAAAAAGTGAATGATTTGTTTTAACGTTCTTCATTTTAGAATGAGGGATAGTGGTATAAAGGGTAGAAAAATCAAAAGTTTTTTACACTTTATACCGAAGATAGAGTATAAGAAACAAAATGGTCAAGTAGTTTTTTAGAATTTTTGAGAATCCATATTTGGTTGATGTCAGATGACAAGACTCAAGGACTTCTATGAATGGAAAGAACTTCATCATTAGTAAAATAAGTTTTGGTATAAGTAGGATTCTTCGATATACTATCTAAACCAAGCTCCTTAATAAGACATTCAACGTAGAATTTCTTACAAATGTGAAATAATGTTGTTAGAAGCTTTATCAGTTGGGACAACAACATACTTGTTATGCATTTCCGCAAGGATTGCAGAGATTCAGGGTCCCTGAGCACTAAAGAAGGTTTAGTACCAGTAGACCCTTTAAGTTTGGCAATCCTTGACTTTGTAAAATTTCTAATAGCCCTTATTCCAGTCGGATAAAGTATCAAGCTCTACGTCTTCTAATTTAGCCCAACCTCTAGCATACTCTTCAACCGAATCCATAATAATTTTGAAATTTCATCCCCAAGTAAAAGGTTGAGCCTCCCTGTATTTAGGGCCTTTTGAAAGAAGACATCTTAATTTAGTGTTCTCAATTATATTGAGATCACCTGTTACTAAATGCCCAGCTGGTTTAGGGACGCTAAGCAAGAGCAGGTAGGTTGAGTAAAGTTATGAAAGTTAGGCACTGCAAAGTTTGTTTATAGTTGAAAATTTTGGATGAAATGGGTTTATTTTAGGAGTAGAAAACTAGAGGTGGCGAGTTACATTTAAAATAAGTAAGGACTTTAGATTGTACTAGTTTGTTTAGTAGTATATGAGAAATATTAATAGCATCTATGCCTTTGTTTGCATAATGTAATTTAATACAGGGGAATATTGCATAAACTACTACTACAAAAAAAAAAAAGCACACTGTTTATTTGTTATTTATTTATTTCTATTATTTTTTAAATCACAAATTATGTTACACGGTATGTATGATACTGTTTCAAGTATATAGACAGCTTAGTTAAATAATAAGCAGTGCAGGGTAATCGGGTCAATCTCTATCCATAAGTTTTCTGTTATGCTTATACAAAGAGTTTTCGTTAAAAAACTTTGTTACTATTCGTACAAAATAAATGTTTCTTTTACAAATTTACATAGACAAGTTTTAATTCTTAAAATATCTTAAATTTCATACGTTTACCTATGGGATTATTCCCCTTTATATGTATGTCTGAATTTAAGCAATATTCTTAGATAGAGTAAACTGAATAGAGTATACACTGCTCCACTTAATGTATCACTTCTTCTGATAGGAATTTATCTATATTGCTATCACTTTTACTTCCGCAAATTACCTATTCATTGTTTTCGTGGCAAGATCACTATATACCTCTTGCGTATTTTTTCCACATATACGCTATCTATTTCTGAAAGTTTTGTGCTTAAAATGCGCAAAATATGTATTTCTCAATAACGTTAACAAATTCAAATGTGATTTTTTAAAAAAAATTATTCACATACACTACTAGGCTAATATCATTAATTTTTTTCCGTCAATCTCAGTCATACGTATCCCTAGTACTTTTGTTGTTACAATAAACTCTTCTTCTTGTACTATATCCTTGTTCTTCTTTGCTCTTTTGTACTATTGTTTTCTTATGTGTTGACATACATGTTTTCTGTACTCCCGGATCATTTTTCTGAACGGGTGGTGTATTTTCGCTATCCATGTTTCTCACACGTAGTCTCTCAGTTTTATGATACAAACAAAATGGTTCGTCCTTGACGTTCGCGTTTTTTTCCCGTTGTTTTCTTTCTTCAAATCTTAAAAAAACGTGCAACTTGCTGCTAATGAACAGGTTGTATTTGGTCTTAAGCCCGAGCTTACGGCTCACACCACCTAGGCTCAACCCCCACTCGAGGTTAATCCTAGTATGAGAAAGTTTACTAGTTCGGTGGTTTTACCCGGGTGCTCCGGTTTCCTCCACCATCAAAAAATTGACCGCCTTGATACAACAGTGAAAGAATTTTGACTAGGTCGTAAAACATCATTCCTCAACTAAACTTTTGACGTTTTGTGACTTTGGCAATGATCTTTCTTGGTTTATGAATGTCCCGTCTATAAACTAACTCGAAGTCCTTTGAAATTTTATAAACTCTTGAAATACCTATTCAGTATCTTCTTGGTTCCCCGACTAACCCCGATTTCTGTGAAAAATGCAAATAAAAGAAATTTTATAATTTTATCGATTACTCGGAAACTACGATAATACACAATACCTATTGTGTTTTGATCGTTCACCTTTTAAATAACTACATGTAATTTAGAATAACAATATAAAGACTTGTCGAAGCGACACGTTTTATCCTGTATAGCAATGCATTTTAAAGTGCATACTGTTGAAACTTATTCATCTTCGTTATTTGATTTTTTTTTTTTTTTTTTTTTTTTTTTTTTTTTTGCGTTTTGTTATCTGAAATAAGAATACCAAAGAAAAGGATTAAACAATACAATACGATAAACACGACAGGTGTGTGTGTGTGTGTGTGTGTGTGTGTGTGTGTTATACGAACACTCATCGGTATCGTCGTGGTTCGCAAGCGCTTAATCCAGATTTTACAGGATTATCTTGAATGGAATATGCAGAACCTGAATCAACAGGAATATCTGGTACGCGGTGTTATGTCGATTTTGGTATCTTTCTTTAATTCTATTGACAGACAACACACGACCAGGGCAACACGGATTTGATTGCACTAATGTCATACGCCCATAAACAAAACTGTTTGAACTTTTGGCATTCATATACAGTTAATATTATTATCATTATTATTATTATTATTATTATTATTATTATTGACGTGGTACTGAATCAGCGTGTAGTGTATGCCACAAATCTACCCTCTTGTGAAGAAAATATCTCAGTCCTTTAGAATTCGCCTCAAATGACAATGTTACAGTAAGAATTATTAATTATATCAAGAATTCGTTTTTTGTGATATATATATAACAAATACCTGCTAAATTTTGATATGCCATATGTGCATATTTCGGAAAATCATTACTCATCAGTGACACTAGGGGCCGAAAAGTTTGATAGAATAAAAAACATACGCCAAACAGTTGAAAATTAATGAATCTAAAGTTCCAAAAATATGTGAATCCAAATCCAGCTATAGAATGTTTTGCATGAGGGAACAGACCCTTAGTTTTTAAATAAAATTCAAAATTTAAGACGACTGAAAATTTTGCTAAATGGTATATTTTCTGACAGCACAAAGTACTGCCTACTGAGTTATGGATACCCTTTGAGAGATTTACTCCACCAGCAGCGATACCCGCTCAGGGGTAATAAATATATCACAAATACCTGCTAAATTTTGATGGGCCATATGTGCATGATTTCGGAAAATCATTCCTCATCAGTGACAGTAGGGGCCGAGAAGTTTGATAGATAAAAAACATTCGCCAAACAGTTGGAAATTAATGAATCTAAACTTCCAAAAATATGTGAATCCAAATCCAGCCAAGGAATGTTTTGCATGACTGAAAATTTTGTTAAATGGTATATTTTCTGACAGCACAAAGTACTGCCAAATGAGTTATGGATACCCTCGGGTAGATTTATTCCACCAGCAGCGATACCCACTCAGGGGTAAGATAAACCATAAATAGGACATTGTGTTGCTCACAGACAGGTCAGAGCATTTTACCTAGATTTTAAATATATTTTTGGAAATAAATTAATCCCAACTTCCACGAAAAATTTCAGGAAGTTACTATACATATTACTTGGAATTCAATCAATTAACATTTTTAATTATTTTATCAAATATTTAATTGAAATAAATCTATGTACTATGCATCTTTCTACATGATATTTCTTCCGTTGTTGAGTGAATAATACCTAATATTTCACCAAGACAGAATTAAAACTTGAAAGAGTTGGTTTGCATATAAATCTCATGAAATAGCTGTTATCAAGTTGGCAATAATTTCATAATTTTATCAAAATTGTATCATCATTCTGTAACTTCAAGGCCCCTATCAGTCCGTCATTTAAAATTGTTAAGTTTTCTAACTCGACTGATTGATTGATTTACGACAAAGTTGGTCTGTAAACCGTGAAAATTTAGCGGCAGTTTTTCAAAACTGTCATCCGATTTACTCCGCTTTTCTAGAATTGACGACCTCGAATCTTGGACGAAACAACATTCTATCCACCGCTTTTCTTGCAGAACACTAACAATTATAGGAAGCAAAACTTTATGCAGATGCCAATATTAGAAGTGTTGAAACATTTCTTAAATATTCTCTTTTCATAGAATGCAAATTGATGGAATCACTTGCCTAATATTATATATAAATGATATCCGCCGTTAGTTCAAATCGGACAAGGCATGCCATGCGATCCGGGGATCTCTTGTTAGATACTTGATTAGATGATAAAGACGTGTTTAAAAGTTATTTTTATCTGTAAAGTTCAGAGAATCAGAAATACTTGGAAATCAAACAATACACTGTGGGTGTCGCCTTTGCTAGGATATCTATTTTTTCTCTTGGCCTCGATGGCCGATAGGTCTGAACCTTGTTCTTACGGATCACAGTGCCTCTTGCCACCTAGGTTCAAATACCGCTCGGGCAGATCCTAGTGCGGGAGAGTTTGTCAGTTCGCTTGCCGAAGTTCGATAGGTTTCTCTGGGCAATCCGGTTTACTCCAACATCCCAGAACCGACAGCTTCGATATAAGTGAAGGATTCTTGACTTGGGTGTAAAACACCATAAATCAACTCACTTAACTCTCTTTATTTCTCGGCTGGTTTTCTTCACTCTGAGAAATTATTGATGATCTATAGCCTACAACTAATGAGTGAGCAAATGGCAAATTTTGCCAATGTCAAAATTATTTCAACTAACCATAAGAGCAAAAGGCAAAGTCACAATCTTCCCTCAACAAAGATTTTCCTTAACTTAAATTTTGACAATTTTTAATATCTTTAGGAACTTAATCTAAATATTTTTTGATAAATACAGATGTTATAAGCTTGAATTGATCTTCAAAATGACATCTTATATCACTGTGTAATAAACAATTAATAAAATTATTAAAATTTCAAAAATGACTTTCGTTAAGAAATGATTGTGAAACTGGGAACAGTACTAATGACTGAACAGCGGGATGCTGTTGTAATTCCATACCAATCTGGGTCTTCTTACTTCGGATACTTAGTAAAAACAGTCGCTATTAATTTTTATTTTAGGAAATTAACCAGTCGGAAAACTAACTCTGCATACGTAGCGTTTAGGTATAATGACCTTGAGAGACATTGAATCTTTTTACTGCAAAAGAAAATATTAATATGGTTAATTTAGTTTTGACCAATTTAAGTTTAATCAACATGTTTACAAAAACAAGATCTATCTAGATTTTAAAGATTTTAACTGTACATTAATCAACAATTTCCAAGAAAACAGCTGTCAACATTACATGGAATTCAATCAATGATTGACCTTTTATCACAAGATTTATTAGAAATAAATCTTCGTACTAAGCTTCATTTTATTAGCTATTTCTTTAGCTAAAGAGTAAAAGAAATCTTATAGTATTTAGACGTATTTCACTACCATAGCAGTGACGATTATTATGACGTTGACGACGACGATGATATTGATGTTGATTGGACATAAGGTTATTTGAATACCGTCTTCTAGGCTTTACATTCCTATAGGTAAGGCCACATCTGTTGACCATATAAAAACAGTATTATATGGCAAATGGTTTTTTGACATCCAATGACAATCGCATGTCGCTTTCTTGCAATATATTGTAGAAATTACAGTTCTAGAGAGCAAAACCTAGTAGTGTTAACAGCACATATTTAAAAAGTCGTATTTTGAAAGAAATCAACTTGATAGAATTGTCCGTTTTAAATTATTAATTAATAAAATATCATTAGCTGTTAGTTATAATCAATTTCTGTGAATGAGAGAAATAATAGTGATCGGTGTTGTGAACATTGTACAGGTTTGTCACGCAACACGAGGGTTGCTCGATATATAATGTATATTGTATGATATCTCAAAAGCATTCGTTTCAAATAGTGAAATGTTCTCCGCGGTTTGAAATACATAATTTCAATCTCTGAATCCATATTTGAAAACGTGACGGTATGCTGATTATGTTGACCTCCAAGGCGCTGACTGATAGCTGAGCCAAGGGCTTTCGGGATTTGTAATGACGACTTGATAAGAACTTTTTAAGTTTTCGAAATAGAAAAACTCACATGGGTCTAGAAGAGTATGGTGGGTGTGGCAAGACCGTATCCTTCTTTGACTCGGTAATACCTATGCAACACTTTTGCCCTTCGGCACCGGAATTTGCACGGCTATACCATCACATGAGAAGAATATTCAATAAAGAACCTTCTTTGTGCTAATGTTTCTTTGGGCAACTACAGGTCATCTAACGTGTTTAGTTAACCATATTTTGTTTCAATTTTCTTACTAATTCGAAATAGCGAACCCATGTTTCATCACCATTTGGAAAATATTTCGGGCAATTGCTTAGCGGTTTGTCATTGTATACTCGTTTTTGGTCATCTGTCAATATATGCCGGATCCATCTGGCAGAAATTTTTCTTACTTTTAAAATGCGCTTCAAAATAAAATGCACTCGTGATAGCTATATGCCAACAGCTTTTGCAATATCACGAATCGTATATCTTATGAAACATTTGCCTTGCCTGTTTCAATCACAGGTCGTCAGATTTTGTTGAGTCTGTGACGGACACTGTGCCAGTCAAAAATGTCTTTCTTCACCTACGAACTGTCTCATAAAATACCTTATCAGACCCGTAAACTTCCCCTAATTCAGTAAAAATCGGTATTACCGAATGACAGACTTTTGTGCGAACTGTTATACAAGCCATAATTTCTTCAATATTCTCAACCCGTTTCCCAACCGTTTTTAAAACAATGGTCAACGACTGGCTCTATTGAAATGGCTATAATTTTAAAATGATATGGAGCTGAAAACACGTGTTTATACTGTTGAAAGGTATCGAATAGATCTATTCAAGCGTATCATCATCAACAAAATCGTGTAAAGAGTTATTTCGCTGTGGTACAATACACATTACATAGTAGAGTCCCCGTACATCAGGTAAGACATTTGATCTATGGATCTCTTGTTAAGAAATGTTACTAGATAATGAAAACGTTCTTAATTTGTTGTTTACATCTGCATAAAAAGGGAATGGAATGATGATTTATATATATAGTTCAACCCGTTTGTGGAGTTTTAAATATTGGATAATAAAGGCCTTGATTATACCACCCAAGGTTCAAAGTCTACGTTAAGTTTATTAATCAAATATTGTCTTACCTATACGTGTTTATCAATTTTCATTGTCTTTAAATTGTCCTTAAATTTAATAAAAACAATAAATTTAATTAATATTTACAAAACACCAAGCAAATACTTTAAGTCAATATTTTAGACCACAGTTCATTCTTATACAATACAATCGTCCATGGTGATAATGAAGTAGCCCAATTTGGATGGACTTTGACCTACAAATTCTACTAATTTAACAAAAACCTTTCTAGTCGAAGAATTGAGACAAAAACACCATTAAAGCTGCATTAATTTATTAATTTTTTCAATTTTCTATTTTTTTTTCTTTTTCTTTCTTTCTTTCTTTCTTTCTTTATTATTTTTTTTTTTTATTTTCTAAAAATATTAAAAAAAAAAAAAAAAAGATTCTTATCACAATCCGTGAGATTAATTTTCTAAAATTTCATTCCTATTAGCTGTAAATAAACGGAATCCTCTAACGGGTTGGTCAATGTTAATGTCAATTATTTGCTTGGAGCATGCGCACGGATGAACGGGAATTCTAATGTATGCAAATGTATTCTTACTGGAATTATGTATCCCTTACTAACTCAAAAATGACAAATTCAATGAAGTTCTGTCTTTAATTTATCGTATTTCACCGTTTTGAAAGTTGTGTTTAAATGACCGGGTTTTTATGATGTAACCATGTTCTTATCTTAGATCCCACATGTGATATCTCGCTTGGAAATTACTGTTATTTCTATTTATTCGAGCCTTTATCGTTGAGCCAAATGTAACATTGTTCATTAGGAACATTATTAATTAGATCAGCACCGTTTTAATTTTTTTCTAGGAAAACTTAATACAGCTTTAAATAACGGTTTTATATAAACCGACAAGTAAAACTTTCAGTGAGTAGAACTTTGGTAAATACATGTTTAATGATATGAAGTGGTAAGATCTAACAAATATTTTTCTGAACGAAATATTTAAAAAAAAAAAATGAATACTTAGCTACCGTAAATTGTACTTTAAATTACAGCACTAGTTAACATTTACATATTCTATTCCGAGCAGCACTTGATATCATTTCAAAATTCTGTATGGTACAGAATTGGGTAAAATTTAGACATTCTGTTCAGAAAAGCACTGAATAACATTTTTGTATTCATCCCGGGACAGCCTTAAAAACACTTTGACCTTTGCTCCTTACAGCATTGGAAACTATTTTGATTCAGCCCGGAACAGCAATAAACCACATTTTGGAATTCTGTAACGGCACTGAACAACATTTCTACATGTTGTGTTGTTCAGCACTGAATAACATTCGTAACGCTACTGGATACCATTTTGACATTTTGTCCGATAGATCTATAGCACTGATTATTATTTTGGCATTCCGTCTGGTACTGCACTTGATACCATTTCAATTTCGACATTCCGTCTAATAAAACACCTGACGACATTTTTTTTGTCTGGAACAGAGGCCAAGTGCACACTGCACACCTTTTCTTAAACCCAGAAGGTCTCTTTTCACTTGTACAAAGCAAGTCAGAAAAGTTGTATTAAACCCATGCAGAACATTACTTGTATTTAAATTGACTTTAGATGAATAAGAAAAAAATTCGTTTCTTTTCTCGGATAGCAGAAAAATGGATGATATGACGTAAGTCTTAATAAAATCAAGTCAATCTTGGTGATGATGTTGCTTTTTGTAAATCTGTATGTGTTAATGCGTTAAGAGTTTCTATAGATAAACCATTACTATCTAAGCTTCCTTCTACGTAAATAAAGAAACACGTACCACCACACCTGACAATGATACAACTGAATTTAAGGAAATCAACCAATCGTTACTTCCTGGTTTCAAGTGACGTATGTACTTCAGTATAGTAGGTACGTCACAGACAGTGAGAACAATTTAATCAGGCATTATTGTACATATTATTGTTGTTGTTTGTCTTTTGTTTACTTGATTTAAAATTAGGTTTCATTTTCTCATCTAGGAATATTTGTAAAACAAATGTCTTTCTAAATCAGGAGTGGTATAAACATGTATAAAGTTAATATAAAAAATTTTTCTTCTGGATGACATGATCTGCATTTTTTTTTTATTTTCCCGTCGTTGCACTGTGTTATTAAGATTTAAAAAAATACAGTTTTGGAAATAAAGTCTTCTATAGGTTCATTACTTTACATTATTTACTTTTTATTTATTTATTTATTCATTTATTTATTTATTTATTTATTTAATTAGTTAGTTAGTTTTGCGCTATTTCTATTTTCGTACTAATTACTAACTTTTTATTTATCTTGGTATTGATCGATATTGATCGACAAAGGTACAACACAACAATATTGAATACACTGCCCTTCAAAGCTTTGTTGAAAAACTGTTCATTCCCACTTAGCCAACATATTTTATATTTTGTACCTATAGGTTAGGTTCTAAACATTGCCTTAATAGGAATTGCTGTCAGTTGTAGGATTAGGCAAGACAACAGGTTTTAATTACAGGTGAAGGTACAAATAACAAATCACTGATGTTTTATGTTCTGTTTGACATATCACTTCTTCAAAATGCTATATATACAGATACCTAACGGATAACTTTTGTTTACAATATCATCTTCTTAAAAATCTACCACAAAAATCCAGGAATATAATTTCTAAATACAGATGTTCAGCTCACAACTACAAAAAGAAATGGGACGATACAACAATACTCCGAAACAAGAAAGACTCTGTGACAAATGTATGTGTAACGAAATAGAAGACGAATATCACTTTCTTTTAAAATGCCCACTTTATTCGGACTTAAGACTTAAATACATAAAAAAATAGTATTGGAAAAAGCCATCTGCATTTAACTTAAACAACTTCTCACTGTTCAACATAGTAACCTTGGACTTTTCCTCGTTAATGCAACTCTATTAAGACAATCTCCAACATAATTTACTTTGTCCATCAGCCACTATACCATTTCCATGACTTTCAAAGTAATTTTGAGTTTATTTCTTACATTTCCTATTTTTTCTCTTTGTATAATAATGACTTGCCGCCATAAATTTAAATGTTTATTGTATTGTTTATACCTATAGGTGTATGCCTTTGGTTATAATACATGAAATAAAATATCACCTGTTTTAATTCCATGTAAAACATCGGGATTAAAAACACATTAAAATAAAGAATTGACTTTGTGTACATTAAGATGATATTTGCCAGAATAATATTTTACAATAAATTCTTAGAACTGACCCTCTTGTCGTAAGTAAAAGAATCTTGAGTGGGGAGTAACACCATTACTCCACTCCTCTATCTACAATGCAGTGATTTTCTCCAAAAAATTATGAATAAGTTTTCTAATTTTTTATTTATTTATATATTTAATTTATTCATTTATAATATTATTTCCAAAATATACTTAATAAATAAATCATTTTAAAAAATAAAAAGGAAAGCAAAGCTATTATTTTTATTTAAATGATATTGCATGATGATAAATTATGGCATTTTGAATGTCATGTTTCACAAAGGAATTTAATAGTTAAAATATCCTTGAGTTTTTAATTTTTAATATTGGTTGAAGTTGGCTGGTCATTTGAAATTATCTACTTATTAAATAGAAAGACTGCCTAGTTGCATATGTTGTCATCTAGCAAGACAAAAGTTGATTTTACATTGTACCAACTCAAAACATTACCATCATCTTCCTTAAAACTTGTTTAGTGGTTTGTTTTTGGTACCTCAACTGTGGTATGTGTTGACTTATAAAAAGAAATTCAGTTATGAAATACAATATTCATAAAAAGATTACAAAAAGGTTCAATATATGTGCAAAAAGGGAGACTTTTTTTCTAAATGACAAATAGCATTATATGTAGACTAAAATTATACGATCCAAATATCTAAATCTCATTTAGAACATAAAAGTTTAGCCTATTTCAACCGAGAGAATATAAATTGAATTTAAATAAAATTTATAATTAATATTACATTCTTTAAAATAATTTACCATATTATTAAAGAAGTATCCTGAAAAAGACTATATTGTTAATTGAACAGTGATGGATAAGTGGGAATAAGAAATTTTAAAATACGCATGCGCCAAGTAGAAAGAGCAACTTTTTCTCTTAGTTAAACAAAATGTAAAAAATGTAAAATTTAAGGCTTTTTTAAGTGTCGTATTGAAATTTGGAAGTATGGAGATGATTATTTATATTATTTGGATTGGAAAATAAGAAAAAACTGGGATCCAAAACTTTGAAATGTGTGAGTAAATCTAAAATTTTGACTTGGAATGTAACGATATGTGATTAAAAATCATGAATACATAAATAAGAAGTTTAACTATAACAGGTGATTTGTTTACATTCAAGGTAAATCCCATGTCATTAACTTGTCAGGTGGCTATGGTTGATTGATTGAATGACAAAACTTTATTTCGATTTCGATTTATTTACTCCTATCGTTGTTACTTATATATTTGCAAGTAACCAACTCAATATTTATGTGATAAATGGTGTTCAAATATGAATCTCTCCAATGACTCAGAAACGTAACAATAAAAGACGTCGTAGGTACACAAACACCGAAAAGTGTAACGAAGCTGTAACTACTGAACCGCCAATCGACATGAGTTCTCTATCAGAATCTGAAATACTCAAAATTGCCAGTGTTATGAAAGATCTGGTTGTTAAAGATCTACACGAAATAATTATTACGGATATCAACCAAATTGTTCATTCAAAAATATCCGAAAGGTTCGACCAACTTGAGCAGAAATTAATTTCTTTACAGGATGAAAATACTGCAATAAAATCTGAAAATGAAACATTAAAAATTGAAAACGCAAAACTTAAGACCGATATGGATCAACAGGAACAATATAGTCGGCGTAACGCTATTCGTATCGCTGGTATTGCAGAAAACAAAGATGAAAATACCAATGAAATTGTACTCGATATCGCTAAACGAGCCAACTTGGACATCACTCTGTCCGACATCGATCGCTCCCATCGAGTTGGACCTCCAAACATGGGCCGTAATCGTCAGATAATTGTGAAATTTACCAACTATCGAGCTAAATACAAACTTATGAAGTCAAGAAAACACTTCAAGCGATCGGCCGATCCTATACTTAAATCCGTCTATATAAATGAAGACCTCACAAAAGCTCGATCCAATTTATACAATGCCGCAAGGACATACGTCAAAAACAAGCATTGTCACAAATGTTGGACATGGGACGGAAAGGTCTTTGTTACTGACACAAAAGACCGCAAAATCCGCATTGACTCACTAAAAGATCTTATCGTCCTATCTCAACCTCCAGCTCCACATCATGGTAAATCCTCATCTCAAGCTACTCATAACGGGCGATCCCAAACTAACGATCCAACAGTGCTAAGTTACGCGGCTGCGTTATCAGCTACGTCGCATATGGATGTTACGTCAAACTCTGTCTAGCCACCATGGGCTTTATCGACTAACTGATTATTTCACATATCCATATAATAACTTTATATTTACCAGTTACATTAAATTTTGCCATTCTCCAAATACTATGGATTTCTTGGTATTCCCCTTCCAAAAACCGCAACTTTCCGTATTATTATTTAATTTTAAGATTTAATCATATAATATCTTATAAAATTAAATTCCAGCAAGACACGACACTGACTTTTAATGGTGTACATTCTAGTCGTGATGTTGTATGCACTTTCGACATCCGTTTCCTCTCCTTTAGTCTTAGCCGTCATTACCTTTTTCAATTTGTATATCTGTTACTTATGTTATATTACTTTTTCATATTTGTATATATATTATTTGTGTTATATTTTTGAATTGATTTCTGTTTTATCGCATCCAGGGTCATATATTGTTACACCCCCTGGCATTTGGTTATCCAGGTTTTTGCATCCAAACTTTATTTTACAAAAGGCCTTTCTTGTATGTGATTTTTTGCCATTCATAAACGGTTTTACATAATGCCCATCGACTGTAAAACCTTCTTTACAAGAATAGGCCTGTTTTATTTAGTCGCATACGGCAATACAAAAAGTAAGAGTACGGTTTTGTATAATATTAGTGTCACCTTGTTAGAGATATTATGTTATATGTTCTTTTGGGTTTGTTTGATGTTATTTATTATGCTGTATATGAAAGCTCGTTGTATGATATTAATGATGTTCATGTTACATTTTGAATATGGTATATACAAAACTGTAAAACTCTATCATAATTTCTGGAAATTTAAATTTTATAACAACTCATCATACTTAATCAACACTTTAATACATCGACAGACTCAGTACTCAAACATTTTACTTCTCTGTTTTTAACAATGGATCTGGTACTTAATCTACTTATCAGGGGATATAGAAACTAATCCAGGTCCGTCTATACTTGATTCATCACAGTCGTCTCTTGAACTATCACAGTCGTCTTCTTATTCAGACTCAACATTTTTTTCAAATTTGGCTTCAAACAACAATAACTTCTCATTTGTCCATATGAATGTACAAAGTTTCCTTTCGAAAAAAATGCAAATTGAATGCGAGTTTTCGTCTTATGACATTATCGCTTTGACAGAAACATGGCTTACCACACGTACACAGGACAGAGAACTGATGTTCGACAATTATAAGATACCATACAGATCTGACAGAATTACGGACACAATCGGCGGTGGAATAATCGTTTATATTAAGGACAATTACTATTCAAAAAGACGCCCCGACTTGGAAATTCCTGGTATTGAAAATATTTGGATAGAGCTTAAAATTCGCAACAATTTTATTCTTTTTGGCACTTTTTACAGACCACCCAATTCTGGCAATGATTTTTGGGACAAACTAGAAATTTCCGTAGACCTAGCCGTTGATAACCAGCCCGACCTACTTGTACTCACCGGCGACTTCAACGAAGATCAATTAAAAATTTCAAGCAATAAAATCAAGACAATAACTAGAACTAACGGACTACAACAACTTATAAACGAACCAACACATTATTGGGATGATTCCTCATCATTGATTGATCTTATTCTTATTAGTGAATCTGAACTTATTGACAACTCAGGAGTTGGTGAATATTTTCTTGAAAATCAAAATAGATACCACTGTCCTGTCTTTGCTACTCTCAAACTTTCCAAAATATGTACGACATCTTATACTAGACGGGTCTGGTACTACAACAGAGCTAACTTAGACTTATTCCAGCAAATACTATCAGCACATGATTGGCAAAGCGACTTCGATGACAACATTAACATAATGACAGACAACATAACTCATACGATACTTAAAGCAGCTTCCGATTCAATACCAAACAGAATTGTCACAATAAGACAAAAAGATCCGCCTTGGCTTAACGCCACAATAAAAAAAATGTTACGAAAACGTAGACGTCTCAATAACAGAGCTAAAAGCACTAACAGACAAGAACACTGGGCAGCCTTTAGACAACTCCGCAATAAATGCACGAACTACATTCGTACAGCTAAATCTCGCTTTTATAACAAAATTTCATCAAAATTAGAATCTGATAACTTGCACACAAAAGACTGGTGGAAAACAGTAAAACTATTAACAAGATTTAAATCAAACACTCATATTATACCCACCTTATTACAAAATGGCGCGACTTACGACAATGACATAGACAAAGTTGAACTTCTTAACAACTACTTCTGTTCTCAGTCATCACTTGATGATACTAACTTGGAACTTCCTCAAACACTAACAAATCTAATAGATGACCATCTTACAAACGTGCATATCACTGAATCTGATGTCTTTGATGTTCTTATTAATATCGATACAACCAAAGCATCAGGGCCAGATGGAATAAGCCCGTTCTTTTTACGAAATGCTGCTAGCCAACTAAAACATCCTCTTTCTGTTCTATTTAACACATCACTTCTCAGAGGCAAATATCCTGATATTTGGAAATTAGCTAACGTAACACCCATCTTTAAAAAAGATAACCCCTCTTTCGTACAAAATTATCGACCCATTTCTCTTCTTAGTGTTGTTGGGAAAGTTATGGAAAAATGTATATACAAATATGTACACAATTTCTTACTTAAAAATAACGTAATTTCTAGGTTTCAATCGGGTTTTACTAAAGGTGATTCGACAGTCAATCAACTACTTGATATCACAAATGTTTTTGGCAAAGCTCTTGATGACGGTAAAGAAATCAGGGTTATTTTTCTTGATATAAGCAAGGCTTTTGATAGGGTTTGGCATAAGGGACTTGTACATAAACTCAAACAAACTGGTATCAGAGACACCCTTCTAAAATGGTTCCAAAACTATCTCCAAGACCGAAGACAAAGAGTAGTTTATCTTGGCAATTTTTCTGAATATAAAGAGGTTCGAGCTGGCGTCCCACAAGGTTCTATACTTGGTCCTCTTCTATTTCTCATATATATTAACGACATTACCGACGAAATCAATGCTAATATTCGTCTTTTTGCAGACGACACTACTCTATATCTAATTGTTGAAAACCCCCAGTCATCTGCTCTAATTCTCAATAACTCTCTTTACACAATTCACACCTGGTCCAATAAATGGCTTGTTTCATTCAATGCACAAAAAACAGAAAGCATGGTAATCTCTCGCAAAAAAAATAAACCTGTACATCCTACTCTATATATGAACAATGTAAGTATCCTGGATACAGAAACGCACAAACATCTTGGCATTATGTTTTCTTCGAACGGATCGTGGAAATCACACATAGATTATATTAAATCAAAAGTATTACTGAGAATAAATATCTTACGTAAATTCAAATTCATTCTTGACAGACGAACTCTACAATCACTTTACTTTGCATTTATACGACCATTACTTGAATACGGAGACATTATCTGGGACAATATACCTCTTTATCTACAAGAAGAACTTGAATCCTTTAATCTTGAAGCAGCCAGAATCGTTACTGGTACCACAAAACTCTGTTCTAAACACACATTATATATCGAAACTGGATGGGAACCGCTTTCTGATAGAAGAAAAAAGCACAAACTTATTCAGTTCCATAAAATGTTCTACAACTTAACTCCTCAGTACCTGTCTGATATTATTCCAAACAGAACTCACAGAAGCACAAGACAATACAATCAAATACCGACTATTTTATGTCGCACCGATTCCTACTATAACGATTTTCTTCCTTCTACAATCAGACAATGGAATGAACTTCCACAAGAACTTAAAGATACTCCTTCTGTGACAACCTTCAAACGATTACTTAATTTAAACCTTACTAAACCACCCGCTTTTTACAGCTATGGATCGAGAATTCAACAAATTTATCACACCAGACTACGCACTAACTCCAGCTCCTTAAAGTCTACCCTCTATAATAAAAATATCATAGATAATCCTTACTGCGACTGTGGCGAAATTGAAACAGTGTCTCATTTTCTACTGAGCTGTAACCTTTATTCTCATCTAAGGAATAGATTTTTAACTCCACTACCATATCCGCTTACAACTGAACTACTACTTTTTGGTGATAATTCTCTAACGTCCACACAGAACATTGAAATATTTAAATCCACTCAAAAATTTATATATTTTAGCAAACGTTTTCATTTACACTGATATTGTTACTTGTATCTTTATGATTCACAAATAATATGTAAATGAACACAGTTACAGATTTTTAATTTTATTACCTACATAGTATTAAAACCATTATATTTTTTTTCTGGATGCAAAAAGGTTAACGTTTTTGTATTTGTTTGTTTTTGATTTTTTGTTATTTCTTTTCAACTAAAGGCGCATTTGAAAAATTATTTTATAAATACTTTCAGGAGACAGTTTTTATAAGTGTTCAACACTTGTTGCTGAATCCTATTTGTCATACTCCATATTGTTTACTTTTCTTTTCAAGATGTATTTACTGAATTTGACGAATAAAAATATGTTTAATAATAAAATTTTAAAATGTTAGCCAAGTGGAAAAAAGAAATTTTAAAATGTTGGCTAAGTGTGAAGACGCCTACAAAATCAAACCAAGTATCTAAGGAATCTAAAGTCTCGTAGTGTGATCAGGTTGAATTTGCAATATCCGGGTACTAGAACTATCGGCGTTAGGTGACTTCACGAAGAAATTTGTCTATTTATTTAGTTTTTATGTATATTGTATAGGTACAACCAATTCGATTTCCCTAGCTTCTAATATTTTATCCGATTACAGAGCTCAGGATGCATTAAAATCAGGTGCACAATTCTAATTTGACAACATAAATATATATATTTTTCTAAAGTTCAGCTATGCTGTAGTTGCTGCCGTTTATTGGATACCAAACTACTGCTATTTGCGATAATATGACAACTAACAAATCGACCGTTGAAATGAAGTCTCAGTTAGTAAATTTTGCAACTAATTTAATCATACTGTCATATACCCCTTTTTGAATTTAATCATAAAAATACATTCAAAAAGTGGTATTTTCATATACCACTTTTTAAATGTATTTTTATGATTAAATTCAAAAAGTGGTATATGACAATACAAACATGGCGTGGCGTTGTCAAATTACTACGTACTTGAAATGAGTACGTTTCTTGATTTTTTCAAACATCATGTTCAAATGCATGTACCATAATTTAAAACACGACCGTGCTTGTCTTCTCATGACAAAATAGTTTACCCAAAGTGCATTGGTCGGTCACATGACTAATGTAGAGCGCAGTAGGATTTTGTCAATCTGGTGTCCATTAAAGGGTGTGACTCTATCTGGCGACTTCTTTCAGGTAATGGATAAGTTATTTATATTTTATATTTTAGCCCGACTGGACATAAAAATGTTTCGTGTTTTTCAT
Source organism: Tegillarca granosa (assembly GCA_029721355.1). Classification (NCBI taxonomy): domain Eukaryota; kingdom Metazoa; phylum Mollusca; class Bivalvia; order Arcoida; family Arcidae; genus Tegillarca; species Tegillarca granosa. The sequence goes on along the minus strand of CM056594.1, from coordinate 6,345,846 downwards.
GAGTCATCTCATTACTTTTGGATTAATGCAATTGCTTTTATCAAGTTTTTAAAAAATTTTGCATTGGCTAGATTTCGGTTTGTTCGCTATTGAATGATTTCTGCATTGACCGTTCGCAATAAGTATACTTATTGCAAGATTTCAGTAAAGCTCGAAATCAACCGATGACAAATGTATCAATAAATAAATAAATAAATAAATAAGGAATAAATAAATACAAGTTTTAGGGTTACAGTCAGCATCGAATAAAATGTGAGTAGACCTTGCAAATTTACAAACTTTGATTCATTTTTCTAGGAAGAATTATGCAAAGCCATTGTCATATGCAAAATTTTAATTTTGTTGTCATGTGCAAAATTTTAATATATTTTTTTTTATAAAAATTGTCTTATGTTACAATTTTTAAATTTTCTGAAAAATGAAAAAAAATGAATGAAAAATTCAAAAATTTATTTTAAAAAAAGTCAACTTTTTTATTCAGAAAATTCATAAATCTCTCATTTCGACAAAATTAATAATTTCCCACATGAGACAATTATTATTTTAGTAAATAAAAGGTTATTGCTTGGTTGTTTTATTAGGTTTATGACTCAGGTTTATTGAGTATACTCCAGTAAAGGTTGTCTTAAATGAATACGATTATGTCCATTAAAACTACAGCTGGTGGGTGCATAGGGTCCTTACACTTTGGGATATTCAAAGAACTGTGGCTGTTATCTTTTAAGTTCACATATTTCCAAACATATTTATGTTTATATCAACATTAATATTTTTAGTTTTGAAAGCAATTCCTCAATATAAGTACAAAGAACAGACATTGAAGAAAGAAGTTAAAATAATCATTGGCCTAACACAAAAATATTGGAATATTGAAGACGGCAAAATACTTCATTTTACTGGGTTTTTTTCAATAAATATTCATGTAAATTGTTAGAATTGACTGAAAATACAATTTTAAAAAAATGCATTACAATACACACATAAATTTACTTTACAACAATGCTGATTTCGGCGACTGGCTAGATACAGAACAATTTCTGATGTACCAATATATTTAATATTCATTTGAAAATTGGACAAATTGTTTTGTACCATCTCATGAATTATTTGTTGAAAAATCATTTTCATATTTTCTGAAAGCTTTTCCCTTTAAAAAATAATATCTATTATGTGTCTTTAACAAAGGGGTTTGTCAGATTTTATCTCTAAAAATATTTCAGTTTGTTAATAAAACACTTGTTGAAGAAAATACATGTACAATGTACCACGTACATTATATTGCTGACTATTAGCATTAAAAACCCACCTCTGCCAAGTGCTACTTTTAAGAGCATTATTTTATAAAAAAAAAAAAATCAAAAGTAGCACAAAAGCCACTTTTAATAAAATCTATTTATCATAGTGATTATACACAAACTTGCAAATCTCGTGCTGGTATTTCTTATAAAAATTTGACGACATCAATTCAAGAAAAAAAAGTAGTTTTCAAAAAATGTTTCATTTTCAGAAAGTGAGTCTTTTTAATTAAATCATAAAATTTAACTGGCATATCTTAACTTCCATTCATTCTTTTATTTATCTGCACAATCTGACAAGTGTTTTTAACCATCATTACTGAAATCATTCTCATTTGTTTTCATTTACACGGATGCAAAGAAATTGCTCTCAAATATTAACAAACACCTTTTAAGCAACAATATACGAAATAATTATAACTGCTAACATGGGTAATTTCATTAAAAAGTTGCACATGAAACTGCATTGGAGTTGTTAAAAATAAAAATCTTTAAACTGATATGTGAAAAACGTGTTTTGGACAAAATTAAATACAACTGACAACAAGGCACAAAAAAGTAAAAACCGAGTCAAAGTAAACACGTTGGAAAATCCCCGGACTTTAAACTAGCACTGGATTCTGTACTAGATGATTTCCATTTGTGCTGTTCAAGTTCAGGATAAGTCATTCTTCTTCTTTTGGAACCATTTGTCACTTAACATGTATTGTTAGTCAAAAGTATACAAACATGAAGAATTTAATTCTTGTGTATCGGACTTTTAGTCTTTTCTTGTGTCATATGCTAATTTTCAATATTTTAATGCACAAAATTATAAAAAAAAAATAGCATTATGTCTTGAGTCAATATTGTCCCTTTCACTGACTTATATTTTTATGTGTTTTGGTTGTTTGTTGCTGCCAAGTACATGAATTTCAGTAACGTAAAAATCAAGTCTTTTAAATTGCAATATCCATATATGTGCCAATAAAGTCAAATTACAACCAAAACAATCAATTGGTGCTAATAATTTTCTTCGTTTTAAAACTTTTGATATGCTCAGTCTCTGAAAAAACCAAAAGTTCATTACTTCTAAGAGTTTCATTTTTCATCATTTTAAAACAATGAATAGGGGGTTATTGCTGAGAAACAGTGTGTAGCTGTTGTCGTTTATTGGGATACTAAACTACTGCTATTAGCGATAGTACGATAACCAACGAACCGACCGTTGAATTGCAGTATCCTCGTTATCAACAGTTAGTAAATGATGCAACTAATTTAATCATACAAACATGGCATGGCGTTGTCAAGTTACTACGTACTTGAAATATGAAAGTTTCTTGATTTTTCAAACATCATGTTCAATGCATGTACCATAATTTAAAACACGACCGTGCTTGTCTTCTCATGATAAAATTATTTACCCAAAATGCATTACTCACATGACTAATGTAGAGCGCAGTTCGATGTCGTTAATCTGGTGTCCATTAAAGGGTGTGACTCTCTCTGGCGACTTCTTTCAGGTAATGATTAATGAGTTATTTATATTTTTTATTTTTAGCCCGACTGGACGTAGAAATGTTTTGTTCTTCACGAGTCATGTCATTACTTTTGGATTAATACAATTGCTTTTATCAAGTTTTTGAATAATTTTGCGTTGTCTAGATTTCGTCTTGTTCGCTTATGAATGATTTCTGCATTGACCGTTATAGGTAAACTTATTGAAAAATTCAGTGAGGCTTTTTCCCGAAATCAACCGATGACAAATAAATTAATTAATAAAAAAATAAATAAATAAATACAAGTGTTAGAGTTACAATCAGCATCGAATAAAATGCGAGTAGACCTTGCAAAATCACAAACTTTGTTTCATTTTTCTGGGAAGAATTATGCAAAGCCATTGTCATATCCAAAATTTAAATTTTGTTGTCATGTGCAATATTTTAATATATTTTTGATAAAAATTGTCATATGTTACAATTCTAAATTTTCTGAATGAAAAATTCAAAAATTTATTTTAATAATGTCAATTTTTTAATTCAGAAAATTCATGAATCTATTACATGACAAATTCAAAATTTCGCACATCAAACAATTATTATTTTAGTTAATAAAAGGTTTTTTTCTGACGGTTTTGTCCTTCTATAAGGTTTATGAATCAAGTTTATTAAGTATACTCAAGTAAAAATGAATATGTTTATGTTCAAATTTATATCACAATATTTCTTGCATATAATTAATTTTTTTCAGAATATTTAAAACTACAGCTGGTGAGTGCATAGGTCCCTTAAACTTTGGGATATCCCAAAAAACTGCCTCTGTTAACTTTGAGTTCACATATTTCCAAACATATTTATGTTTATAACAAGCAGATATTGGAAGCAATTCATCATTATAAGTGCAAAAAACAGGCATTAAAGTAAGAAGTAAGAAGTAACAATAACCATTGGCCTAATACAAAAAATATTGAAATACATGTATTTAAAACGGAAAAATACTTGGTTTTGCTGGGTTTTTTAATAAAAGAAATATTCATATAACATTCTTTTTATTAATTTTTTAAAAATTGTTTGAATTGTTTGATAATACAAATTTTTAAAATACATAATAATACACACATAAAACAATACACACATAGTTTTTCTTTACAATTCATGTGTCTTATTACATACAGAAAAATTTCTGATGTACAAAAATGATACATTTTCTGGGAAAATTGGACAAATTGTCTCCTACGATTTTATGAATTATTTGCTGAAAAATCATTTCCCTATTTTCTGAAAGTGTTTTTTTTAAAAAAATAATATCTCTTTTACGCTCCCTTAACAAAGAGGTTTGTCTAAAATATTCAGCTTGTTAATAAAACACTTGATGAAGAATGTACATTATATTACTGACTATGAGCAATAAAAACCAACCTCTTCCATGTGCTACTTTTAAGAGAATTATTTCATAAAAAATCAAAAGTAGCACAAAAGCCACTTTTGATAAAATCTATTTATCATAGTGATTATACACAAACTTGCAAATCTCGTGCTGGTATTTCTTATGAAAATTTGACGACAAAGAAAAAGAAGTAGTTTCCAAAAAAATGTTTTATTTTCAGAAAGTATACTCCCTGCATTTCTTGCTTTTTTTATAGTGAGTCTTTTTTGTTAATCATAAAATTTAACTTGCATATTTCAACTTCCATTTATTTATTAATTTATTCATTTATCTGCACAATCTGACAAGTTTTTTTTAACCATCATTACTGAACTCATTCTCATTTGTTTTCATTTACATAGATGCAAAGAAACTGCTCTCAAATTTTAACAAACACCTTTTAAGCAACAGTATACGAAATAATTATAACTGCTAACATGTGTAATTTCATTAAAAAGTTGCACATGAAACTGCATTGGAGTTGTTAAAAATAAAAAACCTTTAAACTGATATGTGAAAAACGTGTTTGGACAATATTAAATACAACTGACAATAAGGCACAACAAAGTAAAAACCGAGTCAAAGTAAACACGTTGGAAAAACCCCGGAATTTGAACTAGCACTATATCCTGTACTAGATGATTTCCATTGGTGCTGTTCAAGTTCAGGATAAGTCTTTCTTCTTCTTTTGGAACCATTTGTCACTTAACATGTATTGTTAGTCAAAAGTATACAAACATGAATAATTTAATAATTGTGCATCGGACTTTTAGTCTTTTCTTGTGTCATATGCTAATTTTCAATACTGTAATGCATAAAATTATTTTGTAAATAACACGTCTTGACTGATTGTTCTTCCTTTTCACTAATTTATATTTTTATATGTTCTTGGTTGTGTTTGTTGCTGCCAAGTACATGAATTTCAGTAACAGACTTCCTTTTTAAATTTTATTAATACACAAAATATATATTTAATTGAGATGTGGAACATTTTAAATTAGTAAATACATGTGCAAAGAACATGAATATCGCAAAATAAATTTCAGTAAAGATTTTCGAAATGCAGTTAGAAAAATATCTTCCATAAGCTCTCTGACACCTCACCTATAGCTGGTGACATCTCGTTATAAGTTAAATATTCTCCACTGGGACGTAAAACACCATTGAATCAATCAACAAACCCACACGCTTAAATGAAAAGCTTATGTGTTTTATTTTCAAAAAAAAAGTTATATTTCGTTTTTGCTTCTTCCATTGTACTTGTAGTCAATACCAATCACAGTTCTGTTTCAGTTTTAGAAAATAGCAAAATATCTAAAAAAGCAAAATTTCTGTAAAATCAATTCAGATTAAGCAATTCTTTTATTCTAATGTGTTAGTTCATGAATATAATTAAGTTGACATTTAGTTTCAAATATGTTCTGGTCCCCAAACAAAAGAAAGGAATGAGTAGCATAAAGCATGTACTTGTAAAAGTAATAATAATAAAACACAAAAATACCAGTCCATGTCCAATCACAATCAAAATAATAAAATAATAAAATATTGTCATTGTACCGTCATGTAAAGCATGACATCACTTTTATTTTTCCATGAAAAATAAATAAAATTTGCAAGATTTGAAATTTCACACGAGATGGATGTAGATAGCTAGACAGGAGGTGTTTGTTTACCCCTTCTGGGGCATCCAGTCTCACATCCCTGGTTTAAGTGCACGTGTTTATATAAATTCACAATTTTAAAGTTTTATTTTGTTATTTGGTATTGTGATTTTATCATGGACCAATACGTTTGTGTTTGATTTTCATACACTCATACTCCATACAATCCCGTGTATGTTTTTATGTACATGTACATATTGAAATAATTCTACAAAGTACTTTTATATGGCAAATCAAGGTTCTTGTTACTGTTTATTATTATTATTATTATTATTATTATTATATATTAATATATTAAATGTATAAGACATATTGTGAGTTCGTTCAGTCAAGCAGTAATCATGAGTGATTTCCAGTAAGAACATTTTCTTTATTTTCTGAAAGATTTACATTTTTGACCTACTGATTTCTATCTAACTGACTTACAAATGTCGATGTGTCATGTGCTAATTTTAAAATTTTTGTGAAATCATGCATTTAAAAGTAGCATGAACTTTTGAACAACTTTTGAAGCATTATTTCACAAAAATTTTAAAGTAGCACAAGACAGATATAGTAATTATTCTTTCTTATCACAATGGTATATGTCTTCATAAAATAAGCCTCTGAGTTTCTAGATTTCCGAAAAACGTCGTATATAACTTTATTATTTTCTGCAAACTTTGAACAGGTTTTCAGAGGTTATCGTTGAGTCTTTTGTAGTTTTAGTTGATAAATACTACGGCTGATCCAAAAATTTAATCTGAAGCCACAAGTCCACTTTTGCATTTCATATACTACTTTTAAAAAACAAAATAAAACCTAACAAAAGGCAGTTCCGATGATCTGTGCATTTCATTTGATCCTACGTATGTAATTTATATTTTGTTTCGTCTTTTATTGTTATGTTACGGAAGTGTCCAATTTATGATAATCTATAATCTACGATTATAAATATCTGTCTTCACTTACAAGGCTCCTTGTGTCGAGTTGCTAACGCTGAAGTAAACATAAGGACATTGAAGGTTGTATTTTCAATTTCAAGAAAGAACAAACTAAAACTGAACACATGAAATAACAATAACACTGAAATCGCTGGTTATTTTTAGTATAAAGCGGAATTATAACTTAGTTATATTGTGAGCGACTCAATGAACACCTTACATAAAAAACAGATGGATTAAGTAATCGGTTTACAATTTTAGCTCCTGCTAAAAATCATTTTTGAAAACCTTTTGAATTCATTTGTATTTGCATTTCAGTAGACAAGTAAAACGACAATCTTGTTAATAAAGTTATCTTATATCAAATAAAGTTTAAAAATTTATTGGAAAAAAAATATGGCAGTGTCTGTTCCAACTCGGCTTATTGGACGCACAACATTCTTTAATTCTACGATGATTGGAGTGACCACCGACCTTCGGCAAGTGAACCGACAAACTCTCTCACATTGGGGTCTAGCTGAATGGGATTCAAAATTATAGGGGTTACAGATGATGTGATATGTTATATGGGGCTTTAGACAGCCAAATAGCCGAGGCTACACAATGACGTATTTTGGCAAATTAAGTCAAACAGTTTTACACGTATTGCAACAAATCCATGACATCTTTGTAGATTAAACAGTTTTTTTAATTTGCAAAACCATTTTGAAAACACGATTTATATTTTTATTCTAGATATCGATAATCGTCGTCGTCGTCGTTGTATTCGTCGTATCATCATTTTTGTATATTTTATTGTAGATGTAGATGAAGTTGTAATCACATGAGACTAACAAGTAAGTATCTTAAGGTTGTTTTTACAAGTAACATGTTTCTATCTTAATTTCTATTTTCAGAAAACAGACGAGGTTAAAGATATTCGAAAATGTTTCATTTTCAGAAAATACATTTTTTACGTAACAAAAATCTGAATATTAGTGTCATGATATAAGAGTTAAAGGTCGGTCTCTGACAGGAATAAGAATTATATTTGTTAAAATATGGGTCAAGTACACACCTTTAATTTAAAGCCATGACTGCTCTACTGTAATGAAAAACTATATAATTTTTGAAAACGTTTAAAGACCGGAAAAAATATTTTCGATAAATTAACTCAAACAATGTTGTCATGAGCTATTTCTGAATTTTTATATTGCATTGAAAATTAAGCACATAAAAGTGTTTTTTAAATAATAATAAATTCTTATAACACTGAATATATTGTCTAAAAACCAGGAACAAGGTTTTGTAAATAACTTTGCCAGCAAATAATAGCCTATTATTATTAGAAATCAGGGCTATTAATATAAAAGAAAATATTAACAAAAACAGATAGCAGTCCAATTGGAGATGCTCTTGTATCGATTTCCTCGACATTTTCAATGCAACCAAGTTCACTTCATAACAAGGGAGTAGAACTCCCCACCCCTCCCCAAACTGAAATATGACAAGTTCTGTAATCCGAAAATAAAATTCATTTTGCATTTCGTGAAGCTTTTCTGTAAACATAAATGTAATAAACTGAAAAAACATTACAGAAGCTCCTCAAAATTTGTTAAACACTGGTACATAGAAAAAAGAAAATTGTTCAAGATAATAGGGAAATTAAGTGTAAATGACGTTTGAGACAGTTAACAAACAAAAAGCTACTGGTTTAGCTAGCGATGGTAATTTTTTGAAATAAGAAATTTTGGAAAATTTGAACGAGAAAAAAATTTAATTTTACTTGCTTCTTCAGAGTAAAAATTGGACTGGATATTAATCTAACATACGTGCAACTGCAATTCAACCAGAAACTTAAAACCGTTGAATGACAACAAGAAGAAACTAAAGCACTTGACATCTTAAAGATAAACACATCCAAAAATAAAACAAAATAGAATATTTATATAAATATAATACAAAAAATGTCTTTTAATCCAAATTTGGCATCATGGTGTTGTTTTTAAAACGGGTACACAACATAAATAACTTCATTTTTTTAGGTCAAACAATTTTAAAATTTTTAATTTTAAAATACATGACATAGTTAAGTGTATATTTATAGCGATAATTTTATGTCAATAAAACACTTCTGTAGTTTGATTGAGTTATTTTTGATGAAATCTTGAAAAACGATATTTTGTCAATTTTTGCCATTTTAACGTTGGGTAGAAGCATGCGTGATTGTTGTAAAATACAAAATATGTCTTAAAATCGACGATCAAAGTGAACCAACTATTTGGTAAAATAGATCATAACATATAATCGGCATTCAATAAATACCAAACGTGCATTTACAGTTTCTTTGGGTTAAGTTTTATGGAAAGTATGTGATGACATATACACGCGTATGTCCAAGTATTTTGGCAAAAGTTTATGACGTCACATAAATTATGCTGTGCCGCAGACACTTTCAAGCTGTTTAATTATCATACAATTTAGAAAATATAAAATGTGTAAGCTTGTATTTACTAAAGACGATTGAAAACGTGCTACACTGTGATATCACGACAAAAGAATGAAAATGTCGGTTTCAATGCGGTCACGTGGTATTGTTTGTGCCCGAGATCCTCCTTTCGCCCGACTCCATTTTGGATATGAAAAACAACAACAACAACAGAAGGGCGGTTATGAAGTAATGTTAGTATTATTTAGATTTTCAATGATTATGCAATAATTGATTATAGATTGAACGTAATATTTAAAATTCTGGATTTTTTTGTAAATACGTGGCCATATTAAGACCAACCTTGCATAAATTTGTTTATGTCGCTCTGCATATCACAATGCGTGCAGAAAGATTAACGAGATTACAACAAATATTTTGATAAAATTTTAAGATTTAATTTATTTGAAAAATATTGAATTCCATTTCTTTTTTAAAACATATAACTTATATTTTGTGTAAATTATTTACTGTTCAAGCTATTTATCATATATTTGTAACTCTATGTATATGTATATACATGTTATCCAGGGAGACTGGATTATATAAGAGTTTTACTCTTGTTCCGGAATACCTTATTGTACTGTTTGTAATACATGTATCTTCTGTATATGTTATTTATTAATTTAAATAAATACTGTTAAAACTAAAAAAAACATGCACAACACAAGAACACAAGAAAGATTTATTTTTCGAAAAAAAAATGTTTGTCTAGTTAAACATCAAATATATAATATATATTACAGATCGTATTTTTAGTATAAAATTGTTGTTGTTGTTGTTAATTTAATTTTCAGTATTTGTGTTTAATTAATTTTAGTTATGTTTATAATTAATTTAAAGAAATTTTAATTCGAAATAGAATGATGAAATTTGTAACTAAAACATGTACTTTTAACATCTAAAATTTCCCGCTACCTAACGCTTTCGAAAAATGAAAAATTGCGGATTAACAAATACTAGTATATGCATTTTCTAAAAACATTAATTTTTTTTAATTTGTGAAAAATGGTGGAATTTAAAACAGCATGACCATACCGCAAGCGCTAAGTTTTATTTACAAGAAGATACATTAATTAAATAAACAATTGTCTTTTAAAGGAATTTAAAGATTTTGTATTATGCAATTCAGTTGAATTTATTAGAACAGTGTAGTTGCAAATTTACAATGTTTTAATTTATATGGTTTTGTTGTAATCGTGAGGTTGAATATAAACAAAGCTTCATCACGATTAAATGTGATAAAGTTAAAACAAACAATTGTTAGCAAATAGGAAGGCATTACTTCTACATATTTAAATATCAACTTTTTACTAACAAATTTATTTAAAAACATATAAAACACTTTATAAGAAGAAAGAATCAGATTTCACAATTTCCCCGAGAACTGAGTAACTGTTTAAAAATCAAAACAAAAGTTTCAGATGTGTGTTTGGCACTGTCTAGTGCAATGTTGTTTAGCCAAAAAAAAAATTCTAAGATTATTTAAATTCATAATGGAATTAATCATTCTCTAATTTCTTAAAAAAGTATTTATTAAAATTAAAAATAAAATTGTAATAGGTCTACTGAATCAACTTCTTAAGTAAAGGATATTTATTATTATTATTATTATGATTATTGTGATAATGATGATTATTTTTATTTTTATTATTATTATTGTTGTTGTTGTTATCATCATCATCATCATCATCATCATCATCATTATAATTATTATAATTATTATTATTATCATTTTTATTTTTATTTTTATTATTATTATTATAATTATGCTTCTTTAGTTTTAAATATTATATTTGTTAAAAATCGCTTTGAACACCGTATGTTCCTAATTACAGATATGAAGAAACAGGCAAATGAGGTGTTCGGGGGAGATACCATGGACATGGTATGAAGACAAACTAACCATACTAACGCGTACGGTTGTAATATTAGTACCATTAACAGTTATTTTATTAATTTTTATGTGCTCTTTTTGAATTTTTATATTAAAATAATGTAAAAAAAGCACATGACATATAATTTCTTGTTTCTAAATGCATTATTTTTATTTTTTAAAAAATCAGCATACTACAGAAAGATAAATAACTTCTATAGGCACTGTAAAGCACCACTTATTTTTATCATTATAAAAAATTAAAACGTTAAAATGCTGAATTTTTTGCTTAATTATTCTCCGTTGTACAATTAGGTTAGTATGAAATTTGAATTATTTCAATAGATTTGCCATATAACATTTTTAATGTAATGAATGATTATTAAAAATGCTAAACAGATTTGACAGAGTAAGGCAATGTGTCGTCATAAAATAGGGGAAAATATCCAAAATTCCGGTCAGAATCATTCCTACCTTTTAAGAAACAATATTTATAATCTAATTTTTGACATCTTTCTTTCTATGACTACTATGTGAAAAATTCGGGTTTGTTTTACAGTTTGACATGCTTTATGATATGCTTTATGACGTCATATGTGTATAAAATATAAAGTAAAATCTGGTTTAGCTATAAAACATTTAGTTTTCGTGAAACAAAATTATTTTAAAATTATTCTAACAAAACATATGATGTAAAAAGAAATTATTTATTTATTTTGTATGATCACGTGATGTATCACACTTCCTCTATTACCTCCATTTTGGATCATGTTAATACAAGAACAAGAAAGCAGGTAAACGAAATCCTTCAGCTAATTTTATTGCAATATCAATCAATTTGTAAATGTGACACTGTGAAAAATATATTTTTCTGATAATCATAGATCGAAAATCTTTTAATTACCCCAAATAAAGTAGCACTGTCAAAAAAAAACTAAGTTGAATGACACGTGCAAAAAATTAAACGAATTAAAAATCTAAAAAAAAAAAAAAATTAACAGGGTACGTACCGAAACATTTCAGAAAATTAAAATCCATATAGTTACACAAAACTCTCGTACATACTGACATTAACGCAATGACAATATATGTTTTCATTTCCGAAAATCACCTACGCACATCTCTTATGGGAAAATAGGATTTACCAGTTTCATGATTCTTAAAAATTATCATTTAAGGTTTGTTTTTCGGAATTCAAAACTACAGATAAAATGTTAGGGAACTATTATACTTATCGAGAATTATTTAAAAATCGATTTTTCAGATTGCATCCGGTTTAAAAATAAATACTTGATGTCAATGTCGGCGTATAGATAGAAACTGTTCCGCATAAACTACCTGGAATTTGATTAAACAATAATGAAATACGTTTTGTATAAATTGTGAAATTACACATGCCGGGCGCGCGCTAACGAATATAAGCACGGCAACATATAAGCCTTCACTTGCATTAAAAGTACATGGTCCGATATGGTGACTCATCTGCTCGTGTAGTAAATGGTACAATGTTTGAGATATTGTATTATGCATTGCTTTTAGAAAAAAAATTTTAAAAGAAACTAAACTGACCGACCTACCAACCCACTATGTGCTTTTCCAATATCATTTTTTCCCGAGAATATCAAAAGAAATTTTCAAAAGCCCCCAAATTCTCAAAATGCAAATTATGTCAATAATAATAAATATAAATAAATACTACTAAAATATGGTCATATAAGTATTCAATATCCATCTCGGTTCCTAAATTGCTATGGCGGTGGTATACTCCATGGTTCGATCAAACGAGCCTATGAGATGCCGTTTTTCTAATTTTTAGTATTTTGGGTTTCACTTATTCGAATTAGTAATGACACTAATTTGACTTTTTGACTATCACTTATTCGAATTAGTGATATAACTAATTCAACTTGATTTATTGATATCACTTATTCTAATTAATTATATCAACAAATGATTTAAGTGAAAATAAATTAGTGATATAGCTAATTCTAATTAATAATATCACTAATTTATCTTGTGATATCACTAATTTATTTTGTGACATCACGTATTGGATTTAGTGATATAAAAATACTGAATAAATAGTGTCATTTGCAGAATTTTGAATTTTTACAAAGAGAAATATTCAAAATTCTGTACATGACAATAGTAAAACGGCACCACATGCGAGCCTTTAAAGTTCAAAATTCTTCATTGCACACAAAGCCATCTAAGATGGAACATGAGGTTTATGTACGTGACATACATATCAGTACTCTTCATACTGAATAAAAAAATATGATATATTTAGGATATAATTATTATATTCATAATAAAATAGATAGTTGTAACATCAGACTTCAAAACCGAGCGAACGGAATCTTATTTCGTTCCTTCATTATTAAAGAATAACATAAAAGAGGAGACAACCAGTTTCATACACATGGCCTGTTTACGTTTAGCCTTAAACCTTCGAGTGAGTTTGTTTTCAATGTACTATTTTATAAAGAAATGCATGTATATATAGTTTAAAGAAAATTGGTAATCTAAAAAGGTGCCATGTGCTACTTTTGAATTGTATTGTTTTATAAATATTCAAAAGTAGCACATGACAAAGGCAATCAGGAACAAGTTAATGAAAGAAACAACCAAACATGACAAGACAAAATACATATCGGAACCACAGAGTCTAAACTGACTCCCGACTTTGAACAATCACTAAAGACAATAACCCGTGGTTCATGCGTAGTTATTATACAAATTATAGTACATGTAAAACAAAATAGCTTTCAACTATGCCACCCAATTTTCAACGAATGGCCTATAAAAAGCCATGATCATAAGAAATTGCTGATAATGCAGCTTTTAATGTATTTAGCTATAGCAAAAAGAAAAACAAATGTGAACAAAGCACATAACAAATTACTTGTAATGAATTTCTCAGACGAGCATTGGTCAAGTGGTGAGGTTTAAGATTTAAATAAGGCTGTATTTCCCTTAAATTTCAGTATACAACTGTCATATACCATTTTTGAATTTAATCATAAAATACATTCAAAATGGTATATGACAATAATTTTTGAATGTATTTTATGATTAAAATCAAAAATGGTATAAGACACAACTAAGGAGACCAGAAACACATATTTAAAAGGTTTTACAAACACATCCTTAGAATATAATCTGACATGTATGTACGTCTGTGCATTTAAAAGATTTTTAAAAAAAAATTATTTCGGTTTAAAAATATTTTTTCAATTAGAAAAACGAACTGACGTTAAGATTTAAAAAAACGATAATAAAGAATGAACACAGCTAAAAATTAAAGGTCTCAGTTTTAGTTAATTTCAAACAGATGAATTCTCGGAATATTTAAATTAACTATAAACATATACATGACTAAACACCAGTAATCTGCATAAAAAATTGCATCCTTAAATAGATTTGAAAGTAGTGGAATTCCTATATTTAGATCAATTCTGGCTAGGTTCCGCCTTATTTATTTTCCCGTGAATTAATAGTTGTTTAACTAATGTTACATTGAACTTGCAAATAATAATAATAATAAAAATCGGGATAAAAAAACTTTCAAGACTTCAGATTTTAAGATTAGACCAATAACACTGTGAATAAAAAATACTTCCTAGTGTTTTACTGTTTTATAACAACATTTTTATTGGCTCTTGAAGTATTCCAATGGAAATTTAACATCCTTATGTCATAATTCTTTTTAGTTATAAATATACAAATGCTATGTTTTTAAGAAATTCAAAAAAATATGATACAACAATATTGATGATTGTCTCAACAACGTTGGTACGGGGTTACATGTGATTTATTGCAATACACTTTTGGGCAATAAGAATGAAAAGCCATTGTCATTGCAACTTTAAACATCAATAAAACAAGTCAAATTATGTAGAAAATGGAAATTAACTATCGCGTTGAAAAAATTGCAGTGGATATTAACCTATAATGTTTATTTCGTTTAATTAATATCGTTTATAAATATAAATATTGTTATTAATGAAAAAATTAACAAGCAAGCCTAAAGTTTCAGAAAAATGTTTAATGTGCCAGAACCATAGAATATAATGCATACCAAATACCGGTAGTTAGACCTGAAATTATCTAAAACAATGTATTACAAAATCATACTGTATTTTTAGAAATTACTTATATTATTTAAATATTGCATAATTACACAGTTGAATAAAAATTATTTCGTAATGATGACATAGCAGCTATTTTTTGTACTCTGAAATTATTCGAACTTAGAAATGTCTTGTTTAATGAACTTTCTTTTTTGAAATTTTTGCTTTGTACTAAGAGTCTGATAAAATACAATGCGTTGGTTTCTTGTTTGGTAAAATAATTATAATTTTCAAATGAGCATTTTTATAAGTAAAATAAGAGGAATGGTTTTGGTAACCTAATAGTACTTCAGCTACGTCTCTGGCAATCAGAACCAGAGCCTACAAAACTTCTTTTTAATAATTATTATTCCCCTTTTTGTTTTCTTGTATTGTTAGACTTTTGCTATCCTTTACTACTGTACTAATATTGTGATCATGTTCTTTGTTAAGTTAACTATGGTCAAGTACATGTTTTCAGTTACACATTTTGCTTTTATGTAATAAAGCCAAACTGAATCTTTTTTACCCTTCCTTTTTTTGATAGTTAACAGGAAAAAATAAATATACGAAGTTTTTTTTAGACAATTACAAGCACGAGGCTGAATTCTCTGAATTTTGTCTACTTTTATTTTCGAGTCTAGTTTTGGAATAATTTTTTATTTGAGTAGGACACATCATTTAAAATGTAGGAAGTAAATATCAAATTACATGGAAGATCTTTACTCAGATATGAGGGTTACAGATTGCGTAAGAGGTCATGACCTTAAGTATCATATATCATACAAAAGTTTTTAGCAACAGAAAATGCACGTGTTTTTACGAATAAATCATTATTGATTTAATTTCTTGGTAATATATATGTATAAAAATTTAGTTGAAACAAATTGCAAAAACGGATATAAATTATTATTACATCAGTTTTAAGTCATATAATTATTTTTATTTTTGACGACGGAAACTTTAACTCTTTGATGTAATTAGTCGATATTTCGTCGGACCGGATTGAATTATGTCCATTTACAAATCTCGCTATAGTAGTTCTGCTCGTGTTTTATAGAAATATTCCGTACCCTCTACAACAACCTACCGCTTCGAACATCATGAAAAAAAAACTCATTAAAAACAATATTCTGATACCCCAAGTTATCGAAATAATTATTGTTTCATATACCCTTTTTTAATTGTATCATTAAATACATTAAAAGGATATTGTTCATACACCATTTTATTAATGCAGTAACTCATATTTTTCAAATGGTATATGAAAACTGTTTATTGTTTCGTTGCACAAATAGACATAGATTTTGTTTTCAGCGTCAGGTAAGAGGGGGAATTACTGATAATAAGTTAGTGAAAATAATGCCAAGGCTACAAACGATATCTCATTGTAGAGTTTAGAATTACTAGCTTATCCTTATGAATAGTTTATTATCATGATGTCCGCATCACTAAGTTTGATAAATTATCCGACCGTAAATAACAGAAATTTATACGTTTGGCCTTTATAACAAATAAGTTAAAGTTGGAAACTTTAAGACTATAGTAGATGGTATGGGTATATTCAGAGCGAGCAACAGTCGTTATGTCAAACCTTTTCTTCAATAATAATAATAATAATAAAGAAATCCAAGCTGAAAAATAACATACACTCGGAAATTTCTTCGAACAAAAAAAAAAAAAAACTCTTTTAATATCCCAAATGAGATAATACATGTAAAACATAGGTTATTTCTTATACAATACAAAAACAATACAGATAATATAATAACAAATGATGACTAAGACATAACATAGACAATAATGATATAACAGAAAGCTTAACTAGAAGCTGTCTCAGTCACATATAGGTACTTAGGTCCTATGTAAGAAGTGTTTGCAAACTAATATTTGTTAAAGCGTAATTCCTTTATTTTCCTTCATTTAAGGTTGGGGGGGTTGGAAAAGGCATGTATGGACGATTCCATATTAGAATATGAACATTTCCAATGAAACCGGAAAATTAAAGCCAGTTGATTTGTAGTGTCAAGTGGTTCTTTTGAATTTTTTATGAAATAATGCAGCTAAAAGAAGCCCGACTATAGTATTATCTTTTGTTCTGATCCAAGAAACATGTTAGAACCTTTTTAACTTTTTTTAAAAAAAATTAAACCTTAGGATTTATAAAAATAAAGCATATATGTTAGGTAAAGCTAATCACTAATTTCCTTTTTTAATTTTCGTTCTATGCATTTTTTTTTTTTTTGAAAATTGACCATTTTACCATATATCAATTGTTCCAAATGTAGATAAACTGCTTAAAATTTCACATGACACGTTGCGACTAAATTGTTATTATATTTTACAATATATTTTACATATTTAGCTATTAAAAATTGAAGTGGCGACAATCTGACACCCCTGCAATGGAGATGGTAAGTTGTAATTACGTACTTTATTATTTCACCCATATTGTATAGGAAACTTGAAAATTAATTTATTTTTTCAATCAAACTAAAGAACCTTTCACACAGGGTTAAATACGATAGCGATCAAAGCCAAAGAATATCAGTCAGTGAGTAATAGTTAAATGATCACGAACGTTTTTCAATGCAGTGAAAGCTGCGTCTGAAGTTTAAGCAAGGTACCCTTAAATTGTTATGGCTTTGTCCTAACTTTCGATTTAATCGAGTTCGTACAGATTATTTGTAATACTGTATATACTATCATGATCAAATTTATACAGAGCTAAGATGCAGGGGCATTGATTTTCAATATATGATTCTTTCCTAGATGAAAGTCTCCAATCATGATAGATGTTCCGATTTATATTTTTGTGGCATGTTCTGCTACGCTCATTTTTCAGTTTTTTGTCTTATGGTGTATAATGGTAATGCTGTAATGTAAAAATAATCTCGTTCCGTTATTATGAACTTAAAATGCGTTACATACATCATCCTTGATATCATCAATTTGTAGATAGATTTTAATTTCGTTTCCTATTATTATATATCACGATGTACATATGAATCGTTTAAGAATCGAAAATATATTATAGCTTGAGAGTGTAAGGTTTTTAAAATGATTTTTAAAAAACTATTTTAAATCAACAAATTATTCACAGGTCCATTAATGCATTATTTTTTATTTATCGCAGGAACGGGTGAAAAAGAAACTGTTTGTGGCAAGGACAACTGAAGAAGAGGCAGCAACAACCGCAATGAATGAAACTGGTAACTATGAAATTGCATGCGAGATCTGTAAAAATTGCATTTTAAATGGCCGATAAGCCATGTGAGCGTATAAATAGGCATAGCATTTGTCCGTATGCCCTTATGCCTAAGCGCGCGACTTGTACTGCTATTTTAGCTATTTTTATCATATTTCAATGAGGATTTTAGTTTTTAATGTTTTGAGACATTGTTATTCTTTATGAAGGTAGGGTGAAAGGTCAAGGTAATGCCCTCATTTAAGAAATAAAGTTAAAATTACAATATCTTGTCCATACATGTATGTAAGATTTCTATCATGAGGTTTTAAAACTTGATGAATTCTTTAACTGACTTTCATATTAGGATAAATGTCAAAGGTCAATGTCATGATTAATTTTTTTACCCACGAACTTTTGTTTTCCTGCCTTTTAGATATTATAATGCGACTGGTTGTTTTCCTTTAGCAAGAGGCCTTTCCATTAAAGCTGCATTAAGTTTTTCAATTTTTTTGAATTTCTGAGATTCATTTTCTAAAATTCCATTCCTTTTAGCTGTAAGTAAACGAAATCCTCTAACCGGTTGGTCGGCTTCCGTAACTCTCAGACATTTCGAAATAGACAATAATTTTGTGATGTACATGAATGGGTCATGACCTTATTTATGTAAAAACTTAAATCATGTTATCACGAACGATAACAATCATATTCCGTGTGAGCATAAAGGCCCACGGAATGTTACAAACTGAAATGATAAGACACAATAATTAAATGATTACAAGATTTCAACTAGAGGTGTTCTAGATTGATGAAATTGTGCATTTTGATTTCTAAACATATTCCTAAATCTGAAGGGTCTAATTAATGTTTATGGACCGGGAACATAGTTTGAGGATAAATCAATCTTGGTATTGATGTTTATCTTTGGGCGGTCCTCTAGAAAATTTTCAACACACCTGGGAGCATTCTCCTACCAAAGGACTTATGTTAAACTGCATCTATTATTCAATTACGTTTGTACAAATTATAGTATTAACTTGATCTAGTTTTGTGCATTTGATTGTTTAAAACTTTAAAATATTTTAGCCCTTTTATGATTAAAATCTTTTTTAATCTATACAGCTGCTTTACCTGTGTTACAGGTGTAAATCAAGCATTGACCTCATTTATATTTAAATTCAACATGAAGCCTTTAAAAAAATATAAAAAAGTAGAACAGTTTTCAGAAAATCATTTAAACTTGAAAATTGAACTACATCTTTGAAATAACTTTTGAAAAGTAATATAAAATGTTTATACTGAAAAATAAATAATATTTTTTTTATTCACATACCCACTTCCAATAAATACTGATATTGCATCGTTTTTTAAAATAATTTTTTCGGAAATATTTGTATACATAACTTAATTCAGTTTTCATGGCTAATGCAAACGGGGTGTTTTTAGGACGATTCTTTGAATATTTTCTTTTCTTTAGAACCGCTAGTTCGAGTACAACAAAATATTTTGCTTATACAGCTTTCACAGATAAATACAAATTGGTAATTACATTGAAAATCCTTTAAAACCATATTTGGTAAGAAAGCCGGTCCTTTGGTGATATGAATTAAAAACTATGTCTGGAATGACAGTACGAAAACCAAGATTGTCGTCATTACTAAAAATCCCAGCCCCAAGTTAAGGAAAAAAAAGATAAATTGATGAAACAGAAAAAATATTAAGTTTCGTACTGTATTAGGGATTATGTCCACCGAAATCTGCTCTTCTAGAGCAACTGGGCCAAACTTAACGATATTGTTTTTAAACTTTAGTTAGTTTGATTTTAAAATTATATATGGCAGGGCTGTTAATATTTAAATTCAAATTTCAGTTGAGTTCAACAGATACTTGATGAAGTTTCAGTTGAGTGATCAAACAGATACTTGATGAAGTTTCAGTTGAGTGATCAAACAGATACTTGATGAAGTTTCAGTTGAGTTCAACAGATACTTGATGAAGTTTCAGTTGAGTGATCAAACAGATACTTGATGAAGTTTCAGTTGAGTTCAACAGATACTTGATGAAGTTTCAGTTGAGTGATCAAACAGATACTTGATGAAGTTTCAGTTGAGTTCAACAGATACTTGATGAAGTTTCAGTTGAGTGATCAAACAGATACTTGATGAAGTTTCAGTTGAGTGATCAAACAGATACTTGATGAAGTTTCAGTTGAATGATCAAACAGATACTTGATGAAGTTTCAGTTGAGTGATCAAACAGATACTTGGAGCCTCTTTTTTTACTCAGTTCCACATGAAAATAACCCGTTCAATTGGTAAATAAACATGAAAAAAGTCAAAATAGGAAAACATGATAACTTTCGACTGATATGTTTCATATATATTGTTACCTAACTACATATAAAATACGGGTAGTACTTGGATGTAAATCAAAACGATTGGTGTAACTGGTTTCACACACACACACACACACACATACACACACACACACATACACACACACACACACACATATATATATATAAGGGGTGCAGTCCGGGCTTTGTGGCCTGGTAGCTTATCGATAGAGCGTCCCGCTAGTATTGGGAAGTCTCCGTGTTCGAATCCCAAATTAGACGCTGCATTTTTCCCTATTGTTTTACATTACAATGCAGTTGCTACCAATGGAGGTATTAGTATTAATAATATTTAAGTAGAGTTCAGAGTATAATTTGGCCATGTGACATGTACTTGTGACGTACTTAGTATACTGGAGACAATAGAATTCTATAGATATAAAGATAATATTTATTAGCACCCTAACAACTAAGCCAAAATAAAGCTTTAAGACGGCTTAAGGTTTTATTGTTTCTTGATTTATTTGTAATACCAGATAGAAATAACACAATCCAAGTTAACAACACAAACCATCGAAAAATGAGAAAAATATATATTTTTACCACGTATTAAGTACGAATGCATTTACGCCTTAACATCCAAAATAAAACACAAACATGCCAAATCACAATCCAAAAACAAAGTAAAAACTTTGAAAACTGGCAATTCAGTTATCCAGGTAAATTTCCATTAAAGCCAGGTGCTCAGGAAGGATAAGCACCTCCTGTCTAGTTAGCTACATCCGTCAAGTAGAAAATCAAATTTGAGGATGAAAGGAACATGGAATAATGGGACGTGAAATATATCCAGTATAAGTTTGGATACACCGACATTTAAACCATGTAGCAAAACACGAATTTCTGCATAAAATTTTCTCACACCTGTTTTGTTAGATCGGTAAAGTTAGCTACTAGTAACTGGCTACTAGTAGCTAGCTACTTGTAGAAGAAAAGTTAGCTACTAGTAGCCAGTTACTTTTGGAGGAAAAGTTAGCTACTAGTAACCAGTTACTTGAACGATTAAAGATAAATACTAGTAATTATTTCTAGTTAATTTTATTTACTTATTTACTGATAAAAACAAATAAATGTTTTCCGTGTGTAATTTCGTCTTAATCACAGCTTTCGCAGATATTCCTTCCGCATATGTTTTCTTGTACCACGAATGTAGAACACAGATATTGAAAAAATAATTGTTTTACGTAACAATTAAAAAATCTGCATTTAATGATACCAAATATTTAGACATTACAGCCTTCATACGCACGCATACGCTTTCGCAATCCGACTGGGGGGGGGGTTAGTTTTTGGTGTAGATTTCTACAATTTTTCACATTCAGTGCGAGTAGCTGGCTATTTATTTCAAAGATATTCAATATTTATTCACATCATCATCAAGGATATTCAATTCTGCATCTAATGATACCAAATATGTAGACATTACAGCCTTCATACGCACGCATACGCTTTCGCAATCCGACTGGGGGGGGGTAGTTTTTGGTGTAGATTTCTACAATTTTTCACATTCAGTGCGAGTAGCTGGCTATTTATTTCAAAGATATTCAATATTTATTCACATCATCATCAAGGATATTCAATTCTGCATCTAATGATACCAAATATGTAGACATTACAGCCTTCATACGCACGCATATGCTCACGCAAGCCGACTGGGGGGTAGTTTTTGGTGTAGATTTCTATGATTTTTCACATTCAGTGCGAGTAGCTGGCTATTTATTTCAAAGATATTCAATCTTAATTCACATCATCATCAAGGTAATTTAATTCTGCATCTAATGATACCAAATATTTAGACATTACAGCCTTCTTACGCACGCATACGCTTTCGCAAGCCGACTAGGGGGTTGTTTTTGGTGTAGATTTCTATGATTTTTCACATTCAGTGCGAGTAGCTGGCTAATTATTTCAAAGATATTCAATATTTATTTACATCATCATCAAGGTAATTCAATTCTGAATCTAATGATACCAAATATGTAGACATTACAGCCTTCAAACGCACGCATACGCTTTCGCAATCCGACTGGGAGATAGTTTTTGGTGTAGATTTCTACGATTTTTCACATTCAGTGCGAGTAGCTGGCTATTTATTTCAAAGATATTCAATATTTATTCGCATCATCATCAAGGATATTCAATTCTGCATCTAATGATACCAAATATTTAGACATTACAGCCTTCATACGCACGCATACGCTTACGCAAGCCGACTGGGGGATTGTTTTTGGTGTAGATTACTACGATTTTTCACATTCAGTGCGAGTAGCTGGCTATTTTTTTCAAAGATATTCAACATTCATTCACATCATCATCAAGGATATTCAATTCTGCATCTAATGATACCAAATATTTAGACATTACAGCCTTCATACGCACACATACGCTTACGCAAGCCGACTAGGGTTGTGTTTTTGGTGTAGATTTCTATGATTTTTCACATTCAGTGCGAGTAGCTGGCTATTTATTTCAAAGATATTCAATATTTATTCACATAATCATCAAGGTAATTCAATTCTAAATCTAATGATACCAAATATTTAGACATTACAGCCTTCAAACGCACGCATACGCTTTCGCAATCCGACTGGGGGGGGTAGTTTTTGGTGTAGATTTCTACTATTTTTAACATTCAGTGCGAGTAGCTGGCTATTTATTTCAAAGACATTCAATATTTATTCGCATCATCATCAAGGATATTCAATTTGCATCTAATGATACCAAATATTTAGACATTACAGCCTTCATACCCACGCATACGCTTACGCAAGCCGACTAGGGAGGTGTTTTTGGTGTAGATTTCTATGATTTTTCACATTCAGTGCGAGTAGCTGGCAATTTATTTCAAAGATATTCAATATTTAGTCACACCATCATCAAGGATATTCAATTCTGCATCTAATGATACCAAATATTTAGACATTGAAGCTTTTATACGCACGCATAATCTTACGCAAGCCGACTAGGGGGTGTTTTTTGTGTAGATTTCTATGATTTTTCACATTCAGTGCGAGTAGCTGGATATTTATTTCAAAGATTTTCAATATTTATTCACATCATCATCAAGGTAATTCAATTCTGAATCTAATGATACCAAATATATAGACATTACAGCCTTCAAACGCACGCATACGTTTTTGCAATCCGACTGGGAGATAGTTTTTGGTTTAGATTTCTAATATTTTTAACATTCAGTGCGAGTAGCTGGCTATTTATTTCAAACACATTCAATAATTATTCACATCATCATCAAGGATATTCAATTCTGCATCTAATGATACCAAATATTTAGACATTACAGCCTTCATACGCACGCATACGCTTACGCAAGCCGACTGGGGGGTAGTTTTTGGTGTAGATTTTTACGATTTTTCACATTCAGTGCGAGTAGCTGGCTATTTATTTCAAAGATATTCAATATTTATTCACATAATGATCAAAGATATTAAACTCTGTGTCTAACGATACCACCTGTTTGGAATATATGAGTATATTTGTATACACCATCACAGTGCCAAGGATCGGGATTGAATGTGGATGAAAGTACTGACGGTACTGAGATGCGAGTTTTATGAATGTGCATGAAGTAACATACTTAAATGCTTACACTATCAAAGAGGAGGGTACGTTTTGTATTAAATTTATATCATTTTATTCGGTTTATTGCTCTAAGAGCAATTAGCATGTTTTTGTCGTCCCGTTTGGTAATTTTGCAACAGTCGTATGTTTACTGGTTAACCGCCAAAAAAATCTACATGGAAAATGTAGAACGTTATGTTACCTTCATTTTGTGAAAAACAATTAAATTAACAAATTATTTTTTTATAATTTAATGTTAATTTGTTAAGAAAATAAAATTGTCATTGAAAAAAATAAAGCATTAGGCAAGATCTCGAAAACTTTGGGCGAGCTCACAGTAGTACAATCAGTAGGTAGCGATACAACCATAATTCACCACTGTCGGTCTGTGTAACCAAAAGTGAATTGTAGTTAACATAAATATACACTAGCTGGTTATGATGATGATTAAATTGCCATGCAGATAATCGATAAATGTGAATGACATTGACCACAGAAAAAACAGGAATCCGAAAAATAGATAATGCTTGCGTATAAATTTACAAACGTTTGAAGAAAAAGAGAATTATTTAACGAATGTTACCATCAGAGAACCTTATATGTTTTATCTGCCTTTTGTTTCTTTTTAATGTCTTTATGATGTACTCACGGCGACTTTGGCTGTTTCCAATTTTGAGTACATCTTTTTAGCTTCAATGTATTTTTAACTATTAATATTATAGTATTTGTTTTTTCTTTGACCATCATTTTGTAAATTAAAAATTGTGTTTGACATGAACACCTGAAGATTCTTACTGTATATACAAAAACAATTAAAAACATTACAGATTTATTAATGGATCGATTTGGTTCACATTGTAAGTAGAAGTCTAGCTGTTTAACATTGTTTTCTAAAATAAATATTATGTTGACCCATTTTTCTAGTGTTATTAAAAGTCTACAATTTGAAAAATCCCGATATTAACCAAGCAAAAGTAAGTAATTACTAGTAGTGAGAAATATCCTCGGATGCTAAGATAGCCACAGTTAATTTAAATAAAACAACAGATAAATGGCAATTACAGATTATTTTTCGTACGATTTAGTACATATTTTTTAATTTTAACTTCCTTCTTTACTAAATTTTCTGAATATGTAAGTCTGGAGTTACTTTTGTCATGCATTTTAAAACGCTCTTTTCCTGGCCAAAGTTTAAAATATATATTTCGAAAAACCTTGTTTGATGAGTATTAAAATTGTGTCTGACTTTTAAAGCATTTCATAAACTTGATTTCATTCACAAAATTAATCAGGATGACAACAAAGCCATTACTAGCTGATTATGATGTACAGAAACAGCAGCCAAAATTCTCTTCCTTGTTCACAAAAGAAACGTTTTTTCTCCTCCTCTGTTTTTACACACAAACACAGAGAGAGAGAGAGAGAGAGAGAGAGAGAGAGAGAGAGAGAGAGAGAGGTGTCTTTATTTTACAGTTTGTTTATTCTGCGAAACTTAGTAACCCGTTTCTTGAAACGCCCTTCTAGGTCAAGGCCAAGGTCATTAACTTTAGCCTCTCTCTCTCTCTCTCTCTCTCTCTCTCTCTCTCTCTCTCTCTCTCTCTCTCTGTCTGCCAATTATTAATATAATTTAAAGACATTTTATTTTTTTACAATATTTTATAATTTTATAACAAAGATGCTGATCTTTCTGGTTTAGAAGAATTTCTTTTTGATGATTAGGCTTAATTTAAAGTCGCAATAACCAAGATTTTTTAAAAGATATTTTGCTACAAAATTTTATTGTTTTATGACTTCGATCACTAACGTTTGCTAAAAAAATAATGTGAAATTTTTTTTGAAAATAAATGATTTTAACTAGAGATTACAAATCGGGTGAACGCATCAGGCCCATTGGATCTCTTGTTTTATATGCATTACAGAAGTACTATAACCAACAAAAAAGGATTGTTTTCAATTATTTGAAATATTTGTGGCAATTTAAAACAATTACTACTATTTCAATCTTATTTATTCATCCAGATAAATTCAGCGCGGCTATCAGTACACTATGCACTTTGATTACAAATCCATACCGGTAACTCGGCAGTGTGTAAGCGTTCATGTGCATAACAAGACTTAAATGTCTATATATTTGGTATCATTAGATGGAGAATTAAATATCCTTGATGATGGTGTGATTAAATATTGAATATCTTTGAAATAAATAACCAGCTACTCGCACTGAATGTGAAAAATCGTAGAAATCTACACCAAAAACAACCCCCAAGTCGGCTTGCGTAAGCGTATGCGTGCGTATGAAGGCTGTAATGTCTAAATATTTGGTATCATTAGATGCAGAATTGAATATCCTTGATGATGATGTGAATAAATATTGAATATCTTTGAAATAAATAGCCAGCTACTCGCACTTAATGTGAAAAATCATAGAAATCTACACCAAAAACTACCCCCCAGTCGGCTTGCGTAAGCGTATGCGTGCGTATGAAGGCTGTAATGTCTACATATTTGGTATCATTAGATGCAGAATTGAATATCCTTGATGATGATGTGAATAAATATTGAATATCTTTGAAATAAATAGCCAGCTACTCGCACTGAATGTGAAAAATCGTAGAAATCTACACCAAAAACAACCCCCCAGTCGGATTGCGAAAGCGTATGCGTGCGTTTGAAGGCTTAAATGTCTACATATTTGGTATCATTAGATGCAGAATTAAATTACCTTGATGATGATGTGAAAAAATATTGAATATCTTTGGAATAAATAGCCAGCTACTCGCACTGAATGTGAAAAATTGTAGAAATCTACACCAAAAACTACCCCCCCCCCCCCAGTCGGATTGCGAAAGCGTATGCGTGCGTATGAAGCTTCAATGTCTAAATATTTGGTATTATTAGATGGAGAATTAAATATCTTTCATGATGGTGTGATTAAATATTGAATATCTTTGAAATAAATAGCCAGCTACTCGCACTGAATGTGAAAAATCATAGAAATCTACACCAAAAACAACCCCCTAATCGGATTGCGTAAGCGTATGCGTGCGTATAAAGGATGTAATGTCTACATATTTGGTATCATTAGATGCAGAATTGAATATCCTTGATGATGATGTGAATAGATATTGAATATCTTTGAAATAAATAGCCAGCTACTCGCACTGAATGTGAAAAATCTTAGAAATCTACACCAAGAACACCCCCCTAATCGGATTGCGTAAGCGTATGCGTGAGTATGAAGCTTCAATGTCTAAATATTTGGTATTATTAGATGGAGAATTAAATATCTTTCATGATGGTGTGATTAAATATTGAATATCTTTGAAATAAATAGCCAGCTACTCGCACTGAATGTGAAAAATCATAGAAATCTACACCAAAAACAACCCCCTAATCGGATTGCGTAAGCGTATGCGTGCGTATAAAGGATGTAATGTCTACATATTTGGTATCATTAGATGCAGAATTGAATATCCTTGATGATGATGTGAATAGATATTGAATATCTTTGAAATAAATAGCCAGCTACTCGCACTGAATGTGAAAAATCGTAGAAATCTACACCAAAAACAACCCCCCAGTCGGCTTGCGTAAGCATATGCGTGTGTATGAAGGCTGTAATGTCTACATATTTGGTATCATTAGATGCAGAATTAAATATCCTTGATGATGATGTGAATAAATATTGAATATCTTTGAAATAAATAGCCAGCTACTCGCACTGAATGTGAAAAATCGTAGAAATCTACACCAAAAACAACCCCCCAGTCGGCTTGCGTAAGCGTATGCGTGCGTATGAAGGCTGTAATGTCTACATATTTGGTATCATTAGATGCAGAATTGAATATCCTTGATGATGATGTGAATAAATATTGAATATCTTTGAAATAAATAGCCAGCTACTCGCACTGAATGTGAAAAATTGTAGAAATCTACACCAAAAACTACCCCCCCCCCCAAGTCGGATTGCGAAAGCGTATGCGTGCGTATGAAGGCTGTAATGTCTAAATATTTGGTATCATTAAATGCAGATTTTTTAATTGTTACGTAAAACAATTATTTTTTCAATATCTGTGTTTTACATTCGTGGTACAAGAAAACTTATGCGGAAGGAATATCTGCGAAAGCTGTGATTAAGACGAAATTACACACGGAAAACATTTATTTGTTTTTATCAGTAAATAAGTAAATAAAATTAACTAGAAATAATTGCTAGTATTTATCTTTAATCGTTCAAGTAACTGGTTACTAGTAGCTGACTTTTCCTCCACAAGTAACTGGCTACTAGTAGCTAACTTTTCTTCTACAAGTAGCCAGCTACTAGTAGCCAGTTACTAGTAGCTAACTTTACCTATCTGTTTTGTTAAATTAAATTAAAAATAATATGTTTGAATTATAAATGTAATCATTGGTAAGTAACCTTTATTAAAGTATGTTACATAACACGCACGCATTTTATCATGTTTAATTTTGTAGAAAACATAACTCGTGTTGACAAAATAACACAAACACTCAACTAGCCTTGTCTGGGATAAATATGCTTGGGAAAAACAATGTCGCGACACTCGGCAAGCCTTGTATGGGATTATTTTGTCGACACTCTCGTTGGGAAAAACAATGTCGCGAGACTCGGCAAACCTTATGTGGGATGATTTTGTCGACACTCTCGTTGGGAAAAACAATGTCGCGAGACTCGGCAAGTCTTGTCTGGGATTATTTTGTCGACACTCTCGTTGGGATAAACAATGTCGCGAGACTCGGCAAACCTCAGTGTCTGGGATTATTTTGTCGACACTCTCGTTGGGAAAAACAATGTCGCGAGACTCGACAAGCCTTGTCTGGGATTATTCTGTCGACAATCTCGTATCAGTATCGAGTTAACTAAGACTGCGGGATAGTTCAGTATCAAGTTAACTTAGTACTGCGGGATAGCTCAGTATCAAGTTAACTTAGTACTACGTGATAGCTCAGTATCAAGTTAACTTAGTACTGCGGGATAGCTCAGTATAAGGTTAACTTAGTACTGTGTGATAGTTCAGTATCAATTTAACTTAGTACTGCGGTATAGCAAAGTATTAATTTAACTTAGGACTGTGGTATAACGCGGTATCAATTTAACTTAGTACTGCGGTATAACTCAGTATCATGTTAATTTAGTACTGTGGGATAGCTCAGTATCAAGTTAACTTAGTACTTTGGTATAACTCAGTATCAAGTTAATTTAGTACTGTGGGATAGCTCAGTATCAAGTTTACATAGTACTGTGGGATAGCTCAGTATCAAGTTAACTTAGTACTGCGGGATAACTCAGTATCAAGTTAATTTAGTAATGTGGGATAGCTCAGTATCAAGTTAACTCAGTACTGCGGGATAACTCAGTATCAATGTAACTTAGTACTGCGGTATAACTCAGTATCAAGTAAATACTGCGGGATAGCTCAGTATCAAGTTAATTTAGTACTGTGGGATAGCTCAGTATCAAGTTAACTTACTACTGAGAAATAGTTAAGTATCAAGTTAATACTGCATGATAGCTCAGTAAAAAGTTAATACTGCGAGATAGCTCAGTATCAAGTGAACTTAGTACTGTGGGATAGCCCAGTTTCAAGTTAACTTTACTCTTACTCTTTTTTATAAAACTTTACAAACATCAAAAAATGAATTAGTTTGTACAAACATAACCAAGAACAAAAGACACAAAGATCGTAATTAGATGATAAAAGTAAGTTTAGGTACATTCTCTCTTCTTTTTAAAATGAATATTTGAGCCAAAATTGAAACCGTACTTTTCTTCAGTTTCCTTCGTTTTTCCCCACAAAAAATCAAAAATTTATGTTTTAAATCCATATTTACGAATATTTATTCAATTTATATAATTTATTGTAGAATTAGATGAGATTGCCGACGATCAGGGCAAGAAAAGACGAACTTGGACGGTCTTTATCTAACCAGCTGAATGTCAAGGGGTAACTATAAAAACGCATACGTATTGGGATCGTATTTTTATGATGTTACATACCATACTTAGAATTTTATCATTCAAAAAAGGTACATGACAACAACCATAAAATCAGACAAAATTATAATCATTGTTTGATCAGGAAGTTATAAAAGTATCAAGTTTTCGATAATTTACAATTTAATTTTGGAGAAAACTTTTCGAATTTTAATGATATATAATTTACCTAAGTTACTTTTTGTATAGTTTTCACGGAAATCTATAGAATATAGCGTTTTTAAAATTTATTCAGACAATTTTACGGAAAATATAGTGTCATGTGCAGAATTTTGAATTTTTACAAAGAGAAATATTCAAAATTCTGCTCATGACAATAGTACCGATTTTTTGTAAAATCACATATTCTTTTTAACTTTTGAACCGTATAAGGCCACGTTCACATGCAAATGAAAACTATTCATCACCACGAATTTTGTGTCTGACACAGTTTTTATATCTCTAGGAAAAGAGTGCAATCATTGTGTTTAAACTATATCACTATTTAGTTATATTCGCTGGTGATTTCTTGAAAATGAAAAGGGCTTGTTTTCTAAAATTCAATAATTTTAAATACAAATGTATGTCAATCTTTTCAAATGGTGAAAATCAATACAGTAGCTATAAGCCGTTATATACCTGGTGTTAGATAGCGTAAATCATGTGTTGACCTCATCGAGTTTACTTTTTTTAAAGTTAACCATTTTGAGAAAATTTAAAAAAAATTATTTGAAAAAAATAAGTAAATCAACCAATGAAATATTCATTTTTAAAAAGTACGCTTTTTTTTGGAATACTGACTTGACTAAATCAAAGTCCCTGGAGAGAAATAAAAAATGAATACCTTTAAAGGTATTCGAACCCCAGACTTCCCACTCTCTAGGCAAATGCTCTACCACAGAGCCACCAGGCGGAACACGATGGGTCAAAGGCTAACACCTTAACCACTTGGCCACCGATACCTCTTACAAGAGGAGAATTGATACCTAGATGTTGATAGACCACGTGATCTGTCAACTTAAGCTTTATACCACTTGGCCATCTTAACCTTTTATGTTCCATAATGCACGAACTCTTTTTCAAAATTGTGGTTCATTGAATTTTTATATTTACTGCACGAAAAATAATCACTGCTTTATACAAATTTCATATTGTTTTCAGTAATTACCTGCAACCAACAACACAAAGATGAAAGAACTAATTCTTACTGTAATCAACGGTAAGTTTTATTATTTAAGTTTTTTATCCAATTGAAAGTAGGAATTTGAAAAAAAAATAAAGATTTTGAATATGAATATTTGAATATTTCCATTACAGTCAAAGCATAATTAGCAAGCGTTTGTTTTCATTAATGTTTTCTTTGTATTGATATGTCGGATATGGTGGTTGTGGGTGCAATGCCGTCACAGATTTTGCCTTGTTTTTGTTCAATCACTGAAATTTTGTCTTGTCACAAGTAAGGAGTATGTGACTAAGATTTTGTCTTATTTTGGGTTCGGTCACTGAGATTTTGTCTTATTTTGGGTTCGGTCACTGAGATTTTGTCTTGTTTTTGGGGTAGGTCACTGAGATTTTGTCTTGTTTTTGGGGAGGGTGAATGAGATTTTGTCTTGTTTTTGGGGTAGGTCACTGATATTTTGTCTTGTTTTTGGGGACGGTGAATGAGATTTTGTCTTGTTTTTTGGGGTAGGTCACTGATATTTTGTCTTGTTTTTGGGGTAGGATACTGAGATTTTGTCTTGTTTTTGGGGTCGGGGACTGAGATTTTGTCTTATTTGGGGTTCGGTCACTGAGATTTTGTCTTATTTTAGGTTCAGTCACTGAGATTTTGTCTTGTTTTTGGGTTCGGTCACTGAGATTTTGTCTGGTTTTTGGGGTAGGTCACTGAGATTTTGTCTTGTTTTTGGGATAGGTCACTGAGATTTTGTCTTGTTTTTGGGGACTGTTACTGAGATTTTGTCTTGTTTTTGGGGACGGTCACTGATATTTTGTCTTGTTTTTGGGGTAGGTCACTGATATTTTGTCTTGTTTTTTGGGACGGTGATTGAGATTTTGTCTTGTTTTTGGGGTAGGTCACTGATATTTGTCTTGTTTTGGGGGACTGTGACTGACTTTTATGTCTTGTTTTTGGGTAGGTCACTAATATTCGGTCTTGTTTTTGGGGTAGGTCACTGATATTTTGTCTTGTTTTTGGGGTCGGTGACGGAGATTTTGTCTTATTTTGGGTTCGTTCAGTTAGATTTTGTCTTGTTTAAGGTGGGGTCACTGAGATTTCCTTTTGTTTTAGGGTTGGTCACTGACATTTTGTCTTGTTTTTGGGGTCGGTGACGGAGATTTTGTCTTATTTTGGGTTCAGTTCAGTTAGATTTTGTCTTGTTAAAGGTGGGGTCACTGAGATTTCCTTTTGTTTTAGGGTTGGTCACTGACATTTTGTCTTGTTTTTGGGTCGGTCACTGAGACTTTGTCTTAATTGGGGTTCAGCCACTGATATTTGTCTTATTTTGGGGTAGGTCACTGACATGCTGTCTTGTTTTTGGGGACGGTGATTGATATTTTGTCTTTTTTTGGGGTCGGTCACTGACATGCTGTCTTGTTTTTGGGGACGCTGACTGAGATTTTGTCTTATTTTGGGGTCGGTCACTGACATGCTGTCTTGTTTTTGGGGACGTTTACTGAGATTTTGTCTTATTTTGGGGTCGGTCACTGACATGTTTTCTTGTTTTTGGGGACGGTGACTGAGATTTTGTCTTATTTTGGGGTCAGTCACTGGCGTGCTGTCTTGTTTTTGGGGACGGTTACGGAGATTTGGTCTTATTTTGGGGTCGGTCACTGACATGCTGTCTTGTTTTTGGGGACGGTGACTGAGTTTTTGTTTTATTTTCGGGTCGGTCACTGGCGTGCTGTCTTGTTTTTGGGGACGGTGACTGATATTGTCTTGTTTTTGGGGTAGGTCACTGATATTTTGTCTTGTTTTGGGGGTAGGTCACTGATATTTTGTCTTTTTTTGGGGTCGGTCACTGACATGCTGTCTTGTTTTTGGGACGGTGACTGAGATTTTGTCTTGTTTTTGGGGACGTTGACTGAGATTTTGTCTTATTAGGGGTAGGTCACTGATATGCTGTCTTGTTTTTGGGGACGGTGACTGAGATTTTGTCTTATTTTCGGGTCGGTCACTGGCGCGCTGTCTTGTTTTTTGGGGACGGTGACTGAGATTTTGTCTTATTTTGGGTTGAGTCACTGACATGCTGTCTTGTTTTTGGGGGACGTTGACTGAGATTTTGTCTTATTAGGGGTCGGTCACTGACATGCTGTCTTGTTTTTGGGGACGTTGACTGAGATTTTGTCTTATTTGGGGTCGGTCACTGACATGCTGTCTTGTTTTTGGGGTAGGTCACTGATATTTTGTCTTGTTTTGGGGGTAGGTCACTGATATTTTGTCTTGTTTTCGGGACGGTGACTGAGATTTTGTCTTATTTTGGGGTCGGTCACTGACATGCTGTATTGTTTTTGGGGGACGGTGACTGAGATTTTGTCTTTTTTTGGGGTCGGTCACTGACATGCTGTCTTGTTTTTGGGGACGTTGACTGAGATTTTGTCTTATTTTGGGGTCGGTCACTGACATGCTGTCTTGTTTTTGGGGACGGTGACTGAGATTTTGTCTTATTTTGGGGACGGTCACTGACATGCTGTCTTGTTTTTGGGGACGGTGACTGAGATTTTGTCTTATTTTGGTGTCGGTCACTGACATGCTGTCTTGTTTTTGGGGACGGTGACTGAGATTTTGTCTTATTTTGGTGTCGGTCACTGACATGCTGTCTTGTTTTTGGGGACGGTGACTGAGATTTTGTCTTATTTTGGGGTCGGTCACTGACATGCTGTTTTGTTTTTGGGGACGTTAACTGAGATTTTGTCTTATTTGGGGTCGGTCACTGACATGCTGTCTTGTTTTTTGGGACGTTGACTGAGATTTTGTCTTATTTGGGGTCGGTCACTGACATGCTGTCTTGTTTTTGGGGACGTTGACTGAGATTTTGTCTTATTTGGGGTCGGTCACTGACATGCTGTCTTGTTTTGGACGGTGACTGAGATTTTGTCTTATTTTGGGGTCAGTCACTGGCATGCTGTCTTGTTTTTGGGGACGGTGACTGAGATTTTGTCTTATTTTCGGGTCTGTCACTGACATGCTGTCATGTTTTTGGGGACGGTGACTGATATTTTGTCTTGTTTTTTGGGGTAGGTCACTGATATTTTGTCTTGTTTTGGGGGTAGGTCACTGATATTTTGTCTTGTTTTTGGGTCAGTCACTGGCGTGCTATCTTGTTTTTGGGGACGGTGACTGAGATTTTGTCTTATTTCGGGATCAGTCACTGACATGCTGTCTTGTTTGGGGACGGTGACTGATATTTTGTCTTATTATTGGATCGGTCACTGACATGCTGTCTTGTTTTTTGGGGACGGTGACTGAGATTTTGTCTTATTTTGGGGTAGGTCACTGACATGCTGTCTTGTTTTTGGGGACGTTTACTGAGATTTTGTCTTATTTTGGGGTCGGTCACTGACATGTTTTCTTGTTTTTGGGGACGGTGACTGAGATTTTGTCTTATTTTGGGGTCAGTCACTGGCGTGCTGTCTTGTTTTTGGGGACGGTTACGGAGATTTGGTCTTATTTTGGGGTCGGTCACTGACATGCTGTCTTGTTTTTGGGGACGGTGACTGAGTTTTTGTTTTATTTTCGGGTCGGTCACTGACATGCTGTCATGTTTTTGGGGACGGTGACTGATATTGTCTTGTTTTTGGGGTAGGTCACTGATATTTTGTCTTGTTTTGGGGGTAGGTCACTGATATTTTGTCTTGTTTTCGGGACGGTGACTGAGATTTTGTCTTATTTTGGGTTGAGTCACTGACATGCTGTCTTGTTTTTTGGGACGGTGACGGAGATTTTGTCTTATTTTGGGGTCGGTCACTGACATGCTGTCTTGTTTTTGGGGACGGTGACTGAGATTTTGTCTTATTTTCGGGTCGGTCACTGGCGTGCTGTCTTGTTTTTGGGGACGGTGACTGAGATTTAGTCTTATTTTGGGGTCAGTCACTGTTATGCTCTCTTGTTTGGGGACGGTGACTGATATTTTGTCTTATTTTGGGATCGGTCACTGACATGCTGTCTTGTTTTTGGGGACGTTGACTGAGATTTTGTCTTATTTTGGGGTAGGTCACTGACATGCTGTCTTGTTTTTGGGGACGTTGACTGAGATTTTGTCTTATTTTGGGATCGGTCACTGACATGCTGTCTTGTTTTTGGGGACGTTGACTGAGATTTTGTCTTATTTTGAGGTCAGTCACTGGCGTGCTGTCTTGTTTTTGGGGACGGTGACTGAGATTTTGTCTTATTTTGGGGTCGGTCACTGACATGCTGTCTTGTTTTTGGGGACGGTGACTGAGGTTTTGTCTTATTTTCGGGTCTGTCACTGACATGCTGTCATGTTTTTGGGGACGGTGACTGATATTTTGTCTTGTTTTTGGGGTAGGTCACTGATATTTTGTCTTGTTTTGGGGGTAGGTCACTGATATGCTGTCTTGTTTTTGGGGACGGTGACTGAGATTTTGTCTTATTTTCGGGTCGGTCACTGGCGCGCTGTCTTGTTTTTTGGGGACGGTGACTGAGATTTTGTCTTATTTTGGGTTGAGTCACTGACATGCTGTCTTGTTTTTGGGGACGGTGACTGAGATTTTGTCTTATTTTGGGTTGAGTCACTGACATGCTGTCTTGTTTTTGGGGACGGTGACTGAGATTTTGTCAAATTTTGGGGTCGGTCACTGACATGCTGTCTTGTTTTTGGGGACGTTGACTGAGATTTTGTCTTACTTTGGGGTCGGTCACTGGCGTGCTGTCTTATTTTTGGTTCTGTCACTGAGATTTTAACTTGTTCTTTGTTCGGTTCTCGAGATTTTTTAGCTGCATCTGCTTGTCCACTGTTATAAGTATACCATTCTACTCGGATAACAGTTAGATACTAGTATATTGAAGTTTAAGCATAAAATATTGTTGTAGTTTCTTAACTCCCTAATTACCACATTCTCTACTAGTTTTAGGTAGCACGGAGTTACCGCCCTTATATGATAGAATAAAATAGCCGTATATTATAAACATAATTCATTTTTTAATCAACGACACTTAAATGTCTCTGATTTAATAATTTATTTGAAAATGACATACGATGAGAATGGTTCGAGTTAAGTTAAACGTAGTAAATTAAACCATATGTATATAATATAAATCTCAAATACATAACCAATTCTAGTAAATTAAATTCTTTAAGCAACACACAAGCATCGATTTTATAAGTGTTCCTGTGATATTCTTATTTCCACGGAAGTTCTGACATTCCCAAAGTTTTCTTCTCAATTCTTAGTACTGAATTAATACACCGCAGTATTTTTAAAACCACACGGCTGTATGTATGTGTGAATAACCATGACTACAAAATAACCATACTTACCTTAACGTGTTATATATAAACGGTTATTTACTTTTTTTTAAAATCCTATTTTTACGTTTATAAAGATTTCATTACTTTTCAGTATTATTTTCCCAGATGAACAAACATTTCAATGCTGGTTTTGAAAATTTTTAGTTCTCCGAAACGTATCGTATGAAGAATAACGAATTTGGGTCATCTAATTTTATCTCTAGGTGATTTCCCAGTATTGTTATTAGAATGTAGTTCACGCATGTGTATAATTGCGATAAAATCACTTAAGGATATAACTTGCGATTCCGAGAAATAGGTAGTTCATTTTCTGGTAATATGTTTAACAGTCACAACAGGGTCGCTGTTATCAATGTCGGTTTCTGGAAAACAGAGGTTAGTTATTTAAATACATAACCATGGTTCGATGTGAAGCTTAATCAGTATGTGTTTGACTGCCAAGACGAAAACACTACACATTTTTCTGTACATACAAACCGTATAGTTGATATATATTGATATACTTTTATAGACTAATACATTCATTGTACTTATTCTGACTGGGGATTATTAGTAACTGTTGATACTTATACCACAGTATCACATATGAGTCCAAGACCTCGGGAGTCCTACTGCTTTCCCATGGCAGGATTATCGAAATCCTTTGAATCAGGTGAATTTAATCATGTATGCTCCCATTGCGGATCAGCCCTAAATCCACAGGTCAACCAGCAGCCTATACCAGAACAACTGCTAAAAGACGAAGAGATAAAAAAGAAAAGGAATTGTATCGGAGAGAAATCTTTGTCATGCAACTCCAAGAATTCAAACAGTTATTCAGATCGTGATAATGAGCCAGAAAATTCTAGTTATTATTGTATGAAAGATTTGAACATTCAAAGTTTAACAATGGAAAAATTAGAGGTTTGTGGATGGTATTATTCAGATACTTCAAGTCATGAAGCAAAGAAAATATTACATAAAAAATCTATTGGATCTTTTATAGTTAGAGATAGTTCGGATCCTAATTATCTATATGCAATTAGTGTGAAAACATCACGGGGAACAACTAGTGTACGGATTTTATATCATAAAGGAAAATTCCAGTTGGATTGTGACGAAAAACTTCGACAGAAAATGCCGAAATTCGATTGCGTGGTTAGACTTGTTGATTTTTATGTTAGAGTTGGAAGGTATAAAAAAAATTCTTGTCGATGGCTTGAGAGTTCCGGGAGAAAAGATTTACCAGTCGTTTTGAAAAAACCACAGATTCATTCTGTGCCGGATTTAAAACATATGTGTAGAATGGCTATTGTGAATTCCTTACCGATGACTCTTAGCACAACGCAAACAAAGACATACGTGGATACTCTTCCACTACCAACCAGTCTCAAGGATTACGTAAAATGGTACCCTTATTTACATTAATGTTTGTCTTATTAGGATCTGATAAAAAATTGTTTAAAATATCATTTATTTATTCCATTTTACATTTTGTCTCTCCTGATAAATATTGACTTGTCATTTGACCTAAGTTATGCTGTATCCAGTGTGAGCAAATTATTCAAGAGAGACATGCGATCGACGTGGCTCATGATTCAAACACATGTGTTATTTATTTTCTGTATTATTTGTGTAATAATGTGTGTTGAACATTTTGTGCACACTGATATTTCTACTATAAATGCACAAGTGACATAAAGCAGTATCATTACACGAAATCTACCTCAAGTAATCATGGCGGGATTTGTATTACGTAACACTTGTCAATTCACGGTGCTTGATACCAAAGTATTTATATATTTTATATTAAAAGACTTAATTTTGAAACAAAAATAAATATTTATATTTTATCAGTATTATTTTTTGTGATATATTTTAGTTTTATCGAAGAAAAAATGCCGTGACGTTAACAGTGACACCATGAAAGTAACGAACAAAATCCTAATTTTTAATAAATCATATCTGATAGGTCCTGATAGATAGATAGATTAATTGATTTATTTATTTGCCGAAACGTATTATATTACCGAATAATTCAAATATATATATAGTTGGCGAGTTGAAAGTTAAATTATTTCATCACCTATTGTTCTATGGTAGCTAATATTCTCGGAAATGTATGTCGTACTATTTAAAAAGTTAGTGACAAACTTTGAAATTTTAAACGCTATCTAGAACTAAAATTGAAATCGAAAATGATTTTTTAAAGTTAAAACAGTATTTATTTCATCAAATAAATATACATGTATATAAACAGAAATGTTTTTGATTGTATTGATATTTGAGACGAATTATAAGAAATTCGATCTTTAAAAAAAAATCAGTCACATGAGAATAGGTTTTTTGAAATTGATTAGCCAATCAAAAAATTAGTTTCAACTTCCTAGTAATTTAAATGTCTATAAGTGTTTATATTCAATTGGTTAAACATAATAGTAAGATGGGTTATCTTTAGCGATTATTCAATAGGTAAACAACGGTTGAAATTTATCAAATTATTTTTTAAAGAATGTGTATGTAATTCTGTCACGATTACACATGCTCGTTCCTGATTGGAGTAGAGATAAATATTTTTACGATAATCAATTAGTAAATTTTATTGATTTTTTTAAAGTTGGTTAGTTTTTATGTTATTCTACTTGTATTGTGTCCCACGCAGATCCCATTCACACACTCCCTATTTTAGTACATTTTCACAACTCCATTGATGTGTAAATTTCAAATTTGTTACTTAAATGTTTAGTTAATACTACAACCATATGCAAAATATTTTGATTTTTTACTAAAAAAAAATAAAATTCTGTACAAACAATTAATTAAAATATTTCTTTGGTATAAATTCAGAATTCTGTTCGTGTCACTATATTCATGTCCCACGCAGATCTGTACGTGGTTAGTACAATGATTGGATACACCCTGTTTTGGTAACGATCCTGAGCAATTCTGCACATTTGAACAGTGTTTCGAACTTAAAAATATTGCTTTTTTACCAATAGAGAGACCATTTCATGTGAAAAAGGAACAGTCATCTTCCAGTATCTGTATCTAGATGTTTTATATGACAATTATAACCCGAGATGTAAATACAAATCACTGAACATTAAAATACAAATCACTGAACATTAAAATACAAATCACTGAACATTACAGGAACAAAGTATACTAATTATTCCGAAAATTTGTGTTGTTAGTTCAATGTAAACATTCTAGAAAAATTTTAGTTTAGTTTAATATGTAAGACAAAAAATAAATAATGAGACAGAGAGAGAATCGTGTGAATACTGGAATTTCACACACAAAAACACAAACACACAATAAATATATATATAAATACACAATTATATATAATATATTTGGTGATTTTTTTTTTCAACCAAAAACTTTATAGGTCGTTCTGGGTATTACTTTAAACTTTCCTTTTGTGTAAACATGTTTTTATCACTGGGAAAAATATCGGTCAAACATTTTGTAGGGAATTCCCGTTTTATGTTTGAATAGTTCAAAACAGATGAAAGTAATATAGATTTTGTTTGATTATTGTATATCTTTAAGTTAT
Source organism: Tegillarca granosa (assembly GCA_029721355.1). NCBI lineage: Eukaryota > Metazoa > Mollusca > Bivalvia > Arcoida > Arcidae > Tegillarca > Tegillarca granosa. The sequence goes on along the minus strand of CM056594.1, from coordinate 6,305,429 downwards.
TTTTGGATTAAGAACTGCACATTCACGGTTAAGGTTGTCTGTCATGTCGTACTGTATAAGGCAATATATAGATTTACTGAAAATCTTGGTGTTTTACATCACGGCATTTTAACTATTATATTAGAGTATATTATGCCTGGTATGTACGACCGTGTTATATATGATTACGAATAATGAATGGTGTTATACATCAGAGTCATTAACTTTCACTTCTCAAGGCAGTCATTTCTTTTGTTTGATAAACCGGAGTATCTGGAGAACGGCACGCGGACTGGCAAAACACATAAATGGAGATTTGAATCTAGGTTGCAACCCGGGGAGGTATGATGTCTTTTACTTATACCTCATGTTAAAATCAAATAATATGATTGGTTATGACACGTTTGATTATTTTTACTATCTCGCTACTAAAATCATCTCCAGTTAAAAACGGGTAATATTCCTTGCCAATGGACAATGATTTTTTTCAATATCGCCCGGCTACGGATTTTACTCGTTCACTTGATATCAGTCTCATCTCAACCAATAGACGACTTGATATCAGTCTCACCTCAACCAATAGACGACTTGATATCAGTCTCACCTCAACCAATAGACGACTTGATATCAGTCTCACCTCAACCAATAGACGACTTGATATGAGTCTCATCTCAACCAATAGACAGAATGTAAACAATCATGGCGTTTGTAAACGTTACAAGAGCCAATGTACAACACTTAATTAAAGAAAAAGAGTTAGCGAGTTTTTGTTTAAGAGCCGCATCAGCATTATTGCATCTATTCGCGGCTTTAAAAAAAGACAGTAAAATAATAAACGAACTATCTGTATAATAAAAAATATATTAACCTTTGTTTTGTGTGTTATGTTAGATTATCACCCTGTGAAAGAAAAATTTCAACTTAATCTCGGGCGATAATTTTTTTCTCGGGGTGATAATCTTGCGTAACACAAATCACGGGTCAATATGGTTATATGTGTATAACAAATGGAAATTCCCGAGTTGGATTCGAACCTAGGCGGTGAAAGACGTCATGATCCTTAAGATTACATTTAAACCAAAATAAAATTGTGAGACAGAAATTTGACCTTGTCATGGACGTTTACTTGACATGAGACTATATTTAGACAAGTTACATAAATAGACATCACATGACACAATACGAAACATACATCACTGGACAACTTACATAAACACATACCTGAACTCGGTTATACACATAATACATGTATTACGATTAAAGTCTCTAAAATATGGAGCAGAGTGTTAGCTTTCTAGGTAAAGGTCGAAAACGACACCCTTTCGCTGTGAAGAGCACACTTGAATTAATTGTATCAGTGCTGTCAAATGCCACTGAATTGCTTGCACTATCATAAATCATGAGTTCAATAATATTTATTGTGTGCTACTTTTGAATGCATTATTTTATGAAATATAAATGTAGCACGTGACATACGTGGGATACCAATATTACTTGTTAGTGGTTATGCCATACTATGGTAATACAGAGGTGTTTCATTGTTCATTGTTCAGTTATTGTCCATTCTTGCGATCTGAACGTGAAAGACGAAAATCTTTATTACGTAATGTCATGTGCGATTTTTAAATTTTCATGTATGAAATAAAGCATTCAAACTTGTAAAGTAAAATCAGAGATTTTCATTACTTATGTATGTCTCTTGTAAAATCTCTTCAGGCTCAGTTTCTGAGTTCGCTTCTTCCCCATTTGCGTTTTCGCTGTTTAGCTGCTTTGTGATACATCAGGGTACTTGCCCCCTAACAGGGGTCGGCGGTTTTCTCCGACGGTTGCTGAATGAGGCCATAGAGAAAAAAATATTTTCAAGGCCACGTGCACACATAAAGACCTCCACGTGCTCACGTAAAAGTTTTACTTTCGCACATGGGAAATATTTTTTCTCTAGGACCTTTTCAGCCACTGTAATTGACGGAAATACCGACTTCGCAAATATATTTACACCAAAATCATTTAATCGTCTGTGACATAAAAACCTTTTTCTACTTTTTGATGTTGAATCAAATATCAATTGAATTTTATCGCAAAATTGACGTGATTGTAGTATTTTGATATGCGAGTTTTTCATATCAACAAGGTCACATCGCGGTCATCCGTACGTTTGGCCAAAATCTGTTTAGATTGCCTCTTTAGGAATTATATGGTCTCCTTTGGCAGTCAAAATAAACGATATCGTAATAATACCAAATTTTATGTTAAGTAAATGACTGGCAGAATGTCAAAATAAAATTCCCTATGCAACCTGAATTTTGTAGACAGGAACACGTATGAATTTCAGTGTTTGATTACAAACTGACACAATTATCATCTTTAATTTTTCACGTTAACTAAATATTTTTCAAAAAGGATAATTTTTGATCATTTTAAACAACTATGCTTAAACTAAAATATAGGTCATTCATACCGTTTTCAAAATATTAAATGCTCATTTGATTTTCAGAAAATGAACAGCGTTTTGTAACTAGAACGGTGACGTTAAATAACAATCTTTGACATATACAACTTTTGTAAAACTAAGCTGATTAAATACTAGCAGTATCTCTTTCGTAACCGTCGGAGAGATATTCCGTTATCCAAAGTAAAACCATCGCCATTAATTATCGAACTTATGATATAATGTGGGTTCGAATCTTGAATATGTCTAAAGTAGATTTTTTTCACGTTATATATAAATATGAATAAATCATGAAGAAATTATGTTCTGTATAATAAATAATGCTTGTAATCCGCTCTGTATCATAAAAAAGAAAGAATACTTAAATGTTTGCCATGTCAGTTTGTAGCTTTTTGAATGTTTACCAAAAGAATTAAATTCTGCAAATGACATTAATAATAATAATAATAATAATAATAATTATTATTATTATTATTATTATTATTATTATTGTTGTTGTTGTTGTTGTTATTGTTGTTATTATCATTATTATTATTATTATTATTTATTATTATTATTATTATTATTGACTGAGTGTCAAGATCTTGAGGTATCATAGACTTCTTACTTTTGATATAGTATTGACAGTCCAACGATGTAACAAGTTAACAAAATAGACGTTAAGTGCGAGGCTATGCCAACTAATTTGTCGTTCTTCAGACCCACCCGCTTCTAAAAATTTAGAAATTAAAAAAGAAATCATTTTCAAATCGTTTTCTGTCTGTCTAAAATTTTCAACTGTCAATGGCAAGGTTACTCTGCAAAGTCTTTGGCTGCATTCAGTGTAAATTTAACAATATCAGGGCAACATTTGTCCACCATTTTACTATTAAACAGCTGTTGGTTGATTTATTATTTGCTATACACAACGGGAGTTTGCCAAAACAGCATATTATTTGCTTTTATCAGCTATATTTAAACTTTTTAGCCTTTTTCTGCATTTAATTATCTTTATCTATATTTTTACGCGTTTGTTCAAATTCTGTTTGCCTGAAGAAAAACATGTTTTAGAAAAAATACATTTTCATCGCTCGCTCGCCTTTATTTTTTTTTTCTAAAAAAAAATCCGTAGAACTAAAAATTAATATGGTGTGGCCTGAAGGAAAAGGCTACAAATTATTTTAATTTATTTTCAATTCATTAACGTGTGTTAACGATGTTGTGTTTCCGAATCCGGTTTGTGACGTTCCTTCTTCCCCTAAGTACAATTCACTCAGTTGATGATACTACTTTTTCCTGTGTCATTACATCATCCACATCTCACATGTGAGTGAGTGATTTATTATTCAAACTCACCGTCGTCAGCATTGTTAGAGCCATTCTCAATGTCACCATCGATAAATTAATAGTATGTAACAATCTCATATATTTTAGGGATAATTTTTATTTTACGAAGTATTAAAGTCTACTCAAGTCAGTTGGACAAACTGTCGCGTTAGAATTGTCATGTGCTAGTTTCGAATGCATTATTTCATAAAAATTCAAAAGTAGCACTGACATGATAGTATATGTATTAGTGTTATATATCACTTTTTGAATTTCTATTTTTTCATACATAAATTTTCGAATGTATTATTTATAGAAATTGGAAAGGTTATAATTGACATTACTGTAACTTACAATCCTCGAAATACTCTTCAAAGTTACGTCAGCTAAGACTGAGATACTTAAACGAATTTGAGTCATTTGTATTACGTAATATATTGAACTCCGACACTGAGTATCATTGATAACGGATTCAGTAAGTACACTCATTTTGTGTCATATAATTTTAATCTTAGATATTTATTTTCAAGTGCACTACGCACCTTACATAACAGGTTTATTGATATTATTAATTTATATAGTAGATTGTGTTTATTCTAGGAAAAACGGACAAAATTTCAAGTCAGCAAGTGAAGGTGCAGTTATCGGTGGTACATGCACGCGCATTAAAATATTTTAATTGTATCACGTGGCTAATAGTATATTGGCTTTTTCACGTGATTAATATTCATTGGTAATAGTTTTTACTATATTCTGTTTTCAAATTTGTCCTGTGTTTACTTTTAATAATTTTATGAACATGAATTATTCTAAAATCTTAGCGGTCAAAAGTATCAAATTTTAGGTAATATTCACTTCATAATTATAACAAAATACTGAAATTGGGACAAGCTAACACGTTATGTTGAGACCGGCAAATTCAAATTTCTTTATGTATATGTTTATATATGATATCTTAAATCTTAACCCATTACGGGTATCCCTTTACTATCAACCAGGTCCCTGCGAGACACATGATCACCCATAATTATTGTTAACTAGGTACCATTTCTCTCTGAAACCCCCTTCTCCGAAATACGAAAACCTGGTTTTCACGGAGTTTCCGTGACTCTTGTTATCTCTAAAAATCGTTAATCATAGTTGATAAAAACAAATGGCAATGAGGTTAGGGAGATTTCCATAAAACCTTATATTTGTTGATCAAACTTCACAAAACTATTTTTCGCGGATAAACTTAATTGTCATTAATTTTTTGTAAATACAAAGTTATAGTTGTCCATTATGTTGTGGAATATAATAGCAAAATTTTTTTAAGGAAATGGTTTATATATATGAAATATACATAATGAAAATTTCTGCTCATTTTCTACTTTCGTTTGAAAATGTACACTTTACAGATTTATTTTAAGTGCAAGTCATTTTCCAAATCATCCTTCCCCAGTTTCTGTGCTTGAGAGAGAGAGTAGATAAAAATATTACTGAACATGAAGTTTGTACTTTACAGAGACCAAAGGGATTGCCGGGAGTAATGCGTTTGTTCTCGGTGTCTAGGTATTGGCTTACAACTATATGAAAAAGGCGAACTGAAAAGGAAATCCAGAGGAAAATGTATCTTAAGGTAACTTAAGTAAAATAAAAAATGACAACAAATGTTCACATGACTTGATAAAGGAATGAAGTTCAGTGGTTTAACCTAGACCAAGTTGTTCACTGTTTCGTTAGCTTTTGTTCAAGAAAATTTTTACTTAGCTGTTACATTGCGTAATAATTATATATATATATATATATAGAGAGAGAGAGAGAGAGAGAGAGAGAGAGAGAGAGAGAGAGAGAGAGAGAATGAGAGTTTATGTATTTCAGCACATTTTAAGGTATAACGTTACAGGTCAAAATACTAGGTCGAGATACTAAGTCGTAATTACGACATAACTAAGTCGTAATTCCGACATAACTAAGTCGTAATTCTGACATAACTAAGTCGTAATTACGACATAATTTATTTTTTTGGGATGGCACGTGTCGGCTTCCGTAGAAGGTGTATTTGTTTATAACAAATTTTTATATTGTATTACTTAATATTTACTCGGATTTAGGATTGAAAGTCAACAAAATCACTTGCTTCAAAGGCAGGACATGAATGTACATGTAGTTAGGTAATGGTGTATAGTGTTCCAGTCAATATTGTTTCACATTTAATGAGACGGTCAGTTCAGCAGAAAACCAGAGTACCGGAGAAAACCACCGACCTTCGGGACGCGAGAATAATAAACAGATAAACTATTATTCATATTTTTATATCGCTCCGTCTGTCTTTAGACCGGAAGGTCGTGGGTTCCGGTCGGGTCATACATAAGACTTAAAAATTGATAAACTGCTGCTTCGCTGCTTTTGGCATTTAGAGAAGAGGGTTCACCCGGTGTCAGGACAATGAGACTTACAAATTGGTATTCTTGTCTCTGTAACTAAGCGTATTTAAAATCGGCCTCACCGCGCGCTAGTACAGCGCAAAACATAATACGCACTCTAACATCATACCTTAACTTGTTCTTGGATTAATCCAGATGTATAAAAAAAAACTTGCTCTTATCGAGACTAGCCGAAAAAATCGCTGATGCGACTTTAAACAACTTTAAAACCAACCAGCCAACTACATTTATCATTGAATTATAAATCGTCATGATGTCAATTAGACACTTTGCTCTCTCTCTCTCTCTCTCTCTCTCTCTCTCTCTCTCTCTCTCTCTCTCCCCCCCTCTCTCTCTCTCTCTCTCTCTCTCTCTCTCTCTCTCTCTCTGGATTCTCTAGTCTTTTTTGCCCATTCAGATGTCTTTTGACTATATATAATAGAATTAGAAAATGGCAAATTGAACTTGTTAATAAATGGTTTTTTTAACCTTGTTTAATTTCAGTATTACCAAGACTTAGATAACATTTATTATTTGTCATGAATAAAAAATCAGGTGTGTAAGTTAACAGTAGGATCAATTACAGAACAGGTATGTATACATAATGTAACATGATTCTGGTAATACAGTATTTACGAAGGTCAGTTAAAACGTTATAGATAGTTAAAATTGATTCTATATTTAGCTTCTACATCACCATATTATAGATACGTCCTAGGCACAATTAAATTAATATATTGGAGTATCGCACCCTTGGTAATGTTGTATTAGTAAGTTTGAATGGTGCAAGAAACCAGGGTGCCCGGGAAAATTACTTTCGGCAAGTGAACTGACAAATTTTCTCACAATATTATGATCTTCTGGAGTGTGATTCGAACCTAGGCGAAATGAGGCGCTGTGACGCGCCATACTAAATCAATGCTTTAGAACTCGTGGTACTCGATGCACGAGTTTTCTTAATTGTGATATTATGGATCAAAGCGCCACTAAGTCCCAATCTTGGTCGGTACCAAAGTAGTTTAATGCACTCGCTTACCATAGCGCCACTTACCGCCTCTGTCCAAATCCGCTCAGGGAGACCTTAAGGGTGAAAAATAAATCGGTTGGAGGATGAAGATATTTTTTTCTCGTGATAAAGAATCTTGATTAGGGCGTTAAACATCAATATCTTATTCCAGTCCGTATTATTCGTTCTCTATCGCCACCAAGTGGAGTAACGTGTGAATGAACCCCATTGTCAAAAGATAAAAGTGTATATTTATTGTCTTGTAAACGGTAAGAGTATTACAAGCGGTTATTTATCAAACTCTTGAACCCATTCTAAACATTGGCCTTGTAAAATTATGAAAAAATAGAAAAGTAGACGGAATAACTACTACTTACGCTTATGTATTAGTGGTATAGAACCGTGTAATTTGACGGAAGTACCAGTTGTCATGTGCTACTTTTGAATTGTATTATTTTATAAAAATTCAAAAGTAGCACATGACACAATTATTAACTTATAATAATTTGATTGCCATGACAATAACTACCAATCATATTTCAAAAAAAAATAGAATTTTAACTTCTGAAACAATTAACAATTATTATTCAAAATTTACAACGAGAAACTAATATTTATGTAATTTTGAGATAAAGAAGTTTTGTAATCATGACAGATTTGTTCAAATTCACTACTTACAGCAAGTTAGATTATTTTATCTTCAATAAAATTATTTATAATAATGATGATAATAATAATAATAATAATTATTATTATTATTATTATTTAATTCATATTACTTGTTCTAGTGTTCATTAGAAAATATTGATATTATGCAAAATATTGATTTTTTAGCTGGAACTTTCTTTACATTTTTAAACAACAGCTTGATTTTATTTTTAATTCTAACAACCTGATTCTGGCGCTCGTAATGTTCTAGAAGAAAACAGGCGTTATATAATTCTTTTATTCGATAAATTATTCAGTAAACTTGATATTGTTGTAGGAACCTAATGACTGTATCAACTGTGTAGCTAATAACGGATACGTTTACAAAATATAAAATGTCAACATATTTTATCATGCATGTTTTTAATTCTGTATTATTTAGCTCAGGATGTAGATATAGTTATGTGGGACTATCAGTATCTTCCCGTGATGTTGCTTAGGTAAACCATGTAAATCCGGACATGAGCTTTAAATACTAAACGTTTGCAAAGAAACCTTGGCATCTTTTGTTCTTCAAGGCCATGTTGTATTTCACGGAAATTGTTTTCCATAAAAGGTAATATCATGACTATAATCGTGCATTGATGGGTAAATAAGTTGGATTAGCTTTACCCTCGTTCAGACTACTTCAATTACATGTATATCAAGGCTTTCAGTTTAAGAAAGTTGTAGGAATCCGGCCAGAATACCCTGAAAAATCTTCCCACCAACAAGCGATATTACGTCCAAACGGGTTCGAACCTAGTCGCGGCATTGTGCATTTGTCGTGAATTAAGATAATTCTTTTAATGAGAGTTGAAATGAAGTTCAAATTCAACCGTAAAAGACATGTACTTGGAAAAAATCGGCGAATCAAAATGTACACGCCGTAACAAATGAACAACCACAAAAAGCCCTCATCAATATGCATTTTTTAAATTATCAAATAAACAAGACTTGATAATTATACTAAGATACTCCGTCATACTGACACAATGTCACTAGTATGCTGACACTATGTCACTAGTATACTGACACTATGTCACTAGTATGCTGACACTATGTCACTTGTATGCTGACACTATGTCACTAGTATGCTGACACTATGTCACTTGTATACTGACACTATGTCACTAGTATACTGACACTAATATACTGACACTATGTCACTGGTATACTGACACTATGTCACTGGTATACTGACACTATGTCACTAGTATGCTGACACTATGTCACTGGTATATAGACACAATGTCACTAGTATGCTGACACTATGTCACTTGTATACTGATACTATGTCACTTGTATACTGACACTATGTCACTAGTATGCTGACACTCTGTCACTGGTATACTGACACTGTCACTAGTATGCTGACACTTTGTCACTGGTATACTGACACTATGTCAATAGTATGCTGACACTATACACTATGTCACTGGTATATAGACACAATGTCACTAGTATGCTGGCACTCTTTCACTGGTATACTGACACTATGTCACTTGTATACTGGCACTATGTCACTAGTATGCTGACACTGTCACTTGTATGCTGACACTCAGTAGTATACTGACACTATGTCACTGATATACTAAATCTATGTCTCTGGTATAATAAATCTATGTCACTAGTATGCGGACACTAAATAGTATTCTAACACTATGTCACTGGTATACTAAATCTATGTCACTGGTGTACTGACACTGTCACTGGTATACTAACATTATGTCACTGGTATACATATGGCCCTAGTTTCACAATCATTCATCAGTTGAGTGTACACTCAACTAAAATTAGAGAACATTTTAATGTCAATATTTAGACATTACACAGTGTAATTGAATATCTAATGTTATATTTAAATTGTTTAGTGTAGGTGTGTTGAAAAAAACAAAACATTGTCTCATAAAACTTAAAAATTTTAAAATATTAATGAGAGAAAAATGAGAAAATTTGAGTTGAGTGTACACTCAGTTGAATGAATGATTGTGAAACTGGGACATGGTCTTTATGTCACTAACATACTGTTTTAGTTCATTTTTAAAACCGAATATGACGTTTCCCCGTCATTTGACGTCGGATAGCCGACGTTTCTACCGGCAGCGTAACATTGTTCGGTAATACCCTAAGACAGCTTATCTTAATAATTTAGGTTTATTACAGGTATTTTACAGTGATCCATAAATTTGTTCAGCACTACTAGTAATGCTACTACCAAACAAACACAGAAGAAGAAAGAGAAAAAAAAACGTAAAAACGCATAATTGGTCGTGGTTATGTTTTGATTTGGGCCTCGTAAAGGGTAAAGGAGTGAAAACTATAAGCGTTTGTGTTTTTTAAAGTTAATTTGTTTATATTTGTTTAACGGTAGTGTTTATTTTTTATGATTTAAAGTCAAGGTCCGATCAGTTTTCAAATGGTTCATTATCTGTGAAACTATAAATATTTTGTATATGAATTTATATTGGAATATTCTAGGTATTTATATAGCACACATTTATATCATATTGTACAGATGTATAATTATGTTCTCTGTTTATATATGTATAATGTTTATATATGTATAATTAAGAGAAAAAGAAATAGAATTGAAATATATTTCTTGCAATAAGGTGACCTTAAGAATCTTCTTGTCTTTTTTTGTCTTAAAATGGGGTTTATCGTTTGTGTCATTTCCGTATTTTGTGTGCCTGGTGTAGCATGTTGAAAATGTGTTAAATAGAAAAAGTTATTCTTTTAATTGAAAAGCAAAGAATTGGCATCAACGAAACGAAACTAGGGTAGCTTATCAATTTTTAGCAATATCGATGGTAATGCTTTTTTTTCGTGCATGCGTTATTTTTTATTATATTTTTAAAAAACATTCAAAAGTAGTATATGGCAATATCAGGTTACAGTAGAAACCACTCCTAAAAATAACGGAAAGAAGGGTAAATGCCATTTACTATAGAAATGTCATGTGCTGATTTTGAATTTCTATTAAACTAATGCATTCAAAATCATGTCATGTGCTGATTTTGAATGCATTATTTTAATAGAAATTCAAAATCAGCACATGACAGAAAGTATCGGAACAAAAAAATTAATACTTTTACAGGGATAATCAATATAGTGTACACCCCTCGTTCTGTCAAAAATCTGGTAAATGTATTCCCCGGGCATGCGCTGGTGGAATGATGATCGTCAGCTGACAAAGGTCAGGCAATTCACAGAAATTCAGTTTTAGCGAGATAATACGAATTCTATATAAGGCAATGTCCTATATTTGTCACGTTTATGATACATTGTCGACAGAAAAAATATTTCATAACTTGTTTAGTTATTGAATTAAGGCTAATTTCCACTTAATTACGATATATAGTTTTTTTCATACAAAAACTCAAATTTATATTTTCACTTTCACGTCGGTGTCATTTTGAAGGTTAAATACATGTATGTATTTTTATCTCAAACGGCCATGTATTCTTATCATTTATTTCGTCATCGTTTGCAATATTAAAAAAATCTAAATGATATTCCAACTAATTGAGAAAATTTTTTTTTGGTTATAACCTCGGAAAACTGATAAATAAAAAGGGCGATCATTTTAAGTGTTTGGTCATGACCGAGTTTTTCGTTAAGTACATATTTAGGGTCACTCACAAATTATTTGATCAACAAGACTTATAGATTTGACCTAATTGTCTTTGGTGTCCAAACAATATGGTAAATTTGAACTAATGCCCTGTTCAAACAGACTATAAATTTAAAAAAAGGTTTTGGCGCTCTTTCGACCATAACACAAATATTGAATTGGAAGTTTGGCCCTAAATATTCAATATATCAGTGAGAGGTAGTAGGTCATTACTATTCCCAAGGCCCTCCACGAGGGGCTATTTGTTCACTGACCATTTTATCATGTTATATGCATTGAATGTTGTTATGTCCGAAAATCAAAATTTAACATCATGACAAGCTAGCCAAATCAAAGAAAGATGTTTTATCTAATTTTCTAACGGTTTAAAATAAATACTGAAAACTTTCTTAAAAAATAAATGTAAAAAATATATATACATTGTAGAGTTTTGAATAAGAACAAGTTGATATTCAAGAACTATTTATTTTATTAATTTTAACAACCAGAAATAAAATAAAAATTTAAAACATGCTTTTGATACGAAATCATTCTTTATTAACTACAAAATGTGTCGATTATTTTTATTTATTTACTTTTCTAGGAATTAAATATTATACGACTTTAACACAATCACATAAGTGTAAATTTAAACGAACTCAATTGAACTGTATTTTCCGAAAAAAAAGGTTATTTTGAATTTGAAACTACATGTACATGTGTATTTCATTTATCATAACATATTATAATCAGGGTGAATAGTTTATAAAAGGGTTTTACTCTTGTTCCGGAATTCTAGTATTTGTAATTTTATTTTTATGTATGTATTTTTTAAAATAAATTCTGTGTAAACCATACCAAAAAGGTGATAATTATATAGTTATTTTTATCACTACCTATTATATAGTAGTGCTATTTATGTGTCAAACTATATGAAGGTCATCTGTGATATCAATAATTCTGAGAATACTACACTACTTCTCTTCCAAGAATTTAAAACAAAAATGGAGAATATAAACAAACTGTAACGGTAAGCCATTTTAAATTTTATAACCTTGCGTATAAATACTATTCTGATCCATTATCATTGCATTCGCAGGATGCCGTTGATGCTCAGATTGCATTATAGCGGGGAGGATGTTGTCTTCCTGCATGCAAATCACGGAGATGACAATACAAGCTTCTTATATGAATATCATTGACTACTAAGATTTCCAGTCTGATTCGGCGTACGAACTACTTAAAATACATTAAAATACATATACATTAGAATAACATAGGAGATAAGGGCAAATGAATATAAAATATTTTGTTTGAATTATCACATTTTGTTCTAGGTGCAATGTCGACAATTAAGTAAAGTTCTGGGTTATGTTTGATGAACCAGAATCACATCGTTAATCAAATACCATCTGCGGTTTGATTGGAGATGTTCATCTAATCGGTGAATGTGGAATCTTCAATAAAATGGTTTCCTTTGCAAGGTTAGCAGTCTTGTAGATGTAAATAATAATATATTAGTTCAACTTCGCCAAAAAATGAACTTTAGGCGAGACAAAAATTATCTTAAAAAGCAGTACTAATATGTTAACACTGTTTGTACTCGTAATGTAGGCATTGAAGATTTCATAATAAACAACCACATGAACATCTCATAACAAACTGGGGAACATTTCGATGTTTCCCATATAAAATGGTTTTATGTGTTTATTAATTAGCCTTATGATATTTCTCTGGTTGATAGACGCTATTGCTAATCTCAAAACCATTTCTTCTTTTTTTTATTTTAAAAGTAAGTAGTCCAAAATAACACATTGTCATTCGCCAATCCAGTTGTACACTTTAACTTTGATATCAGTGTATAAGCGTTTCATTTGTCGCTGTGTTCTTTACAATGTTAGCCTGCTTTTATTATTTGTCCTTTTACAACCAGTATTGGCGTTCTATTTGTCATGTACAATCAGTGTAACATTCGTTTGTGTCACTTGTCTTTTACAACATGGGTGCTTATTCATAATGTCACTTGTGATACAAAATCAATGTTGGCGTGCCTTTTGTTATTTGTCCTTTTACAACCAGTGTTAGCGTTCTATTTGTTAAGTACAATCAGTGTTAGCAATCTTTTTGTCATAACCATTGTTGGTGTCCTATTTGTCAAATGTCTTTGACGACCACTGTTAGTGTTTTATGTGTCACTTGTCCTTCACAACCACCGTTATCGTTCTATATGTCACTTGTCTTTCACTATTATTGTTAGCGTGTTTTTTTGTTACATGTCCTTTTACAACATGTGTTAGCGTTCTATTTGTGACATGTCCTTCAGAACCACTGTTAGCGTTCTATGTGTCACTTGTTCTTCCCAACCACTGTTAGCGTTCTGTGTGCCACTTGCCATTTACAGTAAACCAGTGGCAGCGTTCAATTTGCCACGTGTCTTTTATAATTACGTTAGCGTTCAATTTGTCACTTGTCCTTGATATCCAGTGTTAGCGTCCAATTCATCATTTGTCCTTTACAACCAATGTTAGTGTTCTATTTGTCAAGTATAATCAGTGTTATCATTCTTTTTTGTCACTTGTCTTTTACAACATGTGTAACAAATACCACTTGCCATTCAAAAATAATGTTGGTGTGTGTTTTGTTACATGTCCTTAAGTGTTCTTTTTGTCACTTGTCTTTTACTGATAGCGTTCTATTAGTTACTTGTCCTTCATTTTTATTTGTAGCATTCTATTTATTATTTGTCCTTTTTTCTTTTTGTAGCTTCTATTTGTTACTTCACTTTTTATTTCTATTTGTAGCGTTCTATTTGTCACTTGTCTTTTTATTTCTATTCGTAGCGTTCTATTTGTTACTTGTCTTTTTATTTCTGTTTGTAGCGTTCTATTTGTTACTTGTCTTTTTATTTCTATTTGTAGCGTTCTATTTGTCACTTGTCTTTTTATTTCTATTTGTAGCGTTCTATTTGTCACTTTTCTTTTTATTTCTATATGTAGCGTTCTATTTGTCACTTGTCTTTTTATTTCTATTTGTAGCGTTCTATTTATTATTTGTCCTTTTTTTCTTTTTGTAGCGTTCTATTCGTTACTTCACTTATTATTTCTATTTGTAGCGTTCTATTTGTCACTTGTCTTTTTATTTCTATTTGTAGCGTTCTATTTATTATTTGTCCTTTTTTTCTTTTTGTAGCGTTCTATTCGTTACTTCACTTATTATTTCTATTTGTAGCGTTCTATTTGTCACTTGTCTTTTTATTTCTATTTGTAGCGTTCTATTTGTCACTTGTCTTTTTATTTCTATTTGTAGCGTTCTATTTGTCACTTGTCTTTTTATTTTTATTTGTAGCGTTCTATTTGTTACTTCTCTTTTTATTTTTATTTGTAGTGTTCTATTTGTTACTTCTCTTTTTATTTCTATTTGTAGCGTTCTATTTGTCACTTGTCTTTTTATGTCTTTTTGTAGCGTTCTATTTGTCACTTGTTTTTTTATTTCTCTTTGTAGCGTTCTATTTGTTACCTGTCTTTTAATTTTTATTTGTAGCGGTCTGTTTTGTACTTTTCTTTCTATTTTATTTGTAACTTTCTATTTGTCACTTGTCTTTTAATTTCTCTTTGTAGCATTCTATTTGTTACTTGTTTTTTATTTCTCTTTGTAGCGTTCTATTTGTCACTTGTCTTTTTATTTCTCTTTGTAGCATTCTATTTGTTACTTGTTTTTTATTTCTCTTTGTAGCGTTCTATTTGTCACTTGTTTTTTTATTTCTCTTTGTAGCGTTCTATTTGTTACTTGTTTTTTTTTTTCTATTTGTAGCGTTCTTTTTGTCATTTGTCTTTTTATTTGTATTTGTAGCGTTCTATTTTTCACTTGTCTTTTTATTTCTATTTGTAGCGTTCTATTTCTATTTGTAGCGTTCCATTTGTCACTTGTCTTTTTATTTCTATATGATTTTATTTCCTTGATTTACAGTAATTTCATTGGTCAGAATTTTGCATCCAATTTCCGGTGGATAAAACTTGGACGGAACTACTTTTTATGGTAAACCGAAAGTGAACTGTTCTCTCGCAGTGTAAACAATAAAACAAACATACATACATACATACATCAAAAAACAACCGCAGATTCTGAAAGAAAATTAATTCAAAACGCTATCGCTAATAAAATTATTCTGATATTTCTTTGTGTGTTAATTTTGTGTAAATTGTAATAAAAGTAGAATTTTAACTGAAATATTGATGTTTTTATTTTTTTTTTTTTAAATGAATAATGAAATAATAAAAAGGCGGAATTTTGGATATCTTGGAAAGAAAGTCGTCTGCTTTCAGTATCAGGTTCACGCAATGGAGGCAGAATTAGAAATTGGAAATTTCAATCTAGGAAATCCGTTTGACTCGGTACCCCTGCCCTTGGACAATAATGACGATGAATTGTTGAATTCAATTTTTGATGAGGAGTGGGAACCATTAATATTTGGTTCAAATGCAATATCAACGTCAGAAGCAAACAGAGAAATGGATCTGGCGATGAAGGAACCCCAAACGATACCATCTAGAAAGAGGTTACATTGGTCTTTTCTCACATTTCTTGGTATTGGCTATACTATAACCAATAATGCTCATGCTTCCTTGTAGGAAAAAACTACTACATGTTTATAGGAAGTATAATAAAGATAAATCCTGGTTAATTATTTACCGAGTTATACCAGTACATCATACTGAAACATATAAATGGTCGCTATAACTGCTTTCCTTTGAAAATTAATTGTCTTTTTAGTTTAAATTATCAATGGCGTTATAATATAACGTATATACCATATTATAATGACGCCTTTTGTATTTACAATCGGCCAAAAAATTGAACATACGTCATTTAAATCTAGCTGTTCGAATAAACACCACCCTATTTTATTGTTATTGTTATTATTTATTTATTGATTTTACTTTTTTCAAAATAGTTTCTTCTGTCCAGTGTTGCGATGAACAACTATCGGTGCAAAGTACAATTCAAATTTCATATTTTTACCTATAGCTTGTGGCGTCTCGATATAAGTAAAATAAACTTGAACGTCTAGTAATCAATAAACCAATCAAAGAGGTAACTCTGAAGATAAATAAAAACCTAAAGCCTGGCCGCATTAGGTAAATCGTTCAGATAAATTAGGTAAATCGTTCAGATAAATTAGGTAAATCGTTCAGATAAATTAGGTAAATCATTCGGACGAAATAGAATAATAGTGTGGATGAATTATTCGTTCGAACGATTTAATTTTTCAACTGGCCCTTCCACGCCACCGTTAAGCTGTCATATTTTGCGGGTGAGAAATATTCTTAGGATTGTCGTCATTTTATTGTTAAACAGGTCAAACTAGTTTTTTTTTATTCGTGGGCCGTTGGTAAATAAGAGATTAAATACGTAAATGAACAATGTGAGAATCACGCACCCGTAATATATGCATTAAAACGAATGATTATCGACAATAATAATAATAAATGATAATAAAAATAATAAGTAACGATAAAATAATAGATATGAATAATAAATAAAAATTTTAAGAAACCATCTGTTTCATATCAATGTCAAAGTCAAGATTCTAAATTTAAAAAAAAACAACCAAAATATTCAGTTGTGTTCCCAATTTTGTATTGTCATATGCAAAATTTGAAATATATTATTTTATAACATTTCAACGTTGCATATGACAGAAATATCTAAATAAAGAACTTTTTGTTATATTTTTGATGTACCTGATAGATTTCACAGATATCTTATATTTCAATGCTAATTAAATATTCTAACAAATATCTAACGTTCTATATATAGTACACAATGACATGAATAAATCATATATACATGAACCACATAGAAAAAAACAAAATTGACTGAGCGGTAATTTTGATAATCTAGAAAATATATCAAAGGACCGCATGTTTTTGAACAATAAACACTTTTAAAGATGTTTTTAAAATGTGCGTTTGTGGTTTATTGATTATTGACTATAATTGTGGATATGTAATTCTTAATGAAAACGTGAAGGTGATATGTTCTCTGATGCATCTGGATCAACGATAGGACGGCGAACACCTAATCATAATGGTCATTAATCGGTAAAATTCTACATTCTTCTAGATTTATTATTTTCTTTAACGCCCACAAAAATATACCCGGTAACATTTGTCATTTAACCCATCCTGTAATATGTACTATACACCCTTTTAAAATAACATGTTTTATGAACATATTTACAATTTCCATTTAAAAAAAAAAGATCGTAAAAATCATAGCAAGTTTTGTTTGTTCCAATGTTTATGAAATCTACATTCAAAATTCACAAAAACAGTTTTGTTTATATCAAACAGTAATTTCGTATTCTTGGTTGATGTGGTGATGAGTTTCATTTTATTATAAAATGTGATATAGTTTATCAAGTTTATCAGAGATACGAAAAAAATATGCCCCATCATTTTATAGACAAAATTTAAATATTTTGAAATTTTATTCACTATCATCTACTAAGAAATTGTCCATATTTTATGTAAATCTATTTCTGTTATAATGAGAGAGTCAATCCTTTGAGGTTAAGCCTCTCGCGTGTAATTTGTTTATTGGATATTATTATGTATACGAGTTTTATCTTTATTGTAAATTATACAATGTAAGAAGTAAAGAACTTAATGTATATTATACTCAAAGGTGGAACTGTTGAAGACTCTCTTAAAAATCTATAACCTCAACACTGAACTTGTAATCATTGTAGTTAGTGCTCGTTCAAAGTAAGAAGTTCTATCATCAGTGGTTACAATACAAGGTAATACATAGTACATCTATATATGTACATATTACATATTTGTTTTTATCGTCTTGTTTGCATGTGTATTTCGTTTATTTATATTTCCGTTTTGGTTGCTATTCAGTTGCAATTTATAAGTATAGGATAATTAAAAATCAAAACAGGTATTACATTGTTGGTGCTCTCACAATTTAATACCTTGTGTTTAATTTAAATCTAGTATCCATCTAAAGTCTAGTTCATTTTGTCTTGTACAATTTTGCCTTTTTATTTCCCCCCCCCACTCTCTCTCTCTCTCTCTCTCTCTCTCTCTCTCTCTCTCTCTCTCTCTCTCTCTCTCTCTCTCTCTCTCTCTCTCTCTCTCTTGTTCATTGATATTTTAAGTACATATTTTCAGCCTACATCATAACGTTTTATTTCAGTTTTCTTATTTCCGCTATCTTATTTCCGTTCAAACCTTTGACCACCACAAGTCAAACTAAGGATGGTTCATATGTACATGTATATCATCTAGGATTCTGTTTCATTAACAATGAAAAAAACTTTATTATTATTATTATTATTATTATTATTGTTGTTGTTGTTTTATTGTCGAGCCTGGCAATGCCATAAGGCGAGACTTAGGTGTTACTTTTCCGGTGTCGTCGTAGGCAGGTGGCGGTGGCGGGCGGCGTGTCAAAATGTGAAAGTTTATGTTAAAGTAATGTATCTTCTACTCTATCAAAAAACTAACCAGGCGAGACATTTAATTCCGGGGAATTCTTGTCATTTTTATTTTTTTGTAGAAGTTCTTGAAGACGTAAGGGCTTCAGTTCTGTGTGTCGACTGTCTATATCGTTTAAAAAATAATAAACACAGACAAGTAAGATGTAACACAATACTTAAACTTTGACATGACACAAGTGCGTCATATAGTGTAATTATGACGAATATGTGGGCGACCGCAAGGCTTAAACAGTGAAACAGTTAAGATCATTAAAGTGGGTTTCGCTTGTTACGCTGCAACAATCAAATAAAATTTATTAAAAATAGAATTGCCACTTTTATAAAGAGACACTTTTTAAAATAAAATTATATTGTTATCTTTGTATGTTGGGGCTTTCAAAATAAAAAATAATATCCAAACCTAGCTTTGTACCGGCATTGAATATAATAACAAAATGATGTCCTATCCCGACATTGTACCGTCATTGAATATAATTACAAAATGATGTCTTATCCTGACTTTGTACCGGCATTGAATGTAATTACAAAATGATGCCCTATCCCGACTTTGTACCGGCATTAAATGTAATTACAAAATGATGTATTATCCTGACTTTGTACCGGCATTGAATGTAATTACAAAATGATGTCCTATCCCGACTTTGTACCGTCATTGAATGTAATTACAAAATGATGCCCTATCCCGACTTTGTACCGGCATTGAATGTAATTACAAAATGATGCCCTATCCCGACTTTGTACCGTCATTGAATGTAATTACAAAATGATGCCCTATCCCGACTTTGTACCGGCATTGAATGTAATTACAAAATGATGTCCTATCCTGACTTTGTACCGTCATTGAATGTAATTACAAAATGATGTATTATCCCGACTATGTACCGTCATTGAATGTAATTACAAAATGATGCCCTATCCCGACTTTGTACCGGCATTGAATGTGATTACAAAATGATGTATTATCCCGACTTTGTACCGTCATTGAATATAATAACAAAATGATGTCCTATCCTGACTTTGTACCGTCATTGAATGTTTAACAAAATGGTTTACTTTGTACTTTATAATAAAAATGGTATATTTGTAGGTTTAGTAACATTGTAGCCACCCCCCAAGTAAAACCTTATCAGTGATCCCGATACACATACGTATAAGGAAATGAGAAAATATTAATATATTATGAAATGATGATAGGTACACTGAGGATAGAATAAATTGTGTGTGATGATTCACTTGTAAAAATAAAGTTGCTTCTAGTTCATGTCTATAATTTTATTGAACAAATAAAAATATAAATAAATAAATAAATAAATTATTAAAAAATGAAAAGAGTAGGTGTTTTCAGTGATATCAATGACAACAATTGGAAATGAAAAATGAACATGGAAATGGTTTGTCTTTTTTTTACTTCCCGCTATTGGATTAAGTACAAAACTAATAATGAAAAATGAAAGATTCTGTGAATTAACATGACATTCAAGTGGGTTTATCATCGAATATTATTGTCTGATACTCAGTTTATTTGTACCAAACGTACAGGGTGAAGAGCATAATATTGGAAATGATAATGGGGGCAATATAAATGTAAAAATGATAAAAGCTTATTTATAATACCGCCATTTTTGAAATAAATTTTGATATTGTAAAGGAATTAATCGACAGATTTAGTGAAACTGACCATAAACTTGAGAAAAAAATTATTTGTGACTGGTTAGCATGAGCAAGGTTATATAACGTTAGAGACAAACAAGAGGTTTTATTTATTTATTTATTTATTTATTTATTTATTTATTTATTTATTATTCATTCATTCATTCATTCATTCATTCATTCATTTATTTATTTATTTATTTATTTATTTATTTATTTATTTATTATGTTTAATATACACGTAATTGTAGATATATCCTTATAAAAAAGATTGGTGAACGAAAATTTGTATAAAAAAGGGATCAATACACTGGTATATATATATATATATATATATATATATATATATATATATATATATATATATATATATATATATATATATATATATATATATATATATAAATATATATAAATAATTCATGGAAGGCGAAGGGTTTAGGATTTGTTTACGTACATACTAGAATGTATGTTGATAAATATTTACACCTTCACAGTGAGTGCACATATCGCTATTTTATTAATTTAAATTTTTTTATCCCTTTATCGCGGATTAATAGGGTAAAATCGTGTGAATAATAACAAATACCCTTGTCAATTACTCCTAATAAAAATTTGGGAATATAATAAAAAAAATGTATAACTTGTATATGTTAGTTTTTTGTAAAATATACTTGTTTTTAGATTTAAATTAATAATAATAATAATAATAATCTTCATTCTAGGAAGTCTTTTTTAATATATATATATATATCGTTATATTTACTTTTAAAGAATTCTGTTATTTGTATACTCTACACAAACTACACAATATTTTTATGAATGCCGTCTTAGCCCGCATAACAGGTTTATGTACAAGTTAAATATTAAAAATCATATCATATTTAAAAAAAAAAAAGAAAAAAGAAAATGAAAATTGTCAATGCTTATGATTTTATAGTATTAAAGAATATGAATACAAGTGCGATTAAAACACACCAACTACATAGTTGCGGTTTATTTAGTTCCGCTTTCGGGGAAAAGTAGTACGTGTAGTTTTAAAAAAGAGAAAAAAATCGTTTAAATGTTTCTATATTCAGAATTTTGACCAATGAAAAAATAGTTATTATTGGAAGAAAATTATTCACTTTTTTTTTACAAAGAAAGAGATATATGTTCATAGTATTTCTGATAAATACACTTTCTGTAAAATTTCTTTAATCATAACCGAAAAATGCGTAAAATATAAATACATTGTATATTGAAATATAAAAATAAGACAGTAATAATTTGCAGCTTAACACGTGTTGTAATGAATTAAACCATTAAGAAAACACACTGGCTAAAGTTGTAAAAAAAATCCTGAATAGCTTAGAACCTAGATCTTACACCTCCTCCGTGGTACAGAACAAATAACAGAACTTAGAACCTAACCCTTACACCTCCTCCGTGGTACAGAACAAATAACAGAACTTAGAACCTAGATCTTACACCCCCTCCGTGGTACAGAACAAATAACAGAACTTAGAACCTAGATCTTACACCCCCTCCGTGGTACAGAACAAATAACAGAACTTAGAACCTAGATCTTACACCTCTTTCGTGGTACAGAACAAATAACAGAACTCAGAACCTAGATCTTACACCTCCTCCGTGGTACAGAACAAATAACAGAACTTAGAACCTAGATCTTACACCCCCTCCGTGGTACAGAACAAATAACAGAACTTAGAACCTAGATCTTACACCTCTTTCGTGGTACAGAACAAATAACAGAACTCAGAACCTAGATCTTACACCTCCTCCGTGGTACAGAACAAATAACAGAACTTAGAACCTAGATCTTACACCCCCTCCGTGGTACAGAACAAATAACAGAACTTAGAACCTAGATCTTACACTTCCTCCGTGGTACAGAACAAATAACAGAACTAAGAACCTAGACCTTAAACCTCCTTCGTGGTACTGAACGAATAACAGAACTTAGAACCTAACCCTTACACCTCCTTCGTGGTACTGAACAAATAACAGAACTTAGAACCTAGATCTTACACCTCCTCCGTGGTACAGAACAAATAACAGAACTTAGAACCTAGATCTTACACCTCCTCCGTGGTACAGAACAAATAACAGAACTTAGAACCTAGACCTTACACCTCCTTCGTGGTACTGAACAAATAACAGAACTTAGAACCTAGATCTTACACCTCCTTCGTGGTACTGAACAAATAACAGAACTTAGAACCTAGATCTAACACTTCCTCCGTGGTACAGAACAAATAACAGAACTAAGAACCTAGACCTTAAACCTCCTTCGTGGTACTGAACGAATAACAGAACTTAGAACCTAACCCTTACACCTCCTTCGTGGTACTGAACAAATAACAGAACTTAGAACTTAGATCTTACACCTCCTCCGTGGTTCAGAACAAATAACAGAACTTAGAACCTAGATCTTACACCTCCTCCGTGGTACAGAACAAATAACAGAACTTAGAACCTAGACCTTACACCTCCTTCGTGGTACTGAACAAATAACAGAACTTAGAACCTAGATCTTACACCTCCTTCGTGGTACTGAACAAATAACAGAACTTAGAACCTAGATCTAACACTTCCTCCGTGGTACAGAACAAATAACAGAACTAAGAACCTAGATCTTACACCTCCTCTGTGGTACAGAACAAATAACAGAACTTTGAACCTGGATCTAACACTTTCTCCGTGGTACTGAACCTGAACAAATAACAGAACTTAGAGCCTAGATTTTACACCTCCTCCGTGGTACTGAACAAATAACAGAACTTAGAACCTAGATCTAAAACCTCCTCCGAGAAAATAACAGAACAATTAATAAAAACTCGGAACGTACAAATTATAAAAAAACTTTCAAAAAGCACAAGTCAGACAGACACCCCATTGATTAGTTAGTTAATTACATTAAGAAAAAGTCACACACACACACACACACACACACACACACACAGCTGGGTCGCTTGCCATTACGTATTTAATTTTTTTTAGTTTTGTGAAGTCAGGACTGAAAATAGTAGGGGGGAATAAATTACACGTTACAAGTTGATACACTTGATCCTTGACTTTTTTATCAGTCACGTTTATGTTTAATCTCAATTATCAGCTTAAGTCTTGATATAACGTATGACCGGTGTTTGTCACAAATAAAGGTCGACGCAATAATGTACCTTTAGACGGACAAAGAAAACACATTTAAACCATGTGTTGTATCCTCTAATTTTGAATTTCTGTTCAAATTTCGACATTCACAATTCGAATCATTTTATTATCATTTTATGTATATTTCATAATTCGTACATAACACATATTATAAGGTCCGAAGCCGGTTGCTTTTTTATTGCGTTTTTTTACGGCCTTTACTTGTTATAACGCGTGTCATTCTTTGTATTGACAACTACCAATGCCGATTTAGTCGTGTGTTATTCGTTGTATTGCCTAATAGCGCCGTGTTATTCGCTGTATTGACTGCTGTTAATGCTGTTCAATTGGTGTGTCATTCGCTGTATTGACTACTGTCAATGCCGTTATGTGTCATTCGTTGTATTGTCCAATATCACTGTGTTATTCTTTGTATTGACAACTATTAACGCTGTTTCAGTGGTGTGTTATTCGTGCTATTGAATATTGTCAATGCCGATCTTAGTGGTGTGGTATTCGTTTTATTGACTACTGTCAGTGGAGTGTTTCTGTCAATGTAGTTTTAGCGGTGCCAGAGCATAGGCTGTCCAGAGAGATCCCGAAATAGACACTGATCCAGAGCGATTTTTAGGGGAATCAATAGATAGATCCAGAGCGATGACTTGAGTAGAGGCTAAGCTAGAGCGATGGCCTGGGGTAAAGAACAAGATAATTTAATATCGAGCATGTTCCAGAGTGATGACCTAAGGCATAGAACCAGAGAGTTCTTGAGCGAGTGTGTTCTAGAGAGATGATTAGGGTGATCTAGAGCGAGTGTGTTCCAGAGCTATGACCTAGGGTATAAAACCAGAACGTTCTAGAGCGATCAGTAGTCTTGCCATAAACTGCTTTTTTTTATAATTATCAAAATTTTATCAAAAAATTGTATTTTAGTATGATTTAAATGAACATTTTGTTAAATAATTAAAATTGAATTAGGCAGTTTTTATATGTTTTGATGGCGATTCTTGTTTTTGTTATTTTGTTCATTGTTTGTGGTGTGATCATTGTTGTTTTGACGTTTTTGGCTCGTTGTTTGTAATATATTTATTATTATTTAATTGCCGTTTTTACTCATTGGTTTCGATGTTGTCGTGGTACTTTTTAGCTGTTTTACTCATTGGTTTCGATGTAATCATGGTTCTCTTTGGCTGTTTTTGCTCGTTGGTTTCGAAGTAATCATGGTTCTTTTTAATTGTTTTTGCTCGTTGGGTTCGATGTAATCATGATTCTTTTTAGCCGTTTTTGCTCGTTGGTTTCGATGTTATCATTGTTCTTTTTAATTGTTTTTGCTCGTTGGGTTCGATGTAATCATGATTCTTTTTAGCCGTTTTTGCTCGTTGGTTTCGATGTTATCATTGTTCTTTTTAGTCGTTTTTGCTCGTTGGGTTCGATGTAATCATGATTCTTTTTAGCCGTTTTTTGCTCGTTATTTTCGATGTTATCATTGTTCTTTTTAGTAGGTTTTGCTCGTTGGATTTGATGTCATCATTGTTCTTTTTAGTCGGTTTTGCTGGTTGGATTTGAAGTTATCATGGTTCTTTTTAGCCGTTTTTGCTCGTTGGTTTCGATATAATCATGGTTCTATTAGTTACAATTTCAAAATGTCTAAATAGTAAGAAAAAAAAGCTTGAACTTCCGGGTTTTTAAAGTCGGAAAAAGAAATGAAGTTTGTCTCATAATCATATATTCAGGCAAATGTTTTATAATCATTTCTTTATTAAGATTTTCCTTCCTAAATCAAGGAAAATTTACACTATTTTTCAGAAATAAAAACCTTTCGATATTTAATTGGGTTGTTTATCAACATGTAATACAAATGGAAAAATCCTCGTTGAA
The DNA here is from genome assembly GCA_029721355.1 of Tegillarca granosa. Lineage (NCBI taxonomy): Eukaryota > Metazoa > Mollusca > Bivalvia > Arcoida > Arcidae > Tegillarca > Tegillarca granosa. Next base: position 6,279,791 of record CM056594.1, on the reverse strand, counting down.
AAATACATGAAATTCGATGCTACGATAGGATAAAACTGGAAGAGGTAGGTGATTACCCACCTAACACTTCAATTGATCATGTCTAAAAATAGACAAAGTTATAAGATCTTTAAATTGGAATTTCACCTTGTGTGTGTGTTTTTTTAAATTTTAATGTTTGCTTAAAGATCTTGAAAACAAGTGCAGCCATCACCTTAAACGAAAGTTAAAATATATTGGCTTTTTTATCACAAAAATTCGCTAGGAGATGTCATATGCTATTTTAGGAGTTCTTAAGAAATAAATACCTACAAAAATTGCACATTGTGTACTATTTTTGAAAATCCTATCTTTCCTAAATATTAAAAAAATGCATACGGCACATATTTAGGTTTACATGTTTTTTGGTTAAGGAGAAACTTTCCAAATATTCTTTCTTGTAATTTTAAAAAAAAGTTATCAAAAATTAAATAAAAAAGTTATAGCAGACAGAATTCTGTGAAGGGCGTGGTTCGTTTCAGTTTATCAGTGATCATGTTACTGTCGGTACAATAACATAAATTGTTCATATCTCATTTAAAGAAGGTCAGGTATTATAAATTACAATATATCTTAATAGTATTTATGTAGGAGATTAGACTATTGGGTATTGTGTAATGAAGCTGGCAACACCGTTAGAATCATCAGCCACTTTGCCGCACGATCCATTGAGTTAATATTTTAAACACAACGCGTGTACCATGACAGAATTAAGTAAAACAAGGCAAAACCAAAAAAATATTCAAGAACCCCAAAATGTCGGTCTTTATAAGTAAGTTAAATACACTGTACTAATAAATAAAAATGCAACCATTAACTTAATGCTTCAGAAAATGTTACTTTGAATTAATGACGTTATCCAGAATGGACAAAATCATCATTGTTATAACAAATCGGTCCATCCCAAGTGAAACCATTCATGCATGAAAAGGTCATGTCACAGTAAGCAACTAAACTATCCTAGCCTTGAAAACAAATACGTAAGCGACCCCCCCCCCAAAAAAAATAAATAAATAAATGAATAAATAAATAAATAAATAAGTAAATAAATAATAAATAATATACACGTCTTTACACTATTTTGATCAGCCTTGCATAATTAACTGCAATATGAACAATGAAATACAGTTGTTTTTTTTTTGCCCAGCTGTAACTATCAGTGAAACACATTTTTCAATTCGTTTTTATAAAAACTAAACTGCAATTAATTCCAAGTAAAACACAGTAAGGGAGAACGATCTACTTAATTAAACAATAATCCTAGTGTTGGAACAACTATTATAACTTGAAATGTCTTCTTGACCAGATAAATGTTTGCGCCCTTCCACAAACACCTAAATGCCTATTTGTTTTAGGAAAGATAGACTGAAATTTACGTCACACACACACACACACGCGCGCGCGCGCGCGCAATGACTAAAACATTGGGATAAACGAGATGTTATGAACTTACAATCGGTACCTTGTTGAAGTTAAATCAGTACAAATACCAATAAAACCAAAATAAGAATATAGTTGAAATATTGGCTTCAGTCTGAAAATTCTATACACAATATTTTAACAAACATTTCATAAAAATTATTAGTTTACAAAAACCAAATTTTGACCTATCAGTACTGATAAAATAAAAAGTTTAGTACTACTGTTGCATTATAAATTTAAAATTTTCTGAAAAAATATTGAAAAAAATAAATAAATAAATAATAAAAATAAAATAAAAATAAATTAAAATAAAATAAAATAAATAAAATAAATAAAATAAATATAAATAAATAAATTAATTAATTAAAAATAATAATAATAATTAATTAAATAAAATAAATAGAAATTACAATTTTTTAAATATTTTTTTCAGAAAATTTAGAAATTTATAACATAACACACTACATGATAGAACATATATTAAGACTTATCAGATATTTGATATTAACTTGTACAGTATTAGGTGTTTTAAAGTACAGTAACGCTAATTAGGTTCATCTTAAAGTTCAATCACCTGACAAGTATGTTTTTTTTTTCTTTTAAAATAGGTTATCTTTCGGGTTATCTTTTCAAAGTTATAAAATAAACAAATACTGAAGGTGTTAATGTTAACCACATTAGTCAGCACATTGATTTTAATAGAGTTCTATATGCAAACGCGACTAAAATTTAAATTTAACCGAAAAAGCCGCATAAAAAGTTTTGAACATTTAATAAATTTGAGGATATAAAGAACTCTAGATGAATTGTAAAGTCGTTCGATTGTTTAAGTGTTGTAAATATGCACCATTTAGCACCAAAGATGTTCTCTAAGTTTAAAACAATAACGCTTGCGATCTTTAAAAGCGATAACATTGTTTCAACGGCGAAACGTCATGCTTAAGCACAAACGTTTAGTTATACAGGTATTATATAAAACCCTACTGGACACCATTATTTTTGAAAGAGAAGAGTTTTCTTGTTTGTCACCAATGAAAAATTGTTCTTAAACAATTGAAGGATGTTAAATTTATCAGTGATTTAACTAGTTCATGTCTAAAGTCCCCAATATTTTCCTTTGTTCTACCAATAATGGCGTTCTTTTATTTAAGCTTTTCTGGCTCTTCTCTGCAGTTCCTTAAATATGTATTCACTTGCCTAAATTTTTGCTAAGTTTTACAATTGATTATAAAATCTCTCTCAATATATATATATTATTTTTAAAAAGACATTTCTAATTAATTTCCATGAAATTTGTAACATGATACTTGTATCTAAGTTGTGCATTCAGTCAGTTGTTATTGTTTCATATTTACTGAAAATGAACAATCTGTTTTTTGTTTGTTTCATGCTTGCTGATAATAAATTATCATTTTAAGTCCGCGTAAGTAAATTTTGTGCCATAAAATTCCACATAGTACAAAATTTATTTCAAATTTTCATAATTTTCCTAGTGAGCAAACACCGGGAACCTTCGTATTTAAATGTATTTTGGAGCTTCAATTGGCTAACTGGTTTTATGGTAACGGTACCTAACCTATATATCTGCGATGGCCGAAGCATCACGACTTCTAATATTTTTGTGCTGTCTTATTGTGCTAAGATGGACATGATTCAGTCAAATAACTAACCTAAACTTGATATTGTATCTAGTCTTCTTCTTGTTTTGTTGAAATAACTTTTAGTGGTTTTACTGAAAGTCAAGTAGAATTTAGAATTTGCCAATCACATTATATCATACAATTTCATGATATGCAAATATGATTAATACGTTTCACTACAAGTGCCAATGAGTTGTCACCTATCACAGGTTTTATGCAACAATCCGTAACATAGGCAGATACTATACCTAGACTAGAGTTGACAGTCTTTGTTATGCCATGGACCAATTCCATTAATGTTATACTTATTGCTAAGCCATATCCGAATAGGTGTAGCCATGAGCTAAAACTAAATTCAAATATAAGTGTTTATATAAAGGCAAATATGTTTGATACTTTAGTTGTGTCATTGATGAAAAGGGTGTGGTGTCTGAGGAGAGAGAGAGACCAAGCCTTTTACTTGTGAATATGCTTCAGCCAATAATCTCTGTTGTGTGCTGTTCTTGGGACATGGAGTTTCAAACTTTTCCTTTTTCCCTCAGAATTGTCGGATATTATAGGTTTGTACTTTTCATGAACATGATACTGATAACCTTATTTTGATCCACAACAAGGTCAATTCTATAAGATAGACAAAGTAAGCAATGTCCGTTTGATCTAATTAATCATCAGTGGGTTCATAAAGGTTATACATTACCGGTATATATCACAATCATCATATATCAACATAAAGGTTATATATTATGTATCACAATCATCATGTTATAGACATTAATCCTGATAACAAAGAAATGATTTAACTTTTATTGGTTGTGCCAAGTAAAATAAAATTCATTCATCTGTCAATCTAGAAATGGTCAATTACAGCCTATTTAATTGAAATTATTTTTTATTGGTAAGATATTATTTTATTGAGAGAAATATCATATATTATGCCATTCCTTTTCAGAATTTTGACCTGGAATTGTAAAAAAATTGAAAACAGATGTTTCTGTTAATTTGTACAATACCATACCTGATATATTACTGAAGCACTTGACACATTTATGTTTCTTTGCAGTTTCAGTGTAAATTTTAACTTGTCTAGTACATTGATGCAGAATGTACTGAATATTTCATACTTATTAGCTAGATGAACATCTCTAAACAAATAAATGAGGTTGCTTAATAATTAACATTATAACCATATGGTTCTGATCCATCTACCATTTTTTTTAGAAATCTTATTTTCTTGATTGGTAAAGTAACAGCCTAAGAGTTAAGACACTTATAAATTAACTAGCTCTAGGCTTCTGCATTCATAAAGCATGATGCATATTAGTGTTGAGTTGGGATGAAGCAATATATAACATACTATGACACTTTGTGTATAAACACAATAAATATACTAGTTTCTTTATTAAATGTTTTCTGCATGTGTTTTGCATACAATTATGTATAAACATAACAACAACCTGTACAACATCATAAAAACACTTTCTTTTTAAAACAATATAAAGTTCAAATATCATATTTAATGCCATCCCCAGTTGTCAGGAAAATAGGGCTGTGAAAAATTAGGGATGAGGATAATTCAGATAAGAACTTTAACTAATCAGTATATTTTGAACTTGGTACAAATGCATGATATCTATGAGATGCTTACAAATGAGACCTAAAATTCTAGGAAACTCCTAGTAGAATTTGCATTTGGAAAAAAATATAGACAATATAATCAAGAATTATACAGCCAATTTTATCATTCCATAATAAAATTCAAGACAACACAAGAATTATCAGAATCAACCTATAGATTTTATAATAAGACTATACAAGAATTATCAGAATCATCTTATAGATTTTAGACAACAAAAGAATTATCAGAATCATCCTAAAGATTTTATAATAAAGTCCCAGACTATACAAGAATTGTCAGAACCAACCTATAGATTTTATAATAAAGTCCCAGACAACACAAGAATTGTCAGAATCAACCTGTAGATTTTATAATAAAGTCCCAGACAACACAAGAATTATCAGAACCAACCTATAGATTTTATAATAAAGTCCCAGACAACACAAGAATTGTCAGAATCAACCTGTAGATTTTATAATAAAGTCCCAGACAACACAAGAATTGTCAGAATCAACCTATAGATTTTATAATAAAGTCCCAGACAACACAAGAATTGTCAGAATCAACCTGTAGATTTTATAATAAAGTCCCAGACAACACAAGAATTGTCAGAATCAACCTGTAGATTTTATAATAAAGTCCCAGACAACATAAGAATTATCAGAACCAACCTATAGATTTTATAATAAAGTCCCAGACAACATAAGAATTATCAGAACCAACCTATAGATTTTATAATAAAGTCCCAGACAACACAAGAATTATCAGAACCAACCTATAGATTTTATAATAAAGTCCCAGACAACATAAGAATTATCAGAATCAACCTGTAGATTTTATAATAAAGTCCCAGACAACACAAGAATATCAAAATCAACCTATAGATTTTGTAATAAAGTCCCAGACTTTAAAAGAATAAGCAGGCTAGCAGGCCTGTTTTATACATTCTTTACAAAGTCCCAGACAAAAAAAAAATTCAAGGTCCAAGTTTCTTAATACATGTAATTTTTTCTAGTTTTGTCAAAAAATAATTTATTTCATTAGTTAAAATTAAGTTACGGATAATATTAAGTAAAAGAGCAATGAAAGTACAGATATTAGAGTATGGCACATTAAACAATTGACATCTTAAAAAAATTACAAGACAAATAAATAAATAAATAAATAATCTTTGAAGAAAGTTTTAAATTTTCTGGGGAAAAAAAAAAAAAAAAAAAAAAAAATCAATTAACTACACATACTTCAAAAACAGCAAAAATACATCCAGTTTGTACTGTGATAAATTGCTGAGATACTTAATAATAAGTAATAAGTAAATATCAAATTGTTATATTGTATTTATTTGTATATTACAAATCAAGTACCCAAGATTCAGATTTTTTATGTTTTTTTTATGGTCATTGCCATATCGCACAGATAATGGAGTCTTCGGAAGATTAAGGATCATTAAAAAAAAAAAAAAAAAAAAAAAAAAAATTCTTATTCTAAAATTTAATTAAGAAACACTGATTTAGTTTCCTTTAGATATTATCTGTTAGCGTTTCTTTATTTCAATTGTCAGCTGTTTTGTCAAGTGTTAGTATACAAAAGAGATCTCTCTTACAAATTTAAGGATACTTCAATAATTTAAAGTGATGGGAAACAATTTGAAAACTAAGAGTTGTTAAATAAATAACACAGAATAATCATAATTAATGTATTTTAGTTTTGTAACACCTTTTTTTGTTTTGCCAGTCTAAACCCAAAATTATTGCGATTCCCAATTTATATATAAAATTCTCATAAACTACACTTTGGCTCTGTGATTCATAGAATATGTATCATGAATATTGTAAAAATAAAGTGCTTCATTTACATAAATAGTTAATATGTAGGACAAACAACCCCCTACCTCCCAATATTCATGTACCGGTATATATATTGGACAAGGACTGGTATGTTTGTGTTTATATATATATAGCCTTAATTGCTATTTTATATTTTTAAAAAATTACCTTTACTTTTAGTATAAGATCAAATAAAGCCTTCAGATAATATAAACATTAACAGTACTATTGCTCGGAAACCATGGTATGCTCAAGTCATATACATATCCAGAAACAGCAAATAGATTTTCTGAAAATCGGGGAACTTGACCTAGATTTAGGATTAAATATATAATAACCTATAAATCAGACAGTAGAGGTTTAAAATTGGGGTAAATAAGTTGAAATCAATTCTTTAATTGTATATAACAATAATAAAATAATATATTTTTTAGAAATCAGACCCCATCTTTTAAGTGACTAAACAAAACAATATCTAACAATACTGTTGAGAATTTCCGAAAAACAACAATTACTTTATTTAATTTTTTTTTTTATTATTCCTTCATCTTTTTTTAAATTTAAAATGCTGTCAGAAAAGTCTAGTTCCTTTTTTTGTTTAATTGATTCAAATAGTTAGTTCCTCAGAATTTACTGCGATAAAGCATGACAACATGAAATGACTTCATTGAAGAAAACTTCATGTGTGAGAACTTCAAACTTGTTTCTTTTCTATTTAAGAAAACTGTAAATAAAAAAATGGTGAATTTTGTTTAATTTAAAGAAATATCCTGTGTAATTATGCATACCTTAAAATTTTTTACAAACCAAAAGTGAGAAGAAGAAGAAAAAAAAAAAAAAAAAAAAAACAAACAAATTGAATGAGTAAAATTGCCATTTCTAGTGTCAAATAAATTCAGTGTACTTATGAATGTTGTAATATTTACAAGATCACACTAAAGGGAAAATATTCCCCCATCATATGAATTTAATACTAATTTTAAAATTATGATGCTGTTTATATCAAATGCAAAATTTTAACTGTTTAATAATGAACACAGTACTTAATATTTATCATAATCACTTTTTAAGGATTTTTACATTAGATTGCCTACTTGTGAAGCACAAATTCAAGAAACAAGATACACATTCTCCAGAACTTCATGTCTCTCTATGCTCCTATATTCATCATTGTCTTGATTTCAGTTTTAAACTAACAAGAATTCCACAGAATTAAATGTCTTTCCTAACTCCTGTTTTCACTACTGTCTGTACTAAATCTATGTTAAGAATTCTGTAGTACTAGATGTCTCACTGGATCTCTAGTCACCTTAAGGCTTAACTTTAAACAAGCAAAAACTTATTCTTACACAGAAAGTTACCAGAGAGTCAAAAACTACTTAATGTTCTGCACTGTTGGTAGAACTTTTGAATAACAAACATGAAAATATCTGGATATTGCAATACAGCTGGTGTTTTGCATATCCTAAACAATGAAATGATTTTAATTCCAAACAAACAGACCCCTGAGTACTAGAAGTGAAAAACAAAGTCTCATGTTCATCAAGTTATTCGAGCTTTACTGTATATGGAAGCTGACTGTAAGTTCTAAGATTGTGGAGAAAACCAGGGTACCCAGAAAACATACTTTTGGAATAATGTGGAAATGAATTAATATAAGAAATATACATGTAATACAAAAACATGTAGAACAAATATACAAATATCCACAACAAATTTATTTACATCTAAACATTAAAATAGTATTTACAAATAATTTAAACATCTTGTATTTCTGTCTACATATTGCACATCAATATCACATGTATTTATTTCTATAAAACACACACACACACACATACACACACACACACACACACGGACCTTTCCTTCTAGAAAATAAAAAATATCTAGAAGTCTACAAACACATTCATCCTCCACCTTTGAAATAAAACAAATCAATCTACAAAGTCTATAAAATTACAGTACACAGGAAGGTGATTCTTGCAAAATTCTTTTTATCAAATTATGTCAAAAAAATTCTTCCTGAGATTTCTATGAACATTAATCATTTAAAAAAAATTATCCATGATACAAATGAAATAGGAAATCCCTCAGAAAAAAGCAAAACCAAATTAAAGAGAAAAACAGTAAAACCAACACAAAATATTTTTAGCTTGCAATAAGTCAGCAACTGTTGGACACTCTAAATAAGCCAGCAACTGATGGACACTCACAATAAGTCAGCAACTGATGGACACTCACAATAAGTCAGCAACTGATGGACACTCAAAATAAGCCAGCAACTGATGGACACTCACAATAAGCCAGCAACTGATGGACACTCACAATAAGCCAGCAACTGATGGACACTCACAATAAGCCAGCAACTGATGGACACTCAAAATAAGCCAGCAACTGATGGGCACTCACAATAAGCAGCAACTGATGGACACTCACAATAAGCCAGCAACTGATGGACACTCAAAATAAGCCAGCAACTGATGGGCACTCACAATAAGCAGCTACTGATGGGCACTCACAATAAGCAGCAACTGATGGACACTCACAATAAGCCAGCAACTGATGGGCACAATAAGCAGCTACTGATGGGCACTCACAACAAGCCAGCAACTGATAGACACTTACAATAAGCCAACAACTGATGGATACTCACAATAAACAAGCAGCTGATAGGCACTCACAATAAGCCAGCAACTGATGGACACTCACAATAAGCCAGCAATTGATGGGCACTCACAATATTTATGTTTATTCATGATTAAAGACAATAAACAAATTTATGCATCATGAGTATGTTATAAGCTCACTTAATCCTCTTAAGTTATCTTACAAGTATGTTTGATCAAAATGAGTTGATATAATTAGCTTTGATAATGAACAGAGAGAGAGAGAGAGAGAGAGAGAGAGAGAGAGAGAGAGAGAGAGAGAGAGAGAGAGAGAGTAGAGTAATGGTGTTTTACGCCCCAGTCAAGAATCTTTCACTTATTTCAAGGCGGTCAGTTCTGGGATGGTGGAGTAAACTGGAGTGCCCGGAGAAAACCACCGACCTTTGGCAAGCGAACCGACAAACTTTATCACACTAGGATCTGTCCCGAGTGGGATTCGAACCTAGTAGGTGAGAGGCACTGTGATCCGTAAACGCGCGCTTTAGACCTCTCGGCCACCGAGGCCCGCATATAATGAACAGAAAGTAAATGTAAACATAACTAGCTCATGGAAACAAAAAACTTACTAATGGTTTAACACTACTTGTAAAAAGTTAAATTAAAAAGGGAGATCTTTATACAGTGACATGACTGGGCAAGATACAAAATTTCCTTGAGAACCAGAATTAAAAAAGTCTCAAGCAATTTGGTGTCAGAGAACACACATCGCTGCTGGTTATATTCAGTAGTAAACAATTTATTTCTATGAAGTCATTTGACAGACTTTAGAACCATGCCGATTGTAATAGACCTCAATAGGAGAAATGTTCGTTCACATCTCCATAAAAAATCAAAGATTTTGGAAATTTTTTTTATCAAATCCTATTAAATAAGACAAAGCTATCATAAAATACTTATCAACTTAACAAAACCATAACAAGATAAAGACATATGAAGAATTATAATTCAAACTTAACATCAAAACTATACATACTATAATTTTAAAGATTTATGTCAAAAATTAACATGTTACATTTTTTCCCCACCTTTTTCATTTTGTAAATATATTTATCTAGGTACTACTAACAATTTACAAACTTTGCAAAAATTTCTGTAAAAATTTTTCAAAACAAAAACCTTATGAAGGCATTATATGCTAGGTGAAAAAAGATTTTTTTTATTCGCCATTTATTAAATAAGGAAAACAAAGTAATATCAGTACATCAAAAGTCATAAAGCTGAATAGACTTTCTTTAATGGGAGATGACCCCAAACCTTGTACACCTATTGATATCAACAGGAAGTCATCAATATTAATATGTCAAAGGTCAACTTATCAGTGAAATCAGGAAGTCAAATTCAGATAAAGAACTCTCAAAGGCTTATCAATGTCTATTTTCCTCTTTTGGGATAATTTTCTTTTCATTTAGCTTCCAGTGCCCTAAACATATATCTTCTTTTGGAGATTTAAACATGACATTAACATATGCATATTTTGCAGAAATAAATGCATAAAATGATACATAAATATAATGACAAAAGCTTATAAATACGGCTGAATAGTACAGTTGCAACTATTACTATCATCAACATAGCGGAATATAAACCAGCTATCATACACAAAAATGATATAATAACAACTTATATAAGACATATAAAGTGTGAAGGGATCAAGTAATATAGTTATACAGCATAGTTAAGATTCTTTCATTAATATGAAGACAGTCAGATCTTAGGTGTCAGAGGGCACAAGTATCCAGAAAAAAAGTCAATCTAAAACAAGCAAGGTGATTAACCCTATACTAAAAAGGTGTCAGAGGGCACAAATGTCTAGATAAAACTGTCAAGCTAAAACAGCAAGGTAAGTAACCCTAAACTATAAAGGTGTCAAAGGGCACAAGTGTCCAGAGAAAACTGTCAGCCTAAAACAAGCAAGGTAATTAACCCTAAACTATAAAGGTGTCAAAGGACACAAGTGCACAGAGCAAACTGTCAACCTAAAACAAGCAAGGTGATTAACCCTAAACTATAAGGTGTCAAAGGGCGCAAGTACACAGAGCAAACTGTCAACCTAAAACAAGCAAGGTAATTAACTCTAAACTATAAAGGTGTCAAAGGGCACAAGTGCACAGAGCAAACTGTCAAACTAAAACAAGCAAGGTAATTAACCCTAAACTATAAAGGTGTCAAAGGGCACAAGTGCACAGAGAAAACTGTCAACCTAAAACAAGCAAGGTGATTAACCCTAAACTATAAAGGTGTCAGAGGGCACAAATGTCCAGAGAAAACTGTTGACCTAACACAGGCAAGGTAAGTAACCCTAAACTATAAAGGTGTCAAAGGACACAAGTGCACAGAGAAAACTGTCAGCCTAAAACAGCAAGGTAAGTAACCCTATACTATAAAGATGTCAGAGGGCACAAGTGTCCAGAGTAAATTGTCAACCTAAAATAGCAAGGTAAGTAACCCTATACTATAAAGGTGTCAGAGGGCACAAGTGTCCAGAGAAAACTGTCAGCCTAAAATAGCAAGGTAAGTAACCCTATACTATAAAGGTGTCAGAGGGCACAAGTGTCCAGAGAAAACTGTCAGCCTAAAATAGCAAGGTAAGTAACCCTATACTATAAAGGTGTCAGAGGGCACAAGTGTCCAGAGAAAACTGTCAGCCTAAAACAGCAAGGTAAGTAACCCTATACTATAAAGGTGTCAGAGGGCACAAGTGTCCAGAGAAAACTGTCAACATAAAACAGCAAGGTAAGTAACCCTATACTATAAAGGTGTCAAAGGGCACAAGTGTCCAGAGTAAATTGTCAACCTAAAACAGCAAGGTAAGTAACCCTATACTATAAAGGTGTCAGAGGGCACAAGTGTCCAGAGAAAACTGTCAGCCTAAAACAGCAAGGTAAGTAACCCTATACTATAAAGGTGTCAGAGGGCACAAGTGTCCAGAGAAAACTGTCAGCCTAAAACAGCAAGGTAAGTAACCCTATACTATAAAGGTGTCAAAGGACACAAGTGCACAGAGAAAACTGTCAGCCTAAAACAGCAAGGTAAGTAACCCTATACTATAAAGGTGTCAAAGGACACAAGTGCACAGAGAAAACTGTCAGCCTAAAACAGCAAGGTAAGTAACCCTATACTATAAAGGTGTCAAAGGGCACAAGTGTCCAGAGAAAAATGTTAACTTAAAACAGCAAGGTGAATAACCGTATACTACAATTCGTTCATGTAGGATTCAAACCTACCTATGAGAGTTACTACGACGCTTTAGCCAATAAAACAGACCACCTGAATACTATATCGATGAAGTAGACAGGACAAATTAGTATGTTCCCTCATGCAAAGCATTCCTTAGCTGGATTTGGATTCAAATAATTTGGGATCTTTTGATTTATCAATTTTCAATCAGTTTATGTTTTTTATCTATCAAACTTTTTGGTCCCTACTGTCACTGATGAAGAATGAATTCCGAAATATGCACAATAGGCACATGAAAATTTAACTGGTATTTGTGTTATATATTATGTAACACTCTAAGTTATACAAGACATCAAACTTGTATTACTGTCAATATCCTCATGCTCGGACAAATAGACATAGTAAAGTATCTTTACTTCTTATCTTCAAAATAAAATTTCTATTAATAATAAGTGAGCATTAGCCAGTCAGTCCTGCTTTAAATTTTGTTTGGCAACTATACAATGTTTTAATTCAGTCTCATTAAATTGTTGTTCATAAGAGCTTACAGTCTGTGATGTATAACTCTCTCTCTATATATACATGTATATAATTTACTAGAAATTTCATTTAAAAACACTGATTGTTCTTGGAACAGAATCATATTCCACAAAAATGCACTGACCTTCTATTGCAGTTCATGTACCATTTTATGAACTTTCATTTCCTGACATATTGTATATTTTCATATTTGTAAGTTACCCATGAATATATTTACATTATTACAATTTTTAAAATTTACTTACTTATAACTCAAAATTATCAAATAAAAAAAAAAATTTTCAAAGACAGAAATATCTCACTGGCCTGCTGCTAATTAATCTTTACATCCTAGAATAAATAGAAGAGTTGCTTTTTTTAATGGAAGAAATGCTCCCTCCAAAAGAGGAGGAGTAATATAACTTTTTTTCCCCTCTATTTTGGTAGGATACAGATGGTAACACATCACTCAAAGCCAGGCAAATTTGACCTTATTTTTAAATAAATGTATATTTGAACCTGTATAAACCATTCAAATTTTTCTGGATGAAAGATTTTTGTTCAAATTTAATACAGGTTTTAAATAAATGCAGGTCAATTTAACTAACAGCATTATTGGTACATCAAAAACATTATTATTATTTTTGTTTAAACAGACCAATGTTTTCAAAGGTACACTGTACTTATAAATTCAATATTTGCACGTTCAATTTAAGGTGAACTTTATTTCTTGATTAAAAATTAAATAATGTTAATATGATTAATCTATAAATAGACTAATGTTTTTTTTTCTTTTCTTACTATATTTTAATTTTTTTTTATTAGAAAAAAGCTAATTTACTAGATAAATTTTCGGTCAACTTCAATCTGTATTAAAAACACTTGGGAAACTTAACAAGACCACAACAACAAGGATTAAGAAGGAATGTTGTATGACAAAAACATATCAATTTAGATCCACTTAACAAGAGTCATGTTTTACTGTATGTCTTGTCTTGTATACCCTTATGGCAAGTTTAAAACTCAACAAAACTTACGAATATGTTGTAGATATTACTGACTAAAACATGAAATTAACTTAGTAACAACTTAGTAACATCTTATTATCATCTATACACCTCTTACTTGAAAGACAAAAACAATAAAAGTAGGGATGTTTTAACAATAAAATCAGAGTTAACTCCAATAAGCACTATATGTATAATCTTCACTATCTGTCTTTATTCACTACTAGATGTTTGATTTAGACTAGTTTCCTGATCTGCTTCAGAAAATTTATAATGCTCTTGAACAATCTGAGCCAGTTTTGTTAATTGATCTGAAGCAGAGGCCCCCTTCTCTGTTACCATGGCAACATTTGTTTTGTCTACACTGGCACTGTTTACTTCCACTTCAGCCCCAGCAGCTGTTTTATAGGCAAAATCTGGCATAGATAAATTTTCTCTAATTTTTGCCATAGAAGACATGTCTGTCTGACTTTCACTGCTAGTACTAGATGTATCACTTAAACTTCTAATCCTATCAACACCTGCTGGCTGGACAAGTTTTGGTATATCAATCCCCACGGTTGGCAGTCCATGACCATCTTCACCTTGTGGTAATAATGACAGTGTAGGAGCTTCTGCAGGTCGCAATGTCTTTGGTGATTGACTACCCTTCTCTCTACTTCTGTAATTGTCAGGACTATCATCAGATGATGTTGTTGACTTTGCTGGACTTGATGGCATTGGAAGAGGACTACTTTTACTGTGTTCTCGCCCTTTAGGTGTTGAACTACGATCTCGTTTATTTGTTACCACGATTAAAGATGTTGACCTGCCTCTGTTTGCTGACTTTAAACCTTCATCTCGTTTCGGACTATGAGACTGACTCCTTGAATGTGAACCAGAAGCTGACATACCAGATAGTCGAGCATTTGCTATTTTCCTAGCAGAATGTTTCTTTTTCTTTTTTGACAGGTCTTCAAGCGGTATTTCCTGTACCTGAGTGGAAGATTCAATTGGTGCTGGACTTGATGAAGCTCCACCTGTGTGCTGGTTAAAAGACTGATAGGCAAATGCTTCTTCAGCAATTTCTACATCATCTGTGTTATCTGCTTTGCTGCTACTATCTGCTTGACCAGTGTCCATAGATTTTGACTTTGCTGACTTAGACTGTCCTGATTGGTCAGGTGCATTTTGCTGTTTCTTGGCTGAGGTACTGTCAGGCGTTGTGTTTGTTACTCTTACTGGATGACTTCTTCCTATAATTAATCAAAAAGTAATTTCAACAATAATAAACAGGAAACAAAGTTAAAACAGCCACCCAGATGTTGTTTACCTTTAATGGCCAAGTCATTTCAGACAGTGTAGGCTGAAATTCTGATAATTATGTTACCCTGACGAAAAAAAAACAATGTTACAATGCCCCTGATTAATTTTCCCACATTAATTTTCACCAGTTTTTTTTTTTTTTTAATTTTTTAGTGTTTTACATTATAAATATTCAACATTTACAGATTAACTCTACTACAATGTCAAAAAGATTTGTCTTCATGTGGACCTTTGAATCATACTTTAAACTCTTTAGCTTACAAGGCTAAGGGCATTTTACTTGAGCAATAAAACAATGTGTAATGAAAATTTTATTGCAGACAAGATGAACATTTCCAATTAAACTTGAGAATCTCAGCTATTTGGTTTACATTTTGGCTATAATGCTGGTTCATTAATATTTTGCAAAACCTTCTGATTTGATTATTTATAAGTAGTCTATACACTGCATATGCATAAATCTATATTCAACAGTATGGCAACACGTTTTACACACTGTTAATATCTGCCTTATAATATTTCACAGAAATGTATAAATTTATTTTTAACATTGTATTAATCTAGCTTAGCCTCATATTTTGACCTGGAATTTATATAATAAATGCATGTATATGTAAAGAAATACCTGGAACTGGTTTTGACCTTCCTGGTTGACTGGCACCTGATGCATCTGCTGGAATGTCCAATAATCGCTCTATCATTTGCATTTTTTGTTGCCTGGCTTTGATTCTACCTTTTGACAAACGTTGTTTAGCAGCCATACATCGTATATGATCATCAAATAAAAATCTTGCTGAGAGCAGGGGTACTGGACGGATTACCTGAGAACTAGCTGGTTTATGTATAGTGATATGTAGAGATCTACTGTCATCTTTATCACCTGACACTTCAACATCCTAAAGTGAAAAATTACTCAACATCAAAATTGCCAAATCTCAAAAAGACAATGTACCACTGCATAAAATACCTAAATCATCACTTTTTTAAAAAAAAGATTTTTTAAAGATGTTCACTTTTCCCTCCTTCATGAAGCCTAAAGGGAACATAACTTCCTATTTTGTACAAATCAGCCAAGTATTCACTTGGACATAATGGATACCAACTAAATTTTTGCCCTGTATGGTAGATATCAGGTTTTAGTAGTTTACACTAGCTACAATAGCTTACATATGCCTATACAAAATATTTTAACTTTCAAATAAAATAAACATGTTATTTTCAGATATAAGTGTAAGTCAAGAAGATTTTTTAAAGATATTCACTTTTTATCCTTTTATTAAGCCCTATATTTGTGCAAATCTGACAGATCTTTACTTAGTCATAATGGATACTAAATTTGATCAAATTTGGCCTCAACATCTTTGAAGAGAAGATTAAAATGTTAAAGTCAACACACAGAAAAAAGAAACACAAAGAAAATAGTAAAGGTCACCATGCCCTTTCACTCAGAAGACCTAAAATTAAGTTTGTATCAAAAGATTAAAATGTAAAAGCTAATCACAACACACAATAAGGAGTTACACATGTAATGTATATGGCTCTATATTGACTTTAAATGTTTGTGTTGCATCATATTTAAATGAATTAAAAAAATATAAATAAATAAATATTGCATAATCAAAAAAGACTTATTGTTAATAAAGAGATTAAATACAGATCTAGGACACACAGAGATATTTTTCATGGAAATCAAAGTAGATCAAATTCTCAGAAATCAAAATTGAAAGAGATGCCTCAGTATGTTAAGATAAAAAATCTGTTAGCATCTCATGATGTAATGTATATGTATTGATAGTTACTATGGCAAGATCAAAATCAATTTCAATACCATGCGACTTTTAAAATTTAAGTATACACATGTATTGTTCTTCACATTTTTTAAAAAGTTTAATTTATCATTTTATTGATTACTGATCAAGCAGTATGCCTATTAATGTATAAATATGTGCATCTGTATTTTATGCAATATTTATTCAGTAAGTTTACAATAAAACCTGTGGAGTAATAAGGGTCTGTAGCATTTTAATTTAGAACATCTGTGCCATACCTGACTAAAAATCAACCCTTTCAAGCAAAATCTGTGAGATCTAGGTCAGGGAAAGATTTTAGGAAACAAGTAAATATGTTAAAGGCCACACAGACACATCCCCCCATATATATATATATATATATATATATATATATATATATATATATATGTATGTATGTATGGATGGTACTGGGAATGGTCATTTTTGCCAGACAGTCTGACAAAAATTTAGATCAACTGACTTAAAAATCACCAATAGAACTTTTTTGTTTTCTTACATTTTCAAAAGACAATCAAATGGCTTAATCAAATGTCATTCGTAAAAAGCTAAATTTTAAATTATACAGTTAAAACAACAATGTCTGACATGCAAAAATCTGATGGTTGTTGGTCATTTCTGATTAATATTCAAGACAGAGTATTGTTATCTATGTGCCTACACCTGTCAATGATAAACTTGCAAACACAGATCAAAATACTCGGATTTTGTTTATAAATCAGTAGATACCTGTAACTGGGTGACTATTCATTTTAATTCATCATCAGAAACATTACTTTAAAAAAAAAAAAAAAAAAAAAATCTCTTTATTAAACAGTCACAATGAATAACTGAAAGCCATAACCTACTGAAAGTCATGGATGTCCATCCATATCAAAGAGGTTTTAAGTGAGGGTATGGAAATATTCTTTTTCGAAATATTCTTAGTCACACTACACACATCATACCTAACTTTCAAATTCAATCAAAGAGGTTCCGTAAACATGTTTGTAAATACATCGTTATTGGCAGGAATAAATTTAACTAGTTATGTGATCAATAGGACCTCTCACATTTTGATGTAACAGAGGGTAACACTGGAAATCAAAAATTAGATTGTCAATTAACAAAAAATAGCCAACTTTAATGTCAAAAACATGTGGCCAAAGCCCATATTGATGACATAACTATGCATCTGGCTACTGGTACTGTCAATATTAATTGATATTAACTTACCTGTAGAAATCCAACAAATCTAACAACACCCCAACCAAGACCTTTTGTGTCTGGCTCTACCAATATCATCTGAATACTGTCAAAATTAATTGATATTAACTTACCTGTAGAAATCCAACAAATCTAACAACACCCCAACCAAGATGTTTTGTGTCTGGCTCTACCAATATCATCTGAATAGTGTCAAAATTAATTGATACTAACTTACCTGTAGAAATCCAACAAATCTAACAACACCCCAACCTAAGCGTTTTGTGTCTGGTTCTACCAATATCATCTGAATACTGTCAATGACTAGAAATCTTCTCTCCTGTCTTCTACTAAAATAAAAAAAACTTTTTAACTAACATTAGGAAGATATATAACTTGTAATTTCTGAAGTCTGAAAAAAACTTCCATCAACAGCTGACAGTGATGATGTCAAAATCATGACAAGGCAAATGCTATAGCTTACCTAGAAAGTTGATTATAATGCTATTTATGAAATAATAAAAAGATAATGAGTCAATGATATGATTATTTGTTGTTCACTCCGGTAAGTCTGGTTTCTAAACATTTAAGTCAATAAGTAACTGCAAATGGCCTACATTTTTTGCAACTTAAAAGATATCATTTAACTATAGTCAGCTCCACAGTATTTAGTTTCAATCTAAAAAAAACTTCCCTGATCTAGTTATACACTCTGTGTAGATAGAAGATATAAAATCATCAGGAAATCATCCCAGTAAGGTTTAAATTCTCGTTTTAAAATCTTAGATTTCTATCATGTTGACTTCACAGACATAGGAGAAAATGTAATATAATAATTCAAAATGTAGCTATTTTTCCCTTGTAGTCCACTATTTAAAAGTACAATTTTATTTAAAACATCATTGAAAGCATTAATTTTTTTAAAAAAATATACTGACCTTTCTTTGGTGATCACTGTACAAGCTATTAAATCACTGTTATCTGTTAAATAAAACAAAGAGTAAATGATTGTTGGAATATTGGGATGCTATTACATGTACTAGGTTTCGAAAAAAAAAAACGTCAAAATTAAGCAAAAAAAAGGACACTAATCCAAAAAAGAATAGCAAAAGACCCAGCAACACCCATCTTTTTTGAAAATTCAAAAAATACCCAACAAATTATTGGTCAGGTTGTTAAAAATGGTGGAAAGTTCAAAAATATTTTCATGAATTAAGATGCAGATTTCCAATAAATGTATACAGAAATATTCTGTATCCAGATTTCGGAGCTTCTTGGTTGATAACTTCAGGAGGGTGCTGATTTTACAGTATAGGATATAATGCTAAAAATTCCATAAAGTCAGATATATATATATATATATATATATATATATATATATATATATATATATATATATATATATATATCAGGGGTCCAGAAACGGTCATATTTGCCGGACATGTCCGACAAAAAATATTTTTGTCCGATGTGAAATATAGCTTGTTGGACATTTTTAGTTTAAAATAGAATTCAGTTAATCGGACACGTAAATATGTTTATCGGTCATTATTTTACTCGAGTATTTTATCGATCACCTGTCAGTCATTTTAAATAAATAATACAGATCTAATAATTAGGCTTTTGTTTATTAATCAGTTAAAATCCACGGTCTCAATCTGTTCCTTTTGTTTCATCGTCCGAATCACCATTACTTTAGTTGATAAATTGTTTATAAAGTAATCACATCGCTTGACAGACAGAAGCCATAAACACCTGAGTACCTGTGAACTGAAGGTCATGGTTGTCGGACTATTTCAAAGAGGTTCCACACAAGATGTTAAATAATAATACAATGCGCATAGTACGGTCTTGGCAAACTGTTTAGTTATAAATAAATAATTTTGAAAAGTCTAAATAAAATCAAAGAGGTCTCGAAATGAGGTTCAGTAAAGTTTGTGTAACTTCGGGAAAACAAAAATGCGCAATTGTCAATAAACAAAGATGGCAACACCATGTGTCGTCAACGCCGACAGTTCAAAATCAACTCAACACTAATGTGGACATATAAGTCTGACCATATATATTTAAATAACTTTGTAAACACCCCTTTTTAAAAACTTGTATATTGATTTGTATATTGATATTAAAAATCTTTTTAAAATACATAGTCAGTAACAACGTTTTTTTTTTTTTTTTTTTAAATTGCTTTTTTCACTCCATCGTCGGTGGTACAGTTGCTTTGAAAAAATGTCCGACACCTCAGTCAAAGTTTTCCTGAGCCCTGATATATATATATATATATATATATATATATATATATAAACATTTGTGAAGATTCAAGTTTCTAAGTTAAAAACTGTAGAAGTTGATTTCACAAAACAGGAACCCTTTTTTCCCTGCTGGCCAGGTATTCACAATAATTATTATAAGCTGGATTTCCACTCCATGCAATGAAATAAAATACACTCATGTAATTTGAAATTAAAATAAAAATTAACAGATCAGAATTTTACATTCTATATAAAACAAATTATCTCGGCACTTTTTTTCTAATTTTAATGTTTTTTATTAATTAAAACTAAAAGTGATTGAAAGGATTGTATCCTAATTAGCCAAAGTGCCATATAACTTTATAAATATATGGCTTTGGTGCTTTTGTTGTGGCAATGTAGGCTGATGAAATGTATACCATGTATGATGTTCAATCTAAAATATCTCAAACATTCTTACAAAAAGTGAAAAGACTTAACTACATACTGACAGAGATATTAGATAGATGGACAGATGAAACAGTTATTATTAATCCCCCTCTTATTGTGGCATTTAAAAAAAGATGAATAATGCTGCAATCTGTCCATTAATCAAACAAGAACAGCAAGAGTAATGACCATATAAATATATAGAACATATACCAGTACACTGTATATCAAATCATGTAATCAATATACAACAGTGGTAATCTATAAATAATTTTTTTTCCAAGAAAGGTTTTTAATCATCTTACTATCAATAATTCTTAGAATTACAAACATTCTAGTAAAAAAAACAAAAAAAAAACAAACATGTTTTAATTTATTTTCAATAAAATTCATATATAAATGAAATAAATATGAGACCCATGGGCGCAATTTCTCAAGCTCATCTGAGGACATGTTCATTATTTCTCACAGCAGTTTATTAATTTTCATTAATCAAAAGGTCTCTCTAAAGTGGAAATTTACAAAAGGTCTCTCTAAAGTGGAAATTTAATACTGCCTGACCCAATGCAACAACTAAATAAGCTTAGCTCTATCTATTGGAGATGATTTTCAACAATATTATATAGGATCACAAATACAGTTGTCTAATATGGGGCCAATCTGACAAAAAAAAAAAATTAAATTCAGTATGATACTTTATATAAATAATCTAAGGTCTTGCACATGGACTTTTTAATAAGATTTTTAAAGACTGTCACTTTTATCCCCTTTATTGGCCTCTAAAGGATCAGAGCCACTTCATTTGTTCAAATTTGAAAGCCCTTTACCTAGACATGACTCTTTCTAAACATCTTAAAATTCATTGAAAGTAAAGGGTTACAGAATCATTCTATTTCTCAAACATTTTAGAATTTGCATATGAAAATTTTAAGACCTACTGATATTTTGTAGGGGTCTTCTGTTGTTGTTGAATGACCACACAAAGTTCCTTAATGCCATTTTATTACTTGGCAGATGTTATAGAACTTACAGCCCATGATCTTACAGAATGATCTTACTTTCTGTCTGTGTTCTTTTTAACTCTCACTCCTGATTATAAAGAATTTTAGTGGACCTCATAGAAGACATTTTATAAATTGGTGGTTAATACAAATAAATGTACATTAATGAAATTCTACTGTGTTTCTTGTCATAAACCTTTTAACCTATTATTCTTAAACTATAAATATTTGACTTATAAAATTTACATCAATTATTCTACTAATTTTGACCCAATTAAAAATATACATATCATGATATTTGAAGCAATAGAAGATATTAAATTAACAGTCCAAATGTCTTTCACAACTGTAGTTCATTTTAATACATTATTTATTTCTTATATATATATAACTTTTAACTCATTTAATATATCTTAATTATTTAAACACTAATATAATGTCCAGTCAGTTCTGTGAATGTCCACATATAATATAACTATATAACTTAAATAAAACTATGAGAATTTCTTTATTAAAGATGGCAAAAAAAAAAAACCACTGCATGATAAGCATTGTCTGATTTGTTGTAATGTCCTAAATAAGTCCTTAAGTGAAAAGTGTTATTTAACATAAAACAGTCTGATATTGAAATTTTAACTACAACAGATAGGTGGAAATAATCTGTCAATTTTAACCTTAATTTGCTACTAATGCACAATCAAGACAATATCAATCAGTCAGTCACTAAATAACAAGAGTCACCGAAACTCCGTGAAAACCAGGTTTTCGTATTTCGGAGAAGGGGGTTTCAGAGAGAAATGGTACCTAGTTAAAAATAAAAAGTTTGGCAAGTCTGGTTGATGTCAGACAGTGGTTTTCTCTTTCTATTCCATTTTCTTTACCAGTCTAAAACTAAATTCTTCCATGTCAGTCAAAAAAATTGAACTAGGACATAAAACACTGTTATTTTACTAAACTCCTTTCTGGTATCGTTAGAGACCACATTTTAGAGCTGAGTGAAAATGACATGAAAATCAACTTGAGTGAGGTTTCATCTCACAGACAATGACCTTGAAATTCAAGCCATCGAAAATAACACACAGCTAAAATGCTAACTAACAAATAAATAATGCCTCTACCACCTAATATCCACTCGGGTTAGGGTTAAGCCAATCACTAAAATGATTGTCAGCTTACTTGTTGAAGTATTGGTGGTTTCCTAGTTTCAAGTTTCAATTTTAAGTTTCAAGTTTCTTTATTTCTCTAATTGTTAACAACAATACTGAGAACATATCATAAATACAATAAATACAATTACATACATGAGTAGACATTTGCAAAACAATATAACACATTAACATTATAAATACATAGATTTCAAGTATTTCAGAACTGACTGCTTTGACAGAGAACAGACAAGTATTGGTAAACATGGCATATATTCAGTAACATCATTCATCTTGGATGCATGCTTAGTCTGTTGTACACCATATCAAATACTAGCTGCTATAGAAAAACTAACTGACCAAATATGAGCTATGCTTTGCACAGTTTTCCTTTTACATGTTTAGAAACAATAAATTAGGTAAAAGTATACAGTATTTCTATTTAAAAAAGAGGTCCATGGGCCTTATCGCTCACCTGAGGATATGGCCAAAATCATTTGCAAAAATACATACAATATTCAAATATACATGCCAATACAAAAAGTTAATAGTTTTCAAGATAATTAACAATTTCAGTCTATAAATGCACCTATGACCTTGACCTTTCAACAAATGAATGACCTTGAGCCATATATCAAAAAGATTATAATGTCAATACCAACAATATTCTAATATATATGCCTATATAAAAGTTAATAGTTTTCAAGATAATTAATAATTTGAGTCTACTTGTGCATATATGATCTTGACCTTTGAACGTAAGACCTTGAATCAAAAATCAGAATGATCGCCATATCAATTCCTACAATATTCTAATATACATGCTTATAAAAAAGATAATACAGTCAAACCTGTCTATAAAGGCCAACCATGGGAATCAATGAAAGTGGCCTTTATGGACAGGTGGCCTTTATATACAAGTTCAAATAATATAGACGAAGAGCAAATTGGATAGAATTTTATTGGCCTTTATAGACAGGAAACCCTTATAGAGAGGTAGTCTTTAAGGCAGTTTTGACTGTAGTTTCCAAGATAATTAACAATTTCAGTCATTTTATGCACCTATGACCTTGACCTTTGAACGAATGACCTTGAGCCATATATTAAAATGATTGTCATGTCAATACCTACCATATTCTAATACAGTCGAACCCACTTAATTGCATATCGGATAATAGCATAAATCGGATAATCACATAGGATTGTGAAATCCAAAACCATTTCCTATGTATTCTATTAAAAATTACCCGCCTAATTGCATAGCCAAAAAAGTCTAAACCCGCTTAATCGCATAGAAAATTTCTCCAACCATCTCTAATAATTTTTAAGTTTTGTAATTTTTCTTCAAAATAGTTTAAAAAGAGAATTATGACAGGCAAATCATAAATTAGTTGTACAAAGGTACACTAAATAAATTGTTAAAGACATGTGAGATATCTACATTCAGTCAAACATTTAGCATTTTTAAACAAGACTGAGTAATGCTACCACGTACGTACGTGACCGTCAATGGTTAAAATATCAAAGATAAAACATCAGGTTTTTGTTTCTTAATCAGTAAATACCTGAAGTCGCTTGTCTAATGGTTTTGTTTCATCATCCAAAACATCGTTACGCTTGGTTAAAAGTTGTTTATTAAACAATCCCATTGAATAAATGAAAGAAGCCATAACCAGCTGATTGTTTTGGCGTGTCTATCAAGGAGGATACCATGTGGGTTTTAGTATGGGACCTTTTTCACCATTGTAATGTAATGTTTCAGAAAAAAAATTATTTATAAATTAATAAAGAAAGACATAAAAACATCTCATATCAAATAAAAAGTGCCGATGTGAGGTTTAAAAATTATGGCAAAATTAATAGGAAATACGTTTACGTGTTTAATGACCTGTTTGAACCTCTCAGAATAAGTTGTTTTATTTTGAGTAACTTTGGAAAAACAGAAATACACAGTCGTCAGTAAATAGAAAAAATGTTATTTTCATTGGTTAAAAAATGTGTTGAACTTTTCTGGTATGCCGCGCATTTGCATATGACCCCATTCGGCACTGTTCCGTCATTGTCAGCAATTTTCATTTGATATGTATAACAAAGGCTAAGGGAAGTAACTCTTATATTAACTGTACTGACTGCATGTTTTCCAACATGGCGTCCTCGATGTATATTGCATTTTTGTTTCGATTATTGAACAACAAACACATAAAAAGTAATTTTTTTAATGAAATAAACAACACAAAAGGTAAATTTAACATATAGTTTATTTGAAAATATACATTAAAATGATCTTTTGTGTGTGTAGCAATGCTATAAATAACTTCAAATGTCAGGTGAAAACTTTTTTCAATGGGCCAATTCGGCAATTCTGAATTTTCAGGGTTCCTTTTTTCAAGAGAAAATGCTTTTTAAAAATTTTATTAAATCTCAATAGAAGTAGAAGGGGAAAATATTTTTATCATATAGTACATCTCTATGATATTTTAAACGGCAAGGGCATAGAATTTGAATAGGTTTGAATTTACCTTGCCGTTACACTAATAAACACTTTTTTAGTTGCAATTAAAAAATTTTATTATTTTTTGTACAAAATTATTCTCTGGTTGTAGCATTAAAATTAATCTGATTTTTCTTTTTTTTTCACACAAAAATATAAAACTACTTTTTTTACATGTATAATCATTTAATCGGCACCATCTATGCAGGAACTTTATTGATATGTGTAAAATAGTAAAACCCGCTTAATGGCATATATCGGTTAATCGCACATAGTATTGACTCACGAAGGCTATGCAATTAACCAGGTTTGACTGTATATATACCTATGCAAAAAGTTAATAGTTTTCAAGCTAATTCACGATTTTAGTTTTTATAAGCAAAAAAAAAACATTTCAGGGGCAACAACTCCTACATGCATTATCATATAGTTACGAAATTTTGTATCTGTTTAAATTTTGTCATGCTGAACATTTTTACAATGTTTTGATAACATATACATGTATCTTTAAAATTTTGAAGAAAATAGCCTAAAACTGCAAAATTACAAATTAGGTCTGACCTTGAACTTTGACCTTGACCTCATTTTGAAGGTTATTTCAAGAAAAAGTCAAAACTGAAAACCCCATGTCAATATCTGTTCAATTACTCAAGTTATAACAATTTGAAGCCATTTTACGAAATTTAAAAAATTAAACGCAAAAACGAGTAATCCATTTTTCGACTGAATTTCACAAAATGAACAAACTATAGCCTTAAGACCTTAGGGAAGCCAAATATCACATCAGATTTTTTTCTCCCATCATTGGTTTTAGAGAAGAAAATTTTTAAAGATTTTTGCACCCCTAGGTCACCATGACCTAGTTTTGGTAGCCATGGCAATGCCACTAACATATCTGAATTGCACCAACCCAGACATGCTTCTGGCCAAATCTCATTAAAATCTCTCCAGTACTTTCGGAGGAGAAGTCGAAAATGTGTGTTAACAACACACAAGCACACATGCACACATGCACGCACACACACACATACACACGCTGCGCTATGCCATAAGCTCACATGACCATTGGTCAGGTGAGCTAAAAAGCTTCCATCTTTAACAAAAAGTAAGATTGTCAAACAATAACATACAGCAATTTTGACTTGAGTGTAAAAACCCTCAAATTTGTTGTTTATAAAATTTCATAATATACACTTCTGGGTGCTGGATGTTGCATAGGTTTAAGTGACAGATGAGGGTAGAGTTCAAGACTATTTGGTAACCATGCATGGGATTTGTTTCATACATTTTTGCAACATTCAATTTTAGAGTTTAAAAATTATCTTTCAATGCTTAGATCTCTGATAAGAATAAATTGTGAAAGTTTTTTATGTGTCTGTAAACTAGATTTAATTATTATTAAGTTTTCTTATTCAGCTAAACATACCGATAAATATTTTAACAATCAAGAGTGAAAAGAATGTCATCTATTTTTCAGGCAAATAGGGATGAATGCTGACTTAAACATTAAAACACCATCACCCATGCAGGCACACACATACACACACACACAGAGAGAGAGAGAGAGAGAGAGAGAGAGAGAGAGAGAGAGAGAGAGAGAGAGAGAGAAATGTTTAATGGACATATTTACAAAATTTAAACTTCAGTAAATTATAGGTATTCAATTATGTTAAAGTTCAACACAAGGTAAACATACTGCAATGACCTATGTTGACACTTGTCCAATATTCAAAACACTTGACCTAAAAAAAACCCTTAATTTTCCTTCAAAATTTAAAAAAATGAACATCTTTCAAATAAGCTCACTTAGAATCTCAAAAACATATAACTAGAAGTTCAGCTGTCCTGTGGGACAACCACAAATACCCCACCCACTCTAACTAGAAGTCCAGCTGTCCTGTGGGACAACCACAAATACCCCACCCACTCTAACTATAAGTTCAGCTGTCCTGTGGGACAACCACAAATACCCCACCCACTCTAACTAGAAGTTCGGCTGTCCTGTAGGACAACCACAAATACCCCACCCACTCTAACTAGAAGTTCGGCTGTCCTGTGGGATAACCACAAATACCCCACCCACTATAACTAGAAGTTCGGCTGTCCTGTGGGACAACCACAAATACCCCACCCACTCTAAATGCAACAAACAGAATTGTATTTTATGTATTTCATAAATGTCAATGTGTTTCCCATACATAGGGATGTGTATTTAACATATGTTGAAGGAAGTTAGTTTGCTGAGTGATCCAAACATAGTGCCTTTCATCATCTATGTTTTATCCCCATTTAACTGATCTTAGTCAGAGATGGTTGTCCGTTTCTTTGTTGAAGATCAGTGTTTTTCTCTCGATATTCTGGTTCCCTCCATCAGTCCAAAACTGATCACCTCAAGTGAAAAATTTTGACATAATTACTCCACTCCATTCTACTCTTTACATGTTGATAAAAATTCAAAACATGTTATGTGTGGCATTCTGGGTTTCTTTGACTCGTACAAAGTACATGATTTTCAGCTAATCCTTCCTTAAACTTTTCAAAGGTTTACTGATTTTTGAAAAAACATTTTTTGAAGTAAAATGTATACTCAAAAAAAGAAAAAACCAATGAAGAGCAGAGTAGACAATGGAAAAAGGAGCATTTGCTCACCCTAAGCATTTTCTAAATAAAATCAACCCAACAAATCATTGCAGATTAATGATACATGTATTACACTTTTTGACACTATTTGACATACACATAGTAGTTTTTCCAATTTTTACATCATATTTTGATGCAGTAATCACAAATTGTTGTTCGTTTCAAGAAAAGTAATTCTAATTTATATTTTAAGAGGAAATCAGTAAAGTCTGACATATATTTTATCCTTTTATTTGATTAAGCCAGAAGTATTTAAAATAAATGTTATTTCTAGCATATTTTCTTTTCAAGTCATAAAATTAATTGTTAACCTATTTTCAAATTAATCTGGCCTGTTAACTAGGTTATATTAAATTTGTATGATTTTCTGTAAATTGAAGCCTGTTTTCTACAAATCCTTATCACATGATATTATTGTAACACCTGCCAACAAAAACATTCTGTGGATAAAGTTCAATAATATAAAATGATTACTAGTTTTGTTTTACAGTTATTAATTTGCATTAATTTCTTCGTTCACAGAACTGTTAAAAGTTTTTGTTCAAAATATTGAAATATTTTTGTTTTTTTTAAGTTTAAAAACATATAACTTAAGTAAAATATAGTAAAATATTGTCATTATTAAAAATCTAATGTCAATACTTAATACCTAACTACCTATCTATCTCCTAGCTACCTACCTACCTACCTACTTAAATAAATAAATAAATAAAT
The DNA here is from genome assembly GCA_029721355.1 of Tegillarca granosa. Lineage (NCBI taxonomy): Eukaryota > Metazoa > Mollusca > Bivalvia > Arcoida > Arcidae > Tegillarca > Tegillarca granosa. The sequence continues at coordinate 6,250,928 of CM056594.1, read as the reverse complement.
AAATAATAAGTAAATGAATAAATAATAAGTAAATGAATAAATAAATATAAATTTAATTTTAAACAAGCATTCTGAGACTATTGTAAAACAATACATAGTTCCCTACCGGTCGCATATTTCACTAATCCCAAAGTTATAGGTGAAATGTACCTTATTATATGGTACAAAGATTTATAGTTATAAATTATACATGTTGTTCAAGATGGCAGATGGAAACGAAACATAAACTTGATCTGTAACTCATCATGGCAAAGTCACATACAAAACATTAGTTCCATTTCTGCAAGCTTGTAAAAAAAAGTGCGGAAAACTAAAATTTCTTTGAATTTTCAAAGATCAAAGGGCCATAACTCCGGTAAAAATTAGCAGATGGAAACGAATCAACCTGATCTGTAACTCATCATGGTAGACTCATATACCAAAAATCAGTTCATTATCTAAAAGCAATTAGAAAAAAAGAGCGAAAAACTGAAATTTGCAGATGGAAAGGAAACGTGAACTTGATCTGTAACTCATCATGGTAGACTTATACACCAAAAATCAGTGCATTATCTAAAAGCATTTAGAAAAAAAGTGTGGAAATCTGAGGTGTGACAGATGGACAGACGGACACACAGATGGACGGACAGACGGACGGACAGACAGAGTGCAAACTTATAGTCCCCTTTGGCTTTTGCCAGTAGGGGACTAAAAAGTTGGCAGATTTTAGAAAATAATAATAATAAATGCATGTCATTGACCAAGAGATAATTCATTGGAACTTATGCAGTCTTATTGAATTCAAATATGGAGTGGAAATAAATATTCAGAAGTGTAATTTCAACAAAAATAAAAACTGTTTGTATTTACTACAGGTGTAATTTATCCAACCTAAAGCAATAAATAGCAGTTGTTTAAATCAATATAAATTCAGAAATAAACTGTCAATTTGTTCTGTCCTTGCTAGTTTGCAATGAATGAACTGTTTTCAGTAAATAAATATTATGTAACAGTGATGATATTTTCAGAAAATACACTGAAAAGGTTTTATAAAGAAGGTTTAATGAATAAATTATCCAGAATTGTAAGAGATGTATTATTGGTTATTTTAATCTTTAAGACTTTTATATGCTTAATGCAGAAAAAAACCTGTATATGAAAACCACCCATGGTACAAATGGACTTTATAAAGTGTAGAAAAGGGTCCTCAAGGTAGCAGACCTCAGTTGTAATAAGGCCGGATGTGGGTCGGTCAAAAGTAGTGCATATAAAAAACTCAGGGGTCTTTACTTGGACACTGCTCAATTAAATTTGTTAATAGAGAGCACTTTGCAATTTTGCCAATGTGAGAGCTCTGAGGTTTGCTAAAAAATTAAGCTGAGTTGGTTGACTATCTCACTATATTTTCAGTGTAAGGACTTGAGCCGCACAATGCACTTCCTATGCCAGGACCACATTTTGCATGTAAACACTGCCATGTGCTTTTAGCATGATTGACAAATTTTCTAAATTTCTGAAGAAAAAAAATAAATCGAACAAGGTGTTTTTTTTTTTTAAAAAGAAAAAAAGGAATATTTGAGAATTCAGGAACAATGTGTGCCATTATATGTAGTTCTGGGTTTGTTGACCATCTGATTCTCTGAAAATGGTCCATTTGAGGTAAAATTTTATAATTTTCTGTGTGGTTGCCATGGAAGCAAAATGTTTGCTAAACTTGTCAAAATTTGCATTTGGGTCATTAAGTTAGTATAGAAATAATGTTTGAATTCTTCTGATTTAAAAAAGTATCAACATTCCTGGTGTTAACTCAAAAATGATTGAAATATGGGTGCATAACACTAAAGGTAGTGTGACATGACAGATAGCATTAATTGTCCTTAATTATTATCCAGATGTATTTGAAATGGTGTTATGTGTCCCTTACTAAGTCAAAAATGACAAATTTAAACAATAGCCCCATGGGCCTTAACGCTCACCTGAGGATATGTCCAAAATTGTTTACAAAGCGCAAAAGACAATATATTAGGTATAGAAACTTTACAAGTTTTCTCAAGTTAAGAACTCCCAAAAAACTTAATCAGAAATATATCCAGTCACATTTCATTTATAAGTAGCATATATAATATGCATGAACATACTGTAATGCAATGAATAATTTCCAAATAATTAACAAATTTTAGTAAACTTATACAGCTATGTCCTTGACCTCTGACATATGACCTTGAACCATATATGATCACCATGTCAATACCTACAATATTCTAATATACATGCCTATACAAAAAGTTAAAGTTTTCAAGATAATAAGTAATTTATGTCTTTTTTTGCAGCTGTGACCTTCACCTTTGAACACATGACCTTGAACCATATATCAAAATGATCACTGCTGCAATACCTACAATATTCTAATATAAATGCCTATACAAAAAGTTACCAGTTTTCAAGATAATTAGCAATTAAAGTGTTTTTTTGCAGCTGTGACCTTGACCTTTGAACATATGACCTTAAACCATAAATCAAAATGATCACTGCTGCAATACCTACAATATTCTAATATAAATGCCTATACAAAAAGTTACCAGTTTTCAAGATAATTAGCAATTTATGTCTTCTTTTGCAGCTGTGACCTTGACCTTTGAACACATTACCTTAAACCATATATCAAAATGATCGTTGCTGCAAAACCTACAATATTGTAATATATATGCTTATACAAAAAGTTAAGTTTTCAAGATAATTAACAATTTAAGTCTTCTTTTGCAGCTGTGACCTTTACCTTTAAACATATGACCGTGAACCATATATCAAAATGATCGCCATATCAATTCCTACGATATTTTAATATACATGCCTATACAAAAAGTTAACAGTTTTCAAGATAATTAGCAATTTAAGTCTTCTTTTGCAGCTGTGACCTTGACCTTTGAACATATGACCTTGAACTATATAGCAAAATGATCGCCATATCAATTCCTACAATATTCTAATATATATGCCTATACAAAATTTTAACAGTTTTCAAGATAATTAGCAATTTATGTCTTCTTCTGCATCTGTGACCTTGACCTTTGATCATATGACCTTGAACCATATATCAAAATGATCATTGTCACAATACCTACAATATTCTAATATACATGCCTATATAAAAAGATTATAGTTTTCAAGCTAATGCACAATTTTGGTATTTAAAAGCCAAAAATAACATTAAAGGGGGAACAACTCCTACATGGATTATCATATAGTCACGAAAATTGGAACCTTTTTAAATTTTGTCATGCTGAACATTTTAACAATGATTTGATTACATGTATCTCTTAATATTTGCAAGAAAATTGCCTAAATTGCATAAATCACAAATTAGGTCATGGCCTTGATTTGTGACCTTGACCCTAATTTAAAGGTCATTTAAAGAAAAAGTCAAAACTGAAAACCCCATGTTATTATCTGTTCAAATAGTCAAGTTATAACAATTTGAAGCCATTTTACGAAATTTTTAAAATTAAACGCCACAAAATGAACAAACTACAAGCTTAAGCCAAATATCACATCAGATTTTTTCTCCCATCATTGGTTTTGGAGAAGAAGATTTTTTAAGATTTTTGGACCCCTAGGTCACCTTGACCTAGTTTTGGTAGCCATGTCAACGCCATTAATAAATCTGAATTGCACCTGCTCATATATGCTTCTGACCAAGTATCATTGAAATCTTTCCAGCAGTTTTGGAGGAGAAGTCGAAAATAGGTGTTAACGACGCACGCACACATGCACACACATACACACGCCACGCCATGCCATAAGCTCACATGACCTTTCGGTCAGGTGAGCTAATAATTTCTGTGTTTAATTTATCGTATTTCACTGTTTTGAAAGTTGTGTTTAAATGTCACGGGTTTTGATGACGTAACCATGTTCTTATATTAGATCCCAAATGCTGCATCTTGCTGGGTAATTACTCTAATTTCTGCATTTATTCGAGCTTTTATCGTTGAACCAAATGTAAAATTGTTCATTAGGAACATCATTAATTAGATTAGCAACGTTTTAATTTTTTCTTAGGAAAACTTAATGCAGCTCTAAAGCATTCTAAATAATATTTAAAAGGTGGTACAAAAAGTGTAGCAAAGGGTCCTTTAACAGTCTTAATGGACAGGTAGTACAAAATGTGTAGCAAAGAGTCCTAAAACAGTCTCAATGGACAGGTAGTACAAAATGTGTAGCAAAGGGTCCTTAAACAGTCTTAATGGACAGGTAGTACAAAATGTGTAGCAAAGGGTCCTTAAACAGTCTTAATGGACAGGCGTTATAAAAAGTGTTGCAAAGGGTCCTTAAACAGTCTTCATGGACAGGTGGTACACAAATTGTAGCAATGGTTCTTCAAAACAGTGTAAATGGAAAGTGGCACAAAAGTGTAGCTAAGGGTCCTTAAACAGTCTTCATGGTAAGTGGTAGCATGTATGATACAGGCTATAAACCTGTACAAGTTTTATAACCATGTACACCACATGTGACGTTGTGACGTAATACTGATGTTCTCTTTAAAGATTTTTCTTCAAGAGTAAATCAACATATTACAATGGCTAACAAATTCAAATCCGAGTCTGGAAATATTTCATGCTATTGAAGCAATCAGCAGTTGGAAAACAAAAAACAAAATGCAAACTGATCTTAACTCTGGGGTAAGTACCAGTACAATATCAAACCATCTAAAATTTAAACATAAATCGATAAATAAAATCTTATGTTAAAAAACAATGATCCAAAGACCAATTAATGCATACCAAGCACCCATAATGTCACCTGTCGCGTGGCAAAAAATTATGGAAAAATTGACTGACATGTGTGTGCTTGACTTACGGCTTCTAAATAGAGTGGAAGAGGATGGTTTCAAAGAAATTCTGTAATGGACTGCATCCTTCATATAAAGTCCCAGATAAATCCACAATCAATGCCTATCTTACACTGTATATGAACAAGAAAAATTAGATCTGCAACATGTCTTGCTTAATCAAAGTGGTATGTCCATAACTACAGACATATGGACAAGTCTCGCCATGGAAAGTTATATAACAGTTACAACCAACTTTATTGATTGGTATTATAAAAATTGTTTTAGCTACCCAAGAGATGTCAGAGAGACATTCTGTGGAAAACATTGCAAAGGAATGAATAACATAACTCTGAAACAGAATTTGGAATAAATAATGATATTCTCTCTGCAAATGTAACTGACAATGCTTCCAACATGGTTGTCTCTGGTGAGATGTTACAATGGAATCGTGTAAGATGTTTTGATCACACTGGAATTATCAACAAGAAATGCATTTGAGACTATTAAGTCCATTTCTAACACTAATCATCTGCTAAGAGCTTTGTAAGCCATTTTTGTAGATCTACCTTGGTCACAACTGAACTTCATGAAAAAAAAGAGCCTACCTTTGAATGGTTTGATTATAGACTGTGTTACTTCATGGACAGGTGGTACAAAAAGTGTAGCAAATGGTCCGTTAAACAGTCAAAATGAACATAGATACATAATGTGTGGCAAGGATCCCTAAATAACTATATAAATGTTTAGTTTTGGAAAAAAAAAAATTATTTACATGTTTATATGTCATTGAAATCTTTAAATGCCTTGCTTAACATACATGGATAACATATATTTACTTACTAAGATCAAGAATATCTCTTTCTTTGACACATGTATCTTCTTTGGTTAATGGCAACTGGGTCTCTTCATCATTTAACAACGATAATGACAAATCACGCACCAAAAAGAAAACACGAATTGCCTGGAAAAAAATAATGAAATTATAACAATAATTGTTTTCAGTTTATAGCAATTTTAAGTTGTTTTCTAAAATAATGTCATATAGTAAAACTCTGCAAAAACATTAAAAATGAAAATCTGCATTTAAACATTTTCATAAGTAGTAAAAATGATAGCAAAATGCTACATTATAACCTTAAACTTGACTCCATTCAAAAAAACACAGAAACTGATAACCTTCTATGATAATTGTTTGAAACAGTAAACATAAAGCATTTTAAATCTTATATTGAGAATGTGGTCATGACTATGAGATGCTACAAAACATAAAAATCAAATTGCATTGTGATAAAATATTTTTACAAAGAGGCAAAGAATTGACTACAATAATCATTTTCTGAAGATTAATTTTTTTAACCAATGTGACTCAGTGACCTTGACCTCTTTGCACATTGAGCCAAAAGTAATCACAAGCATAACTCTTTCAATGTATCCATATGCAAAGTTATTTTGAATTTATCATTTCGAAAACCACTTTGACTTGGCTCACCCACCAATATTCACTAATCTAAGAGCTAGGTTTCTGTGAAAACCTGCAGAAGTTCAAGAATCAATTAAATTGATAAAGAAACTATAAATTGTTTTCCTGGTTTTGCCCCCAACTGGCAAGATATTTGCAAATTAAATATTACTTGTCCCAAGTATACTACATCTGAAATATCTTAAGTTTTGTACAAGCATATTTATGAAAAGCTTAAATAGACAAGGATAAAAATTCTAGATAATGAGCTTAATTATTCACCTAAAGCAGTGTTACAAAATAAGAAAAATTAAAATCTGCATTGAAATATCATCAATCATGACCAAAATTGAAGAAAAAGCACAAAGGTATAAATAGGTTATGATCTTGACCTCTGACCCATTTTAAAGTCATTTAAAATTCTGCTCTTATGATCTTGACATATGTATAGTGATATATATACCAAGTTCATTTTTTTCTAACTCAGACACCTTGCCATTTCCCTGTTTGAAGTCTTTAAGCTAGATTTGTGCAAACATGAAATATGCTGTCCTTATAATGTCATACCTTGTATGTTTATAGATGATTTATTTAAAGATTTTGCACTATTGCCCTGTGAAGGGAACCAAACTTTGTATAACTCTTAGGCATGACAATTACTATTTTTCATCAAATTTGGCTCATTAATTTTGGAGAAAAATAGTAAAATATAGAAAGGATATTTGTACACAAGGGATAATGCACATCAGATGACACACAATGAACCTTTATAATAGTTTATCTTAGCCTTCAGCTTTGGTAAGCTGAAAAAAAGAAAGAGAAAAAATTGAAAGTTGCAACTGCCAAAGAAAGACTTGGCAATATTTAAACATCCAAGTCATTATTCTTTTATTTTTCCTGAGGCAGTCAGTTCCAACTGGAGTGTTTACTAGTACCTTTTGAAAGTGAATATGAATAGAAAAAAAAATTAACACAAGGATCTACCCAAGTTGGATTAATTCAAACCAATGAAACATGAAAAAAATTGTATATTTATCATTACAGAATTATCAGAGACCCCAAAACTTTTAAATTAGCTTTTGAAGGAAACAGTAATATAACACAAGTATGCCTTGCGGCAATGTTGTAGTTTGCTAGACTCTTTTACTACTCCTGTAATTTTACATTTAAAAATAATTTTTTAATATCAAATATTAAAAGTCATATTATTTTTTCCTTGTTTGGAGAGAGTTTTATACAATTCAAAATTCATTTTATTTTTATTACTTTTTCATGTTCAAAAGGAGAATAAATAATTCTTATCATATGATACCTTTTATATATCAAGTACATGAACAAGTGTTAATCAAAGGATGATTGATGACACATATGTTTATATTAGTAACACATATTTCTGATAAACCTTTTCCTAGAATTCCTAAATTAGAAATTTATGTTCTCTTTTTTCAACAAGATAAGATATGGTTGACAAAATTTGAAAAAAAAAAAAATAAAAAATAAATAAGGCATAAAACTAGAACTGGTATTATTTCAAAGAAATTGCTAATTTTCTGTTGTTTCTACAGTGCACTGACTATGATGTCTCCACAAGTACTAACTACAAACAACTTCATACATCAATTTTGCCCTATTGGCATTTTTGGTTATTTGTATATTCCACTTAACTCCATAAAAATTTGCATAAAACCAGACTATGCAATTAAACAGAATCTACTGTACACTGTTTCATAGAGGTCCTAGTCTAAGAACATGTTCTACATTAAAAACCTTTTCTAAAACAAAGAGTTTTTATTTGCTAATATCAAACAAATTGCTTTGTTAAAATAAAAATATGCTATACATATATATTTGAACCACCATCAGATGTGTATTGATGAAAAGATATAAATAAAAGTGGACCATGTCAAAATTGAAAATCTTTTAGAGCAATTAACTACATAAAGCTTTTATTGTTCATCTGTCTAAATGTCAACTAATAGAAATCACACAAAAGAAACAACAAATATGCAGGTGTACAATCCTTGAACTTCATTTAATTTGGAGGTCACACAATACAAAAACTTAGAATGTCATTTTTTTTATCTTAAAGTCATGATACACAATTTAATGCTTATTTGAATTTTTTGCATAAGATATAAATATATATTTCTTATTTCTTCACAAAGTGAACTAACTATTGTCTTATAACCCCAAATAGCAAAATATTAAATCAGTTTTTTCCTCCTATCATCTGTTTTGCTATAGTTCTTTAAGCAAGATCTATACATTTGAGAGTCACCATGACCTAGTTTTGGTAGCCATCGCAATGCAACAAACAAATCTAAATTACATCCCATTATACACGCTTCTGTAAAAATTAATTCAATACCAACCAATTAAAAAGTAAAATATTGTGCTTTGCCATAAGCACTTGTGACCTTTGGTCAGGTGAGCTAAAATTTTAAAAATTATTATCAACCAAAAACAAGGAAAATTATTATACAAATATTTGCTTTAATTCTTGAAAATCTTATTTTCAAATTAATTCTTGATAATTTTATTTCCGATTCTTGATAATCTAAGTTATACATCCTCTTCTCATTCTAAGAATGACTTAACCGTACTGTACAGTACTAACAGGTTAACAACTGATAATTATTTTTCTTGAAACTATTAACACCTAAGTTAACACACTGATAAAGAGATATCAGGTTAACCACCGGTAGTCAATTTTTACAACAAATTACTCAATAAACAGTAGGGATTTCCTACTTCTAATTTTTAACCCTTAAATACCATCATGTTTATGAGGCATACAAGTACACGAGTGAGATATATTATCTCATTGAATTTAAAAATTCTCACACCAATGAAATACTTCAGATATTCAGAAATTTACGGATGAGAGCATTTTTATTACATAATTAGACAATCATAAAATCATACTTTGTAACAAAATGAAACTTTGTTTCCTTTGTAATTTAAAACCAATAACCAATAAAATGTTTACAGGTATTTGGAAAGTACAAGTATGTTTTATGATTTATGTACAGGTAAACTTCCATGTAAAATAACACTTTTAGTTTCCCTTATAGATAAAAATTAAAAATGATGTAATACTCTCAATATGAGGTTTTTCTATGATTAAATATCAAGGTGTACTTGTGTTCAACAACAAAATCTCTATGATAAAACTATGAATGAAAGGTACATTAAGAATATCAATTTTTAAAAGTATTTTTCCATGTTTACAAAGTTGCATTGTTCATGCAGAATTAAGCAGGTTGCCCAAAGTTCATTAAGAATTAAGTCAAAATAACTCCATTAAATAATGCATTTAGTCAATATATTTGTAATGAATATAAATTTTTCTATACCATCTAATCTATAAGGCACACCTAAGCCTATTTAGGGTTCTAGATGGCTGATGACATTTAAAGTCCCAGCTTACATCACAATCTCTCTTACGTCCTAGGTTACAGAATCTCACTCAAGTAACCTTAATGTGAAAAAAAGTCTCTGAATTTTCTTCAAAAGATCAGTGGTGTTTTTGGGGTACTCATGTTTTCTCATCATCATCAAATCAGTATGACTGTTATCATTTTGACAAGGGCATAAAATAGTGACCACTACTGACAGAACTCGCCCATAAATATTGTACATATTTATACCACTGCTGCAGTTTTAAAAGTCAAATAAAAGTCAAATTCAATAAAGGACAGGAAAGATGACAAGAAATAGGAAGAAACTGTATTCAATTTGAACTGTAAAACAGAAAACAATACAGCTCATTAAATAAAAGTTTTTAGAAAAATATTCAGAAAAAGATATTGTAAATATGGGATGGGACTCCAGGGATACAGGGAAAAGATATAGCTATATATACTTTTATATAGGAAGAAAAACAAGTACATTTGAACAAATAATTTAAGGAAACACCTTACATATAATTTATCAGAAACACTTAAATTCATTTTTTCCTTTTATAAAACTACCACAAAAAAATAATAATTCAAAAACATGCAGAAATTATGAGAAAAGTGCCTTGTGTAATTTTGGTTGAGAAAAGTGCCTGGTGTAATTTTGGTTGAGAAATGTGCCTGGTGTAATTTTGGTTGAGAAATGTGCCTGGTGTAATTTTGGTTGAGAAAAGTGCCTAGTGTAATTTTGGTTGAGAAATGTGCCTGGTGTAATTTTTGTTGAGAAATGTGCCTGGTGTAATTTTGGCAGAGAAAATGTGCCTGGTGTAATTTTGGTAGAGAAATTTGCCTGGTGTAATTTTGGTTGAGAAATGTGCCTGGTGTAATTTTGGTAGAGAAAATGTGCCTGGTGTAATTTTGGTAGAGAAATGTGCCTGGTGTAATTTTGGTTGAGAAATGTGCCTGGTGTAATTTTGGTAGAGAAAATGTGCCTGGTGTAATTTTGGTAGAGAAATGTGCCTGGTATAATTTTGGTTGAGAAATGAGCCTAGTGTAATTTTGGTTGAGAAATGTGCCTGGTGTAATTTTGCCTGGTGTAATTTTGGTAGAGAAAATGTGCCTGATGTAATTTTGGTAGAGAAATGTGCCTGGTGTAATTTTGGTTGAGAAAAGCGCCTGGTGTAATTTTGGTTTACTGTTTTATGGAATTTTATTCTGAATAATTCTTACAAAATTTAAAGCTGCATTAAGTTTTCCAAGGAAAAAAAATGAAACCGTGCTGATCTAATTAATGATGTTCCTAATCAACAATGTTACATTTGGTTCAACGATAAAATACAGAAACAACAATAATTTCCTAGTGAGATGTAGCATGTGTGATCTAATATTAGAACACGGTTACATCATAAAAAAACAGTGTCATTTAAACACAACTTACAAAACCGTGAAATACGGTAAATTAAACATAGAACCTCATTGAATTTGTCATTTGTGCCTTAGTAAGGGATACGTAACACCACTGCGATTACATCTGGATATTTATGACGGACAATTTATACAATTTGTCAGGTTTCACTTTCGATTTACTGGAGTTTCCGTACATCAGTGCGCATGCTCCCGGCTCATAATTTAATCACTGATAAAAATTGACCAACCGGTTAGAGGATTCCGTTTATTTACAGCTAAAAGGAATGAAATTTTAAAAAAATGAATCTCACGGATCGTGATTAGAAGTACGGTAATCTATTTTTAAAAAAATATATTTTTAGAAAATAAAAAAAATACAGAAAATTGAAAAACTTGATGGAGCTTTAAACGAAAAAAAAAGTATTAAACACATTGTATAGAGTTGCACCAAAAAAAAAAAAAAAAAAAAAAAAAAAAAACCACCTGAGTATACCTGAACTATAAGCTTCAATGAAAACAGACAGACAAACGAAACAATGAAAAAAGGTAAAATGGGAAAGTCCAAAAGGCTATTTATAGGTTTTCAATTTTTAAAAACAATATATACATGCACCTTGAAAGGTAAAGCTTGGTTAACCACAAATTTCTTAGAACTGATAATGAATTAGAAAAATACATGATTTATGACAATTTCCAGGTACTAATGAATTCCAGGTAACACTACTTAAATAACTGACCCAGTGATCTCTTAACCACATTTGTATACAGAATGTGAATCATAAACAATTCATTCATAAAATAAATGCAATAATTCATATCTATATCACTATATTAGTAAAGGTAAAATATAATAAACTGACAGTAATAAGTCACTCTTAATTAAATATACTATGTAGATTAGACCTACATTAAATCAATAAGGGCCATTATGGCTGAATGTAAGAAAGGTTTTTCTTTCTCCTAGGTTGGCTGATTGTTATAATGCTTAACACTGCATCAGCTGTTTTTCAGCTATTTGTGATAAGAGCAAGGTAATTAATCTCTTAGGACCAATCAAACATCAAGTTTCTGTATGCATGAGATGTGCAGGTATTATGGTCTACCTTGTACTAACACCCACTCAAGAAGACTTTTTGTTAAGTTGCTAGCTTACTGCTTCAGTATGCCACAGACAAACAAATCACATTATCATGGCACCAAGTGAACCAGTCAATATTTTGTCCCCTAAATACTGAGCACCAGACACAGATGTAGCATCTCAATTTTTTTTTTTAAATTTTAAGTATGATTATGTATGACTCAGGCTCCAAAATCCCCTGCTCTCAAGGCAGATGCTCTACCACTGATCCACTCAGATGGATCCTTTCTTCTAATCCTCTACTGGTTGTCTCCGTACCAGTATAACACATTGAGTAATCTTCAATGTTTATCTAACTATTTTTCACCAAACATTCTCAGGTGAGTAATGAAAATTCCTGGATTTTTTTTTATTTAGGTGATAAAACTGAAGAAAATATAAGTGTCAGAGAGGGTGTGCATGTGAAGAATAACCCTTACATACTCATTCTGAAAAGAAGAATGTCATGTAGTTGATACATATACCAAGAAAACAATCTTTTCATACTGAATTGGAGGCCTTGTTGCCAAATGGTCTACATACAAGCTTATAAATCCCAGTACCTTAACTGCCTAGGTTCAAACCCCACATGGACAGAGCCTAGCGTGATAAAAATTATAAGTTTACTGATGGTTGGTGGTTTTCTTCAGCCACACCAATTTCTCCACCATCCCTGAACTGATTGCCTCAATATAAGTAAAAGAATCTTGATTGGGTGTAAAACACTATTTATCTGTTCCTTTATACTGACATACATGTACTATGTTGTTACTGAGAAGAAACAGAAACAGAAAGCTGATTTTAAAGTAACAAAAACCAAATGAGTTAAAATCAATCATCTATTCAAGACTACACTTCAAAACAAAAAAGAATTGTTTGGAGCAAAAATGTGTACTATATAAAGTGATAGAATGTTACAAAGGTAAATGTCACATCATAAGTAAGTTTGTCAGGTGGTTGTTGCATATTGTTTTTACATCATATTATATATTTACTGCTAATACAGTAGATTCCACTTAATTGCATACCGGTTAATTGCATGTTCCGGTTAATTGCATAATTTTTCTCTGTACCAAACCATTTCCTATTTAAACAATGTAAAAAAATTCCGTTTATTTGCATAAACAAAAGTCTAAATTCCGCTTAATTGCATAAAAAATTCTGAAAATTATGCGATCTTGGTCTGAAGTTTCATGATTACAAAATATATTTGCCGACAATGCAAAGGTAACCTCGACAGATGTTTACATTATATAAACATGTGTACAGCTAACACCAGGTGAGATATGAAGCCAGTTAATTAGTGTTCACTTTGTAGAGTAGTCATCCAATTGGTCTGTCAATACGTGTTTGTCAGGAAACGTAATTAATTATGTTAAACCAATTAAAAAGGGCTATGACAGGTGAAAAATTTGTACCCGGGTCACACAAGTTTTATAACGATCTTTTTTAACTGAAATTTATTTCCATTAACTGAAATTTATTTCCATTACATTTTCTAAACCCAGACATAGGTTTTACTGGAACTTCGGTGCTGGGTTTTTCAAACAAAGATTAAATAAAGCCAAAAACATTTTTTAAATTAATGTTTTTGTTAACATGGTTAAGGAATGTGTATCGTTGTATGTACGTTGACTGTTATCCCATAGCAAGTTTAATAACGCGTATATACAGTTCTTTTTGGGTAAACTCAATCAATCATACCTCAATCAAATGCTTTATTCTTTATTTATTATTTCCTCATTAAGATAAACTGGTTGAAATCATCGTTTACAGCTGAAAAACCCTTTATGTAGCAAGTTTTGTCGGTATACAGATTCAACATCAAAGACATTTTTTCACATAAGGAAATGACATTTTATTCATTAATTTCATTGGATCAGACCTAGTTACACATAACAACGGGAATTTCCAATTTATGACTGATCGAATAATTGGTCAATAAACAATTAAAATATAACTTTGTATAAAATTAATAACAAGATAAGACATCTTTCAATTTATTTACACAAAATCTGTTTGAAATTTAATTTTACCGGACATCGTGCACGTTGTCAAGCAACTGGATTTTTTCTATGTCACATTTAAAAATAGATTATCGTACCGTGAAAGGGAGATAACTCGAACAGTATAACTCAGTGCCATGTGCGAACACGTGGATTTTTAAAAAGAAGTAAATAAACAAGAAATACGAATATCGCGAGTGTTAAGCAACAATGAATTAAATACCAACAGATGTTCTAGTTACATACATTTTCTAGGATTAAACACGGATCGATGGTCTGAAAGAAAAGTCCACCCATACCACATTTTGGAATCCCATGTAAATACGAGGTTTAAAACGATCAGCTAGAATTTTAAATCTTTATTTAGTAAAGAAAATATATTACAAGTCTTTAGATTTTAATTACATGTAATTAAATATTTTTTTCAATTATCTTTAATTATTTATTTTTTTATGTCAAAGGAATTACAAATTTTCTGCTGTTTTTACAGTACACCGACTTTGATGTTTACTAAAAAACGGCCTCACCGGGTGTATCCGTCAATCGATCAGCTAGAATTTTTAAAACATTATATACAAATTTAAAAAAAATAATAATTTTTTGAATTTTTTTATTCTGAATTATTTATTTCATATTTTAATTTCAAAGTAATGACTTATTTTCTGTTGTTTCTACAGTGTTCTATGATGCCTACACAAGTACTAAAATGGCCCCAACCCATGTATCCATCAATCAATTGTGCCCAAGGGGCATTTCCGGTTATTTGCATATTCAGCTTAATTGCATAAAATTTTCTGACACACAGACTATGCAATTAAGCGGAATCTACTGTACCAGTAATGAATCACATTTTAATCTTAATAAAATGTGGTGCAGTTCTCCAAAATTTCTAGCCAGTCCAAATATTAAAATGTTTTGGCATAACTATGTGTTTTTGGTGCCCTAACCATCAAAATGGTAAATAGAAAATAAAGAAGAGAATAATCTGAATGTTATATGAATGATATACATGTAAGTAAATATATATATATATATATATATATATATAAATATTTATATACACTAAAACCTTAATTCACTGCCACTACTAGTATCAATTCCAAATTTTGGAATAATAAGGGGGCTTGGAAATAAATACAGGGAGACTTATAAAGGAAATCATATTAGGATTGGATACTTGGCCCTAAAATAATGTTATATTCAGCAAGGTGGAAAAGTTATCAATGGGCATTATAATTAAGTTGTACTGTAAATATTTGATAAAAGTTAAATGTAAATGTATGAAAGGGTAAGCTTAAAGGTAAAGGAAACATCACACATCACAAATATGCAATATCAAAAAAATACATATATTCAGCATTGCCTCAAAAGTATCTGCAATTTTCACTTTTTTTATATTCTCTATATACACAAACATTTTTAAAAAATCACCCAAAATGTATTTCTGAAAAGAGTTTGGCAATTTTTTTTCTTTAAAGAGTTACTTAATTTTCTTCTAAATTTCTATATTCTATTCTTTTTTGGTAAAGAAATCTTTTTTATTTTTTTCAATTACATCATACATAGACAAAATTACATCATACATAGAAAGTAAATTAAAAACCTAAAAATAGCAATATCCTTTGAGACAGCACTTTACAATTAATTGTATGATATCTGAAGGCAACCCATAGTCAAAGGGAGGTAACACTATGTATAATAAGTGCAGTGTTCAATCTAGAATTGATGAGAGCCAGATTGTAATCGGGGGGGTTATAAATTTTTATAAGAATTATATGTAATTGAATTTATAGTTTTGCAATCTTGCCACAACAAAGAATTAAGAAAACAAAATCTAAAGATAATAAAACATTGGAAGGTCTCATCTTTGCTATTTTTTCATTGAAACATGGAGCAAACAGGTCAAAAAGCTTAGATAGAGCTAATGTTTTTTGTTTTATATATGCCGAATCTAAACAAATTTTTCTTATCTTATCCTAATAACACTGGTCTTAAAAAATGGATGCGTTTTATAAAGTGTAGTCTCTATAGCAGGCTTTACTGTATATTTCTTGCTAATAAAATTGATTATATGTCTATTTTCTCTAATTTGATCAGAGGCAAAAGTCAATCATATAAAAAATCTTATCATTCTTGTCTAAATCAGCTGGACAGAGATTTTCAGAAAATCAACTAAAGTTTGTAAAGTGGACAAAAGTTCAATGGCAAGTAAAACAACAATGACTGTGGATAAATTCCCAGTTTTGGCCCAGAGTCAATATTTGAAAGACTTATATTTTATTTAGTGGCAACCAGCCAATTGTTTAATCTAGACTGAACACTAATTTGTATATATAAATGTGGCATTAGTGTATAAAATAAAATACACACCGTTGAAAAAGTGTCTCTCCTAAGCTGTTAAAGAAAAGATATACTAGAATATAAACGTGTATGTTGATATAAAATGTGCACATTCTTTCTCTCCCCTGCTCTTTTTTAATATTTGTTTTCTCATTTCAGTTTTGAGATGAGTTTGCTTTCTTTTTGTCTTCTCAGACATCAAGTAATAGGCTGCTTCCTTCTGTAGACAAAGTTATAGGGTCAGAGGGCTGGGTTTTCTTAAAGAAACAGTGGGGCTAATGTGTTCAAAACAATACAATTTTATACAAGATACCTTAACTACAACAAATACGCAACTGCACATGATTTTTATAAAGCACTACTACAATAAAAAATTGTTGTAACAAGTTGGGGTGGTGGACAGGAGATGGAAGGGTCAGAATATACTGATGAGTTCCCATAATACCCACTATACTGTAAAATCACAAATATTCATGGGGATTAAATTTTGTTATTTTCGTGGGTTATTATAAAACAACAAATTAAATGTCATCGAATATTTTTAATTTCTATTGCTCTCAATGGGATTTATTTTCACAAACTCAATTCCACACAAATTTCTACCAACAGAATTTTTTAAAAAGGCAAAACCATGAAATTTCAACCCAACGAATATTAATGATTCTACAGTATATCTGTATCAGCAAACAAATTAAATAAATATCATGTTGTACCAGTAATGACATCACACACACACACACACGCACACACACACACACCCACCCACCCACTGTTTTTGTTAAATCCAAAACTGTTGTTGCAAAAACATAAGAACAACAACTATTCATGTGATATTAATAAAGGAGACCTTACTATCCTAAAACTATAAAATCAGGGTTATTAATAATGTGGATGCATCGCTTGTATGTACATGTGTGTGTGTGTGTGTGTGTGTGGGGGGGGGGGGGGGGGGGCACTCCAATTTTGTTTGAATTGCTTACACCAAGCAATTCATTCAATTTTTCTGTTTTTAACTTGTGATACTGATGGCAAATTTTAAATTCAGCTGTACTAATTTATTTTTTTTAATCTTGTATTTAATTTTAATTTTTTGAATGTTTGCTATTGTAGTGATGCAAAAAATACCACAACATGTGTTACACACAAATTTAATGACATAATTTTGAATGACATTATCAGCATCCATAATCATTATCTGGAAGCTTCATGCTGAGTACGATGATAAATGATACATCAGATCAGATATCTTCCTGAATTAAACACCAAGATACAGATCATCATGAATATGTATGAAAATATAAAAAATAATCTTAAAAAAATTATGAATGATATGATATTTTGACTGGTATCTTCTTGATAACATTGTATATGAAGTTTAATTTAAAATTGTAGTTAAACTCACCTAATACCAACTCATTCTTGATATGTTATAAAGTGTGTTTCACACCCTGATCATGATTATTTAACTTATATCAAAACATCACTGAATTAGGAGAAGCTATTTTCATTTGATATGGTTGTGAGGATTTTTTTGATCATGCTAGGACCAACATGATATATGACACAGATTTTCAAGGTCTTATTCAGAGGACCTGTAACTTTCAAGTATCTTGTCATACCTATAAAGGGCTGTCATTTTTGCGATTCATGTAACTTTGAACGTGGTCTGATGTTGTCATACCTCAATGACAACATTCAAAATGACATTCAATCCTTATGTTTACATTATTTTTACCCACAAAAAAGTATTGTTAATTTTCTTAAAGTCCGTGTATTAATGTGGTTGGAAACTCCTAAAGTGAGATAACTCTTATTGTAAAACTATATAAAGAGAACAGCCATATTGATTTGTTTCGTTGCTTGGCGATCGTAAAATATAGTTCCGTAAAACACTTTTGAAAATTAAATTCTATTTCTCCTTTTTTCACTAAACAATAATCTGTTTGGTAAGATATTACTATGAACATGATTTCTACGTTTGTTACCTGCTCATAAAGAGCATCCCTACTGTCGCTGGACAAATTTATGAATGAACCTGTAGAAAATTATGAATGAATAATGTAGTTCCTTGG
Organism: Tegillarca granosa; assembly: GCA_029721355.1. Classification (NCBI taxonomy): domain Eukaryota; kingdom Metazoa; phylum Mollusca; class Bivalvia; order Arcoida; family Arcidae; genus Tegillarca; species Tegillarca granosa. Next base: position 6,232,319 of record CM056594.1, on the reverse strand, counting down.
TGGTATGTATTCCTCCGCCATTTGCTAGTACATCGAAAGCGGATTGGCTGAAGATATAGCTGACGTATCGCTTTATCACAGAGCGCATGACACACTGCTGTCATTGAAAAATTAACGCAATGGTTCCAAAGAGATTCAAATAAGGCAATGCATTTGTAATGTAAACATTGATACAACAATATATCAATAAAATTTATTGATACATACATATTATTTATATGTATGAATTCTATTACACTGCTAGATTTGTATTACAGGCCAGATTTGCATTACAGGCTAAATTTGTGTAACAGGCTCGACTTGTATTACAAGCTAGATTCAAATTCAAAGCTAGATTTGCATTACACACTAGATTTGTATTACATGCTGGATTTGTATTAAAAGCTTGATTTGTATTACAAGCTTGATTTGTATAACAAGCTTGATTGTATTACAGGCTAGTATCATATTACAAGTCAGACTTGTATTACACACTAGATTGTATTATAGTATCATATTACAAGTCAGATTTGTATTACACACTAGATTGTATTACAAGCTAGATTTGTATTACAAGCTAGATTTGTATTACAAGATTGATTTGTATTACAAGATTGATTTGTACATGCTAGATTCGTATTACAAGTAAGGATTTGTATTACAAGTTAGGTTTGTTCCCAAGATAAGATTTCGGATACAGATCCTGTACATAAATAAAATATCAATGATTAATTTATATATATATATGCATTACAAATTAATCAGAAATCAAGTTTTGTTTGATATCAAAACAATGCATGCACTTATGTGGAGAGACAGTTCTCTAAAATCAATTTAAAACACTGAACAAGGTGAACAGATGTCAGTTCAATGAATATTATTAAACATTGGACATAATATTATCAACAGTTGTGATATTTTGAATTTCTGAGGTAACAAGATGGTGATTATTCTTTTTTCACTTACCAGATACCTTTTCAACAATATTTTTTTAGTACTGGTGTCAGCATCACTCCCAACCTTGCACCAGAAACGAGTAAGCTTAGATCTCAACTCCTTCAGGAAAGAGCACAGTTATCTCCAGAAGAAAGGAGGAAATCTAAACTAATTTATATTAAACAATACCCTTTGGTAAACTTGTTACACGCAAATAAACAAACACTGAACATCGGACTTATGAATTAAATATGTTTTTTCACTAAAGGGTTATTTATTTACAGAACTGAAATAATTCACATATTCTGTAATCATATTATGTATAGAATTGTTGATACATAGACATTTACTTTAATTGTAATATTCTGTATACATTGTGTCTTACAGATGAGTAGTTTTTCTACTAGTGTTTGAGGCACGTGGATGTTCTAATATTTGACCTCAAATGTGACCTGGTTTCTCATTATCTTTCTTGAGATTTTGTATATTGATAAAAAATGAAGATAAACATTTAATTTGAGTAACTTATCTAGCTTTCCCTTTCTTATATAATTCCACTGAATGCAATGTCAACTTACTACTATAAAATAATTATAATAATACAGATAATGACAAATCTTGTTATTCAATTGCATGTCGGGAATTATTCTAATAAGGAAGGTCAGATTATAATGATACTACAGTGTACATGGGCTTTTTGAGAAGGTAAACAAAAATGCTGATCGATAATGTTATGTAAGGTGGTTCGAGGTCAAATGACAACATGATAATTAACAGATGTGCTTATATTCACGCCATCACGTGTTTTGTTTGCCAAGCCATTTGTATTTTAGACTCATGAATATTGCCTTTGGTTGTAAACTACCTTCCTGGTCACAATTTTTTATATGCAAATTAGGGAAGGTCAATACAATAATGACACCCGACTCACCTGGACAGAACTTGGTCTTGACGGTTTTTATTTACTTATTTATTTATTTTATTTTTATTTTTCTTTCTTCAGATTCATCTCCAAAAAGCGTAAATGTAAAAGGGAAAGATTGTATCATGTCCAATTTTTATCCATGCAACCTAATTGAAAGCGGCGTAAAATTCAAAAGTGCAGAACATATGTATCAATTCCGAAAAGCCTCCTTCTTTAATTATAACCAATTAGCCAAGGATATTTTATATGCAGAAACAGCAAAACAAGCAAAGTATTTATCAAAATTCTTACCTCTATCTAAATCCTCATATGAATGGTACAAACAGAAACTTGATTTAATGAAACACATATTGAATTTAAAATTTGAACAAGTCCCAGAATTCCACAAGGCCCTATGCGATACATTGAATTACAAAATCGTGCACCCTCTACCACATGAGTTTTGGGGAACCGGAAGATGGGCAACAGGAGAGAATCACTTCGGAAAATTACTGATGTGTATCAGAGATGAAAAATTTAAATAAAAACCATCAAGGACCAATTTCTGTCACCAACAAAATATATATATATATATATATGAATAGATTATTATCATAACTGTACTTATTTGTAAATGAATGGTACTACTTTGTTACCGCTTTATTTTATGCGTATGAATTGAATGTGCTATTTGTAATTGTATTAACGTAATATGGTTATTTATATAAATATATTTTTTTAACCTTATATTTTCTCAGATACTTACTATTGTTGATGAGCGTTAGAAGCCTACTGCTTTTTTTTCTTTTTGTTTTTGTTTTTTCTCTTTTTTCAACTTACACCGGGGGTAAATGACGAGGTTTTCAAGGGGGGTTATTAGGATGACCAATATTACAGTTAAAAAAAAACCATCTTCCTTTCCTTACATTCACAGTAATAGTTTATTTTTACATCCTTTTTACAAAAATACTATTAATTCCTTATCATGATGCCTAATACAGGTCTAAAAATAGGTAGCTTAAATTGTAGAGGACTTTTTTCCGATAAAATAAAGAGACAAGATTTTTTTAATAGATGCAGAACAAAATATGACATAACTTTTCTTATTGATACACATTCAACGAAAGATATAGAAAGTTATTGGAAAAATGAATGGGGAGGGTGTGTCAGGTTTTGCTCTCATACCAGTAACAGTCGCGGAGTTGCAATTTTGTTTAATAATTCATTTCAATTCAAAATAATTGATGAAATCAAAATCCAAATGGAAACTTTCTAATTTTAAATGTAGAATTTCATAATAAGAGATTTACTCTTGCGGCAGTATATGGCCCTAACACAGATCAACCACAATTTTATCAACGAGTTATGGATAATATTAGTATTTTTAATAATACCGCAATAATTTTAGGTGGAGATTTAAATGTTGCACTTGATTACCAGGCAGACACCACTAATTATATCCATAAGAATAATCCAAAAGCTCAACAAAAAATACTCGAAATTATGAGCGAATTCGATCTTGTAGACATATGGAGAGAACTAAACCCTAATGTGAAAAGGTATACCTGGTGGGGTCCAAAAGAAAAATATCAAAAAATGGGTAGATTAGATTATTTTTTGATTTCCTTAGATGTTCAAGCTTTTTTGGTAAATGCTGATATAGACACTTGTTATAAGTCCGACCATTCACCTGTTACAATAGAACTTAAATTTTCAGAACATGAAAAAGGGAGGGGTATTTGGAAATTTAATAATGGTTTACTGTATGACCAAGAATATATAAATATTGCAAAAAAATCAATTAAAGAAACATGTAATCAGTATTTGATTAACCCGGTTAATAATCTAACAGAATATTCAATAAATGACCAACTACTATGGGAAATGATTAAATTAAATTTACGAGGAAGAACAATTTCATATTCATCATATAAAAAGAAAATTAATATTGAAAAGGAATTTAAATTAGAAAATAAGCTTAAAAATCTTTACGAAAATGAAGCCATATCATCTCGAGACGAAATAGAAAAAGTAGAACATGAATTAAAAACTTTAAGGGAAGATAAAATAAGAGGATTAATAATGAGATCGAAAGCAAAATGGTTAATAGAGGGGGATAAAAGCAGTAAATATTTTTGCAATTTAGAAAAAAGACAATATCTGGAAAAAAAATACCAAAATTGATTCTTGATAATGGTACAGAATTGGATAGCCAGTCTGATATAATAAATGCCCAAAGAGATTTTTACAGAACCTTATATACATCCCAAAACCTTCAGAGCAATGATAAAAATCACATATTCTTTGATAAAAATAATGCCTTTTTAAATCAACTTGATGAAACACAGTCAGTGGCACTTGAAGGGGAACTATCAGATCTCGAATGTACAAATGCTTTGAATTTTATGAAAAACGGAAAATCGCCAGGAATGGATGGATTTACAATCGAATTTTACAAATTTTTTTGGAATGATATTAGAGATTTTGTTGTCAAATCATTAAATTATGGGTATAATAATGGTAAATTCTCTATTACACAAAGGCAGGGGGTGATCACATGCATTCCTAAGGAGGGAAAGTCAAAATTTTACTTAAAAAATTGGAGGCCGATTTCCTTACTGAATGTAGATTATAAAATTGCATCGGCAGCAATTGCTAGCCGGATTAAACCAGTTCTTAATACAATAATAAGTGAATCACAAACAGGCTTTATAAAAGGGAGGTTTATTGGGGAGACAAGTAGGTTGGTATATGACATTTTAGAAAAAACAGAAACAGAAAATATTCCAGGTATTTTGCTTCTTCTTGATTTTGAAAAAGCCTTTGATTCCATAGAATGGTCTTTTATTGAAAATTCACTTAAATTCTTTGGTTTTGGGAACTCAATCATCAAGTGGTTTCTTGCTTTTTATTCAGATATAACAAGCTGTACTCAATACAACGGTCACTGTTCTAGTTTCTTCCAGATTCAACGGGGTGTCAGACAAGGTGATCCACTTTCCCCTTATCTTTTCATCATATCCGCTGAGTTATTAAGTGCAGCAATTAAACAAGACCCTAAAATAAAAGGCATCACAATAAACGAATATCTGTCTTATAGGACAGTATGCAGATGATACCAGCCTTATGCTGAACGATGACTCTGAATCTCTTAACTCTGCTATTAAAATAATTGAAGATTTTGGCGACTGTTCTGGTTTGAGAGCAAACTTTGAAAAAACCGAGGCTGTGTGGATTGGGGCCAGGAGGGGATGCATTGAGGAATTGCAAACTAAAAAGTGTTTAAAATGGAATCACAATGGATCTTTTAAACTTCTAGGGCTAAAATATAATTTACAAGCAGACTCGATATATATCGAGAATTACACTGAAAAGGTAACCTCTTTCAAAAACGTTCTCAAAAACTGGTCTTATAGAAATTTGTCCTTAATGGGAAAAGTCACAGTGGTGAAAACAATCGCATTACCAATATTGATTCAAACTTTCATGGCACTTCCAGATCCCCCTAAAAGAATAACAGATGAAATACAATCACACATTTTTTATTTCATCTGGAATGGCAAAGTAGATAAACTTAAACGAAATATTATGTATAACGACCTGGAACATGGCGGACTTCGGGTGCCTCATATACAATCTTTTTATCGAGCACTTAAAATGAAATGGATTAAAAAACTAATTGACCCTCTGAATAACTCATCTTGGAAATGTCTTTTGTTAGATACGCTTGAAAAAATTGGAGGAGATAAAATACTTTTCCTACAGGAAATTGGCATATCAAAATGTTGTGCAGGATTCAATTCTTTTTGGATAGATGTTTTTCAAAATTGGGCAAAATTAAACCAATCCCTCACTGCATCCCCGAATGACATTATTTCCCAACCTCTATGGTACAATCCCGAGATTAGAACTGATAAAAAAATGGTATTTTTCAAGAACATGGTCGATTGTGACATTTATTTTATTAATGATATTATTGACGAACATGGATTTTTCTTGAACTGCGGGGAGTGCAACGAAAAATACGGCTGTTCAATAAATCATGTGAGTTACGCGGGTCTAGTAAATGCTATACCAAAACACGGGAAATTCTTAAAAAATAATTTGTTTGATAAAGAAATTAAAAATGTTAATATACAATATTTAAAACGGAAAGACAAAGTTTCAAAAATATTTTACAACATGTTCTTAAAATCTGTTAAAAAGGACCCTATTAAAACACAAGCTTTTTTTCATACACAACTTAACACTATAATCCACGAAAAAAACTGGAAACAGATATATAAATCGCCTTTTATTATTACCAGCGACTCAAAGTTGCAGTCTTTGCAGTTCAAGATCAATCATAATATAATTTTTACAAATGATCGATTATTTAAGTGTAAACTTTCAGAAACAGAACTGTGTACTTTTTGTTTTGAAACAAAAGAAACATTGATTCCCTTATTTTATGAATGTAGTTACAGTCGATCGGTTTGGTTTGGTCTTTTAGATGACCTTTACAATATTTGTGGTTTATTTATTGACAAAAACATAACACATTTTATTCTTGGTTTGACAAATCATCCAAACCAACATATAATTAATCTCTGTTTTCTGATCATCAAAAATCACATATACTTATGTAAATTCAGAAAGACCAGGCCAAACTATAAAACTGCTTTACAATCAATTAAAGATTACAGAAAATTAGAACTGTTCTCTCTATATATGTTAAGTCCCAAAATAGCAAACAACATAAGACAATCATGGAATATTATTAATTTACTTTTAGATAGAAATGGATGAATTTATAATTTGTATATTTTTCTCTGTTAAAGTGTGTATTTATATTAATGAAATGATTATGTTTAACATATGGAAGATGGAATAAAACTATTAATACCAAAATTTTTTTTTTAGTAATTTATGCAGTTTAAATTAACATATTAATGTAACTTCCTCTACCTTTAGAACATAGAATTTTGTACTGGTGCAATCTACTTATCACAAATACTCAGGATTGATGTCAAACATTTTACTGGTCTAAGATGACATTTTAACCATTTATCTTGTTAATTTTTCTTTTGACATAAGGCCATAATAAATTAATACCTAGATTTTCATCCCCGCCCGCCCCCTATTTTAACACCTGCCCCGATTCATTTTATTTTCGGATTTTGAACTCGTGTCCGGTTTCAATTCCGGCTTTTATAACAAATCTGCTCGCTCCATGAGCCATAAGGTTATAAGTAAAAGCTGATTGGTTTCCGATCGAATTCTGCATTTAACAACGAAAGTAGAGTGTTTGTGCTCCATGAGCCATAGGATTATACGTAGAAGTTGACTGGTGTCTGATCAAGTTGCAGATGGATTTTCAAAAACGAAAGTAGCGTGTTTTGCATATTAGTTGTAGCATGATATTTAAAGGCATGATAAGCACTGGGTTAAAAACAATCAAAAACCGGTATGGCTGTCAAATTCCAGACATGACATTAATAGAATTATATAACGACTTTGTAGGTGGTAAACTCGATCATCAGATGCCTGTTGCTAACGCATTGAATTCAGGAATCACGGTTCGTATTGGTCGCACAAAACACAGGTTGACAGAGTGTAATCCTACCACAAAAGTCGGAGATTTGGGATCGTATATTGAATTCAATCAAGATGAGACTGGTATTGTGGTGTCTGAAAGCTCGGCCAAAGTTGTTGCTGAGAAATAAAATAAAAAAATAAAATCCGTTCCCCCCGCCCCGATTTTGAAAAAAAAAATTGGAGAAAATCTAGGTATTAATTTATTATGGCCTAAATGAAAAATATGAGAAGCCTTGATGCTCGTATATATATATAATTCATATCTGATGAAATTACATGTATTAATATTACTGAAAGAGGTCCGTGAATGAAATTAAGCAACCTCATATCCGGCATTTGTCTTATACATTATCTTGTATCAGACAACATTGTACGAAATGAATTGTAGTTTAATTGTAAGATACAGCCACTGGCAGTGAGTAGTGATTGTCTTAAAAACTTTTTGGGTTGAATCTGTTAAATTATATCCCATGAAATGCCAATTACAAGGCATTTTCATTTACTAGAAACAGAATAATAGAATTTGTGTGCAGATTTTCAACAGAGCGTATTACCGAATCTGTTGGCAGGGATTATTTCAACTTGTTAATAATGATAAATGAAAATAATTTGTTATTATGATATATGGATATTTTGACATTTTAAGTTGTCAGCACTTTAATTACTGTACTATCAATGACAGCTAACACTTGATATTATGACAGATCAAAAAAGTCATCTGTGAACAACATGTGGCTGAACTCACAGCTGTTTATGAGATAGCTAAGATTTAAAAACAAATACAAAAGCCACTCAACAATAATCCATAGTAACTGAAGGTCAAAATCTATATATAATTATATATATCAACTCGCAAGTATATGTCCTCGCAAGTATATGTCTGCATATCAGTTCTCTAAAGTGGTGCTCCAAATAGCGGTGGAAATTCCAAGAAAGAAAGAAAGAACTCTCTGGAATTCTGTGGTTATAACAGGATTTCTCCGAAGTCCTTCCGAATTCCAAAAAAACGGTGAGGAAGCAACCTCCCCATGGTCAATCCCTACCAATTGACAAAATTTCAACTGATCGGATAAGAAACGTAGGAAGAGATGTCTCTGAAAAAAATCTGTCAGAAACGAGGGAGAATAATAATAATAATAATAATAAAGATTATGAGTAGCAACAAAATGTTTGCCGATACGTAGACATAATAATGTACATATACAAAACCACAAACTCTGTAAATATCACAAGTCATACAGGTATGTCAAAGCAGTAGATGGTTTTCTTTTTAAAACCTTTATTTCTTTAGCCTTACTTAGAGTAAATAAGTACCTTTGTTTCTATAACAAACATCTGATAATTTCCATTAATATTACCAGTGCATTAGTTATTTCATAATTCAAAACATTTCAAGGATATTTCAGTTTCAATGTTTATTGCTTCTTCAATTATGACATAAAAACTAAATAATATGACTACTTATAAACTATTAGTATTTTATGAGCCTGTGAAATATATGTTACTTGGAAATCCAAAAACCACAAAAATTACTAATAGGACTAACTCAATATTACATTATTTGTAAAAAATTTATGATGCAGATTCATAGATCACAATTCCTCTCGCCACCTAATTTAAGAAAAAGTTGATTGTCAGTGGTTTCCCTCCAGTTTCTTCTACTACCCTAGCACTGACCCCTTTTGGAGTTAAAAAATCTTGAATGGGGCATAAAACACCATTTATATCTAATACTTATTTGAAAAGTAACTGAAAGGATGTTTCATTATTGCGAACTCTTTGAGTTTTTAGATAGTTTGGTAACTCACGGCACACTTCAATAGATATTTTGTGGAATACAGCTTAAAACAAACTCTTTCATATTTATCCCATACAGGGCTGTCACACACCTTTATGGTACTGGGGCAGGGGCCTGTGGAATTGGGAAAATTAGTGGCATTTTATACCATTTTGGGAAAAGTTAAGCTTTTAGTAGTAAATTGAATTGTGCGACATTTTTTCTACTTTTGGTTTATAGGAAGCGACAGTGCAAATACTTTTGTACTATTTATTACATACATATTTATCGGGAACCAGTCATAAACACGTGCTTCCGGGTTAGGAAAGATAATTGCGCACTCGTCAGCTCGGCTGAATGGGGATTATTCATACATTATCAGGTTGTAAAATAGACTTGCTTCTAATTTTTTTTATTATTTGATCTTATTTACATATTTATGTCAGGACCACTGCTGTCAATTGGGAAATCGTCAATATTTTTGGGCAAAAATGTATGTTTTCGGCACTGGGAATGGGGCCGAATTTCGGCCCCAAATTAGCCAGAATGACAGCCCTGCCATATCACGGAGTGTTTCAGATTGTGCAGGAAAAAATACAATAGCTCAGAATAACTGAAAAAACTCCATTAAGAGTTTGGCAAGCTTTTAATTTTTCTTTAACTTATATGACTTATTTACCTTTAGGTGTTTTATAGATATGTAAAACTTTTATAGATATATCAATGATGTATTCTTTTTTTATAGCTAACACTTTTTAAAAAACATCAATGAGGCCAACATGATCCATAAAAAACACACACATCCAATATGAATCACTGATAATGTAGACTCTAGATATCTTTTATTTTTGAACTTTTCTTAAGCTAGTTAAACTTCAATCTAATTGACTGTAGTCCACCTCATTAATAAAATAATTTCAAAGGCAACCAATCTCAGGGACATCAAATTTGTTATAATTTGTCATCTTACAAGCATCTAAAAATTGAACAGGAAAAGTAACAAGAAATTTCAATTACAAAAGTTTTGAGACAAAAAAAAAACAAGAGGCCCAATAGGGCCTGTGATGCTCAACTGGCTGCATATGTAAGACAATGTTCGTTTTTGATTGAAATGCTGTTTAACGTTCAACTCAAGAATATTTCACTTATATGGAGACTGTCAATTTTGGAAATGGTGGAGGACACTGGATTATAGGAGAAAACCACGACCAAGCAGCAAGTTAACTGACAAACTTTCAAAGATGAAGTGCTAGCCCACTTGGCATTAATGCACAATGTCAGGGGTGAAAGGTGCTGTGATTTGTAACATCGAATGTTTATGACCACACAGCCACTGTGGTGCCTTTAAGACAATGTGATGTGGTTACCATAATTGGTTCATCAGCTTAAGATGGGAAATAAATTGAGCTTATGACCATTTTTGCTTCAATGAAGCCTACTTTGCAACACACACATGAAGGCATGCTTCACTATGCCATAAACTCAGCTGGGTTTAGCCAGTTGAGCTTAGAATGGATCCACAATGGCTATTTTATATATAAAATATATATATATATCTAGTAACAACAGGCATCTCAGACTGGTTCAAACTTTTTTTAGGCCGATGTAGGAACCTTCCACAGGAAGTTTGGTTCCAATTCGCCCAGTGATTTTAGAGGAAAAGATTTTTACTAAATATTATACCTAATTTGCATATTTCTTGAAAATTGGGTCAATAAAAATTTTCTCAGAAAAGAATATTATATATTTTGAATCCCATACAGTATACTTTCTATATTTAAAATTTGAGCTCAATTGGTGGAAAAAAAGATCAACAATGGTCTTTTTTTTTTCTATTTTTAGTTATGACGGCCATCTTGGATGTCAGGCCGGGTTGCCTGGTACCACCTTTAGTCAGGCTGACATTTGGACCTTCCACACAAAATTTCATTCCAATTGGCCCAGTTGTTTCAGAGGAGAAGATTTTCAAAGATTTCACTAAATATTACACCTTAAGCATAATTCTTGAAAATTGGGTCAACGAAAAATTTCTCATACGTACCCGTTACATATGTTGAATGCCCCACTATCTACTCTCTACATTTCAAATTTGAACAAGAACAGTAAAAAAATGACTCAGCAATGGCTGTTTATGTGTTTTTGCTATTTATAGTAACAGCGGCCATCTTGGATGTCTGGCGGGGTTGCCTGGTACAAACTTTGGTCTACCCCACCTAGGGACCTTCCACACCAAATTTGGTTCCAATTGGCCCAGTGGTTTCAGAGGAGAAGATTTTCAAAGAATTGATTAAATATTAAACCTCTTTTGCATAATTCGTAAAAATCAGGTCAACGAAAAATTTCTCATACGTACCCGTTACATATGTTGAATGCCCCACTATCTACTCTCTACATTTCAAATTTGAACAAAAATGGTTAAAAAATGACTCAGCAATGGCAATTTATGTGTTTTTGCTATTTATAGTAACAACGGCCATCTTGGATGTCTGGCGGGGTCGCCTGGTACAAACTTTGGTCTACCCCACCTAGGGACCTTCCACACCAAATTTGGTTCCAATTGGCCCAGTGGTTTCAGAGGAGAAGATTTTCAAAGAATTGATTAAATATTACACCTCATTTGCATAATTCGTAAAAATCGGGTCAACGAAAAATTTCTCATAAAAACCCGTTACATATGTTGAATGCCCCGCTATCTACTCTCTACATTTCAAATTTGAACAAAAACGGTTAAAAAATGACTCAGCAATGGCTATTTATGTGTTTTTGCTATTTATAGTAACAGCGGCCATCTTGGATGTCGGGCGGAGTCGCCTGGTACAAACTTTGGTCTACCCCACCTAGGGACCTTCCACACCAAATTTGGTTCCAATTGGACCAGTGGTTTCAGAGGAGAAGATCTTCAAAGAATTGATTAAATATTACACCTCATTTGCATAATTCGTAAAAATCGGGTCAACAAAAAATTTCTCATAAAAACCCGTTACATATGTTGAATGCCCCACTATCTACTCTCTACATTTCAAATTTGAACAAAAATGGTTAAAAAATGACTCAGCAATGGCAATTTATGTGTTTTTGCTATTTATAGTAACAGCGGCCATCTTGGATGTCTGGCGGGGTTGCCTGGTACAAACTTTGGTCTACCCCACCTAGGGACCTTCCACACCAAATTTGGTTCCAATTGGCCCAGTGGTTTCAGAGGAGAAGATTTTCAAAGAATTGATTAAATATTACACCTCATTTGCATAATTCGTAAAAATCGGGTCAACGAAAAATTTCTCATAAAAACCCGCTACATATGTTGAATGCCCCGCTATCTACTCTCTACATTTCAAATTTGAACAAAAACGGTTAAAAAATGACTCAGCAATGGCTATTTATGTGTTTTTGCTATTTATAGTAACAGCGGCCATCTTGGATGTCGGGCGGAGTCGCCTGGTACAAACTTTAGTCTACCCCACCTAGGGACCTTCCACACCAAATTTGGTTCCAATTGGCCCAGTGGTTTCAGAGGAGAAGATTTTCAAAGAATTGATTAAATATTACACCTCATTTGCATAATTCGTAAAAATCGGGTCAACGAAAAATTTCTCATAAAAACCCGTTACATATGTTGAATGCCCCGCTATCTACTCTCTACCTTTCAAATTTGACTAAAAACGGTTAAAAAATGACTCAGCAATGGCAATTTATGTGTTTTTGCTATTTATAGTAACAGCGGCCATCTTGGATGTCTGGCGGGGTCGCCTGGTACAAACTTTGGTCTACCCCACCTAGGGACCTTCCACACCAAATTTGGTTCCAATTGGCCCAGTGGTTTCAGAGGAGAAGATTAAAGTTTACGCACGCACGCACGGACACACGGACGCACGCAAAACCATGCCATAAGCTCAGCTGGCTATAGCCAGTTGAGCTAAAAACGTTGAGAGGTTTTTTTTCCCAAAAAAAATTAATAAATAAATAAATAATTTTTTTTTTAATTTTAAAAAAATTATAAAAAAATAATAAATCTTATGCACAGAAGGCAGTCATCTCTGAAACTTGGATCAAAATGACTACTTCTGTTTAAAATAGGTATTTTGAAATTGTTGCAAAATTCTCACATAATTATATATTCTGTACTCACCCTCCTTGCTCTTTCTACCTCCCCACATGGTAGTCTTTTATTAAAATGTATTCCTGTTAAAGGTGTTCCTGTGGGTGGCAGTAAAATAGATGCATCCATTGTGAGATACTCCACATTTAGTGGTCTATGCTGAAATAACAAACACATTGATGATAAATCTCTACATTGTGGACTAAAATGTAATGAAAAAGCTCTCATAAGTTAATATATATGAATCAAATGAGGAGGGTTATGCTATACAACCACTTTTCAGTACAGTTAAACAAGATAAAAAATGCCCCTTGCTACATGGCTTATCACTAAATTATTTTAAAGCCTGAAAATCCATTTCATCCTTTTTTTAAAAAATTAATTCATCACAAATCTCTTCATTCGCCATGAAAATAATGCTGATGCAACTTTAAACAAAATTTCACTCACATGCTCTCTTTATTCATTGCTAAACCCCTTTATAAACCTAATATCTAACTAAAAAAATAGTGGCAATAACCTGAGGTTTACTGCAAAAGGTTTCACTTAACAACAGGCAACAACCATAATTTAATATCTCAAAAAAGGCAGGTAACCTGAAATATTGGGTATTTTATCACAGATTTAAAATACCCCATTAAGCACAGGTATCTTATTTTAATTCAACAAGAAGCACAGGTATCTTATTTTTATTCAACAAGAAGCACAGGTATCTTGCTTTAATTCAACAAAAAGCACAGGTATCTTTCTTTAATTCAACAAAAAGCACAGGTATCATGCTTTAATTCAACAAGAAGCACAGGTACCTTGCTTTAATTCAACAAAAAGCACAGGCATCTTGCTTTAATTCAACAAGAAGCACAGGTTTCTTGCTTTAATTAAACAAGAAGCACAGGTATCTTGCTTTAATTCAACAAGAAGCACAGGTATCTTGCTTTAATTCAACAAGAAGCACAGGTTTCTTGCTTTAATTCAACAAGAAGCTCTCTGTTATATGTCTTGCCATCTCAACTTTGATGGCAATGTTTGGCAATAGTTTAAAAACTTTGTTACAGATACTCATCGCTATCTTTTAAAACAGAGCTGAACTTGTTTAAAACTGTGTCATGGCAAGGATGTTTATAGAATACATTTTGATGATCAAACAAGAATTTCTTTTCTATAGAATACAGGTACTATTCATAAAATATGCTACAAAATATACATGTATGTAACTTACTATCATTTCCCTATATTCATCTTCAAACATGTCTAGAAAAATTTCTTCACTCTGTAAATCAAAATATAATAATTATTATTGACAGTGTAAGACAAAATATGATAATTACATGTATATATAACCATTTAAACTGTAGGTGTTTATGGTCTTAATATGTACTTGTTTGGTGAGAATGGTGTTTCACATTTCACACTCAGTCAGGACTATTGTAACTGTAGTAGGACAAATAAAACCAATCAATACTTTTTCATAGCAAGATCGGTCAGAGTGAGATAAAGACCTAGGCAGTTAGAGACACTGTGATCAGATAACAAGCACTTAAGACAACCTGGCAATCAGAATCATAAATAACGAGAGTATGCGGAATGATTACTTATGAAGTGCTAGTAAATGTCTTGATCATAATGCTGTCTTGTATCTCAACATATACTGCGGTCTCATTTCTCTTTTTCACTTGCAGACTATTAAGGCAGTAACAAATAAACCATACTTCTAGAGACTTAATTTGTTTTTAAATTTATCCTTCACGAGAAAAAAGTGTAGAATATCAACCAGTAGAGTCTAGAATTGCACTTTAATACATTCACAGAATAAAATTTAGAGTTTTACCTTGTAAAAGTTTCTTAGTAGTTGTGTACTGCATTCTTTGGCATTTTCTATACAAGCTAAATGTCGGTCTTGTAAGAAAGATTTCCCAGGCTTATAAACCAGCTGTTTTAAAAGTTTTATACCCAGCTCTAGTGTAGCTAACCTCACTTTACTCCCTGTAATAAAACAACATCACTATGTCATATAATATGTTTAAGAATTTTCAGTCATATTAACGCAATAAGAATAAAGTATCCAAAGAAAGCAGACAACCTATGATAATGAACTCAGAAACTTTCTCATTCCAAGAGCTCTCCCCATTGACATAACCTTAGGCAATGTTATTAATATCAGTAACCTGGAACTTAAGACCACTCTGAGATATTTTGTCTTTTTTAGCATACTCATTTTTTTGGTTTTTCAATATTTTGTGAAAATATGAAACATGCTAAGAGATCTTGCAGTTTTTATGATACAAAATACATGTATAATAATACAGATTGTTTAGGGAGCAATACCATTTACTTCTACAAATTAATACCTGATTTGCAAAGAGAAAAATTTATACCACTGAAGATGTCCAGAGACACAGATATTCAGAAAAGACTGCAATATGTGGTATACTATAGTATTTAACAAATAATTGTATTTTACCAGGGTACCTAATTTCTGAGTGGTACCCAATCTAAATTGATGATAAGACCATAAAATATTATACTACATACCATGTTGACAAGCTAGTGTAATAATTCTGATTAATCTTTCCACTAATGCTACATTATAATGGTCTTTTGTCTAGATTAAGAAAAAACAGGCAGAAAAAAACATTATTTAATAACTATTTTGACACAAATGATAACAACCTGGTCAAAAATTAGATTGTTTAAAATGATTTTATTAACAAAGAGAAGATTACTTATAGTTTCAATATGTGATATAGTTACGTTTGGTGATACTACATGTAGTTAAAAATTGATTTTATTATCAAAGGGGAGATAACTTACCATTTCAAATTGAATATATATAAGCATTATGCTTGAGGTACATTCAACAATGTACACATGCTTTCGCTTTGGCAAAGAAACTATTTAACAGTGACTAAATGTGCAAGAGCATGCAAGTGACTGCTGTCGGTATCCTAAGGTTTTTGGCTTTAAATTTAAGATGGAGTGCCAAAGATAAAGTTGAAAGAGATTATTTTAAAATAAATTCTAAAACCAACATGCAATTTTATTTAAATTTCAGTGCAAGTGTATAATATCTTTCTAAAAAGGCTTTTAAATGATAAAATTAATCCAAACTTGTGTACAGATGCCCAATTTATATTTTAACAGTTTTTCTCCAGTCAGTGTCCATATCTAAGAGTGATTACTAATGAATCATCTTGATAATTATGATGACATAGAAACTACATGTATGTTACTACTTGCTTCCATTCGATAGTGACAAAAATTGTTTGTGCAAGAACTTTTAAAAACACATGCATTGATAAACATGCCTCGGGTCAAACTATATATTCTTTTAATTGATAATCAAAGGGGAGATAATTTATTTTTTTATAACTTACTTCAGATCTTTCAGTTGGCATCAGTACAGAGTCCATTAAACCCTGATGAATTCCTATAAATAATGATATTATAATATTAAAATACATTCATTTGTTAATTTTTTAATGTATTGAATTTTCATTGAAAGTTTACCATATTAAATAGCCACTGATTTCCTTCCTGAGAAAAACTTGTAGACTAGAGACAAATATGAACACTCCATATGATTTTAGTATTATTAGCCTATTTTAACTCAGGTAAGCTGGTACATGTTGATGATAAAAAGTGAAGTGAAGCAAGGGTGTTTTACACCCCAATAAAGATTTTATATTTGTACTGAGACAATCAATTCTAGGGAGATTGAGGAAAATGATATAACCTAGAGGAAAGCAATAACCTTCAGCATAGCTTTCTGACAAACATTCTAACAATAAGAAAAGCCGAGGTGGAATTTGAACTTAAGCAGAGTAAGGGACCATGATATAAGCTGAAATTGTAGAGCAATCAGCATTCTAGGTCCCTTGTTTATATAGGGTTCATTTTTCTGTTATCAGTTTAATAGTGGCAATATTTCAAAATGAGAAAGAAAAAAAAAAAGAAATTGTCAATTTTAAAACTAACAGATATTCATTTCAACAGGTGATTCTCATGCTTCAACAAAGACATGCAATATAGATGAAATTTGCTCATTTAGTCATAAAGTCTTGGGCAAATTTATAGGCTTGTGATTTAAAGGATGAAAATGATGAAAAGTAATGTAAACAATACAAATTGGTATTATTTTAGATATGACACCTACCAGGAAGAAAAGCATATAAAATAGCACTACAATGTACAATTGAAGAAATCATAAACTAGATATATAGATACATTTCCTAGGGTGAAAAATCACAAATATGACTGAAAGTGAGATGACAGAAAATGAACATGATCAAAGTTTATACAAATTAATTTCTAAAATTATCAAATTTAAAGTTTGGAAGAGTTTTTAAAGTCTAACATCATGATACTTTTTAAAGATTTTATAACAAAAATATTCAACACATGCAAAAATAAAATAAAAAATCTCAGTCCATCAAGAAGAAAACTACCAACAAAACATTCAAGACAACAGATAATTCCTACAAACATACCCTCTGTATTATATATAGGTGCAGTAAATTATACAAAACATACATGTATATTAACTTCAAATTAACTTATTTTTTAAAGATAACTTTCCATGTACTTTATTAAGAATTTCTGCTACATTTTTAACTTATTAATTTAAAAATCATTAAGTTTATTTACTTAATTAACTGTTTGCTTTGTTGATTTCAAAGCTATAACATATATGAAAACCTTTACTAAATAAAAAGGGTTAGTTAGAGTAGTATGATATTTTATAAAATCATAAAATTAGTCGAATTAAAGCTGTACATACATATATATATATATATATATATATATATATTTCAGAAATTATAGCTGAATATAGTGTGTGTGTGTGTGTGTGTGTGTGTGTGTGTGTGTGTGTGTGTGTGTGTGTACATGTATATTGTGATATTAACCTTGGTATGCAGTACTAAAATTTCTGTGGTACCCAACTCCAGGGTTAAGACTTTAAGCTTTGACTTAAACAGTTTGGTTTTAAATAAAAAAAATTATTTCTATAGAACTCATCTTAAGCATACTTGTGGTGAGTGTGATAAGAGTTCACATTTTCATTAGATTTACAAAATAACAAACACTGAAGTAAAACACAATACCTACCATCATTGTGACCCATGGCATACAATAAACAGAGGGCAAACAATGCTTCATAGTCATTCTCACTACATTCCAAAGCATTAAATATAGCTTCCAAGTATGGTCTGTAACAGAATTCAAAAGTAAAATTATTTATGTGTAGTAAAAACAGTCAGAGAATAGAAATGTTAGATTTGATATTTTCTTCCACTTGAATATCTTACTCTTTTACAAGATATATTGTAATGATTGGAGTTGATTAATGGTGCTTTATGCCAAAGTCAAGATTTTTTTCACTTATACTGAGGGAGTTAGTTCTGGAATGCTTGGTAAAATTGAAGTGCCCATAGAAAACCATGACATTAAACAAACTGACAAACTGTCTCACACTAGGTTCTGGCCGAGTACAATGATAGTGAGAGGCAATGTGATTTAGATAACTTGGCTACCAATGCAATACAGTACAATGTAAAGAAATAATTGTTATACATATAAAGGACTGTGTTTATAATAAGAAAATAGATAACTTGAAATTGAGTCTACCAGTAAAGACTTGTTGCCAGGTGTTGAAAGTAAAGCATCATGACAAAAGTGCCAGATTAAAGCTGGTAACCACTATATGTCAAACATGATACGCAGGTAGCATGTAATTTCGCTAATTTAGAAGCAATGATAATTCTTGTAGCAGTATTTTTAAATGTGCATTTTCTTTTGTCTTTTTTCATTCATACTTTGCATTAACTTTTTTCCAAAGTACATGTTTATGAAACAATACAAAATTTCATTTTCCATTTTTGACAATACCAATATATAAAGCAGGGTTAACTATGTCGACTTGCCTGTCATCTAATGAGAATGCAGCTTGTTTTTGTTGTGGTGTACTGTCTACACCCAGTCTAGGAGTACGACCTAGATTACTGTAAATTTTCTCTTCATCTGTAGAATTCTGATTAGGACTAGAAATGTCAGTATCACCAGATACACTTGTAGGAGTCATTGCCATTTCTGGAAAAAAGATTTGCTAACATAATGATTTTTATCATAAGGTGGTTCAAGAAAGAGGACTAACTACAATGATCAAAGGGGAAATAACTCTGTAGTGACTGTCAAACTAGCCTAAAAAAAAAAAAAATAAGCTGATAACGTGAAAAGTCTAATATCATTATTATTTTCACAAAACTGTTGATTATCTATAAATCTTACTTAAGGAGAACAAACAAGTACTAGTATTTATATAACTGAGAATGGTATATGCCAAAATTTTCCAAAAGGGATCAATTTGATAAGGAGCCAAGACATTAAAAATGTTCAACAGATGCAATATAAAAGTCTACCACCTACCACAAACATGGCCTGCATTTAATTTCTTCTGAAGATATTGTAAAAGATGAGTGTCTCATGACTGACTTAATTAGCTCTGGATGTTACCTGATTGACTATATGCACTATTCATAAATTTTCTTTTTTACTTCACCACAAACGTTAAGTGCTGATAACACAGATTAATGTCATATTTGATTGAATTGAATTTGATTTTATGAATACCACAAAATTTGAACTTGACTTTGGAAATTATGTTTTCAAAATATATAAGCAGCTCTTTTTTCATAAACAAATATTTTCCACTGGGATACTGAAATCATATGATTTTTATTTTACAGATGTATATCGTGCTATCATCATGAAGTGACTTGCCTGTTTCTGGAGAAGATACATCCATTCCTGAGGTACCTGAGGCACTTCTTGACCTGGCATAAAATGTAGAATTCCCCTCTTGTACTCCGGCATTCATGTCATCAATGCCATGAAGTTGAAAGTTGTGCAACATTTTATTGTTATCTAATGTTTTTTCTAACGGTTCTTCAGGTGCTCTGAATTCCCTCACTCTCTGTTAAAATTAGGATGTGTGTTAGATGTGAAAAAAAGATCAAATCAAGAAGTTTTGCTGTTGAAGACTGACAAATTCACAACTTAAAATGGCATCTTGAAAATACCACCAATATGATAATGCTTATATATGTAAATGTAATTTATGTAATTTTAAAACAAGAGGCCCATGGGCCTTAACGCTCACCTGAAGATATGTCCAATATTGTTTGCAAAGTGCAATAGACAATATATTAAGTACAGAAACTTGAAAAGTTTTCTCAAATTAAGAACTCCATCAAAACTTAATCAGAAATATATCCACTCACATTTCATTTATAAGTTGCTTATATAATATGCATGAAGTAACTGAAGTGCAATGAATAATTTCCAAATCAATTATCAATTTCAGTATACTAATGCAGCTATGTCCTTGACCTTTGAACATATAAGACCTCGAACCATATATGATTGTCATGTCAATACCTACAATATTCTAATATACATGCCTATACAAAAAGTTAATAGTTTTCAAGATAATTAGCAATTTAAGTCATCTTCTGCTGCTGTGACCTTGACCTTTAAACAAATGACCTTGACTCATGTATAAAAATGATCGTCATGTCAATACCTAAAATATTCTAATATACATGCCTAAACAAAAAGTTAATAGTTTTCAAGATAATTAATAATTTTAGTATTCCTATGTTGATATGACCTTGACCTTTGAACATATAACCTTGAACCATATATCAAAATGATTGCCATGTCAATACCTACAATCTTCTAATATACATGCCTATACAAAATGTTAATAGTTTTCAAGATAATTAGCAATTTAAGTCATCTTCTGCAGCTGTGACCTTGACCTTTCAACATATGACCTTGACCCATATATCAAAATGATCGTCATGTCAATACCTAAAATATTCTAATATACATGCCTAAACAAAAATTTAATTTTTTTCAAGATAATTAGCAATTTAAGTCTTCTTTTGCAGCTGTGACCTTGACCTTTGAACATATGACCTTGTACCATATATCAAAATGATCGTTGTCGCAGTACCTACAATATTCTAATATACATGCCCATACAAAAAGTTAATAGTTTTCAAGATAATTAGCAATTTAAGACTTTTTTGCAGCTGTGACCTTGACCTTTGAACATATGACCTTGAACCATATATCAAAATGATCGCCATGTCAATACCTACAATATTCTAATATACATGCCTATACAAAATTTTAATAGTTTTCAAGATAATTAGCAAATTAAGTCTTTTTTTGCAGCTGTGACCTTGATTTTTCAACATATGACCTTGAACCATATATCAAAATGATCGTCATGTCAATACCTACAATATTCTGATATACATGCCTATACAAAAAGTTAATAGTTTTCAAGATGATTAGCAATTTAAGTCATCTTCTGCAGCTGTGACCTTGACCTTTCAACATATGACCTTGACCCATATATCAAAATGATCGTCATGTCAATACCTAAAATATTCTAATATACATGCCTAAACAAAAATTTAATTGTTTTCAAGATAATTAGCAATTTAAGTCTTCTTTTGCAGCTGTGACCTTGACCTTTGAACATATGACCTTGTACCATATATCAAAATGATCGTTGTCGCAGTACCTACAATATTCTAATATACATGCCCATACAAAAAGTTAATAGTTTTCAAGATAATTAGCAATTTAAGACTTTTTTGCAGCTGTGACCTTGATCTTTCAACATATGACCTTGAACCATATATCAAAATGATCGCCATGTCAATACCTACAATATTCTAATATACATGCCTATACAAAATTTTAATAGTTTTCAAGATAATTAGCAAATTAAGTCTTTTTTTGCAGCTGTGACCTTGACTTTTCAACATATGACCTTGAACCATATATCAAAATGATCGTCATGTCAATACCTACAATATTCTGATATACATGCCTATACAAAAAGTTAATAGTTTTCAAGATAATTAGCAATTTAAGTCATCTTCTGCAGCTGTGACCTTGACCTTTCAACATATGACCTTGACCCATATATCAAAATGATCGTCATGTCAATACCTAAAATATTCTAATATACATGCCTAAACAAAAATTTAATTGTTTTCAAGATAATTAGCAATTTAAGTCTTCTTTTGCAGCTGTGACCTTGACCTTTGAACATATGACCCTGTACCATATATCAAAATGATCGTTGTCGCAGTACCTACAATATTCTAATATACATGCCTATACAAAAAGTTAATAGTTTTCAAGATAATTAGCAATTTAAGTCTTTTTTTGCAGCTGTGACCTTGACCTTTGAACATATGACCTTGAACCATATATCAAAATGATCGCCATGTCAATACCTACAATATTCTAATATACATGCCTATACAAAATGTTTATAGTTTTCAAGATAATTAGCAAATTAAGTCTTCTTTTGCAGCTGTGACCTTGACCTTTCAACATATGACCTTGAACCATATATCAAAATGATCGTCATGTCAATACCTACAATATTCTGATATACATGCCTATACAAAAAGTTAATAGTTTTCAAGATATAGTGATAAATATATAATTTTCAGCAATTTCCCCACTCAGTGCCTTACAATTTCCCCATTTTTAGCCCCATGGCTACCATTTGTGCAAATCTGAAAATAGATGACCTAAGGATGTTATAAATGAAATTACTAAGGTATATCTCTTGTAGATTCAGAGGAGAAGATTTTTAAAGTTTTTCACTATTTCCCCCTTGTAGGGCCCCAAGGGGACATAACTCCTTCATTTGTGCAAATCTGAAAGGGCTTCACCCAGGCATGATGGTTACCAAGTTTCATTAAATTTGGCCCAGTGGTTTTGAAGGAGAAGATTAAAATGTAAAAAGTTTACGCACGACGACGACGGACGACGCACGACGCACGACGGACGAAGATGGATAGCAAAAGCTCATCTGAGCTTTCAGCTCAGGTGAGCTAAAAATATATCTGTATAATCTAGTGAAAGATGTTTCAGCAACATTAATTAATAAGAAATATTTTTGGGGAATAATGAATTAGTGAGAAAATCAAATATTTCTTAACCAGTGTTTGAAAATGTTGAAAAAGCATCTAAATTATGGGAAATTTGACTGTTTTTATATCATTCACTTCACATCTTGAAACTTTCTTGAAAATAAATTTGAAAAATCTCCATCTCTAAAGACATTTTTGCTTTTCTAAAGCCATCTCTTCTTAAAAAATCCAAAAAGTTTTGTCTGAAAAAAGTTTGAAGTGGAAAAAACATAAGAAAAAGCACAGCAAACTGATATTTTGTTTTAAGATGTTTTAAATTTTTTTTCGCAGAATGATCACTTAATAATGGATAGTAATAAACTTGATAAGTAGAAAAAATACCCTTAGAAGGCTAGGTGACTGTCTTGTTGGTTCAAGTTTGCTCAGGCTGACCTCTCCTTGAAATATAATCTCTGCAAGCTGTTTTACAAGAGGTGAATAAGTGATGATGAAGAAAAACCTGAAAAATAATTCAAAAGTTAAATGTTTTGCAATTATAATCCACTCTTTAAAACTTATTTGTAATTTATACATTTTAGACTGTGGTATAAAGCAGAATGTTGAAACGTTACAAGTCACGAAAAAGTTGGGAAGATTGCTATTTCAGATACTGTATATTATCATTTTTAATGATAAATGACAATAAATTTTCTTTGAAATACCAATTTGTTCTCAATCTCATGCATTGAAAGTTACACTTAGACAAAGCAGGTCATAACTAAATTAGTAATATAGAGTATTATAGATTGAATCTCTAAAATACAATCATCATATCATATATATGTAAAACAGACACTGTCTAAAGCACACATATTTTACACTTCTGATTTGGTTCAGTATAGAGTTATTTGGTTTGCATAGATTAAATTAAATAAGAATTCCATGGAATTAAATGTCTCACCTGGTTAGTTTTCGATCGAAAATACATATTACCTTAACATAAACTTTCACATTTTGACATGCCGCCGCCTACGATGTCACCAGAAAGGCAACACCTAAGTCTCACCTTATGGTAATGCAAGGCACGACAAAAACCTTCATAACTTTTAAACAAACTTTACAACTATTGAATGATATTTATTGTGTTTTGGTAAAACAGTTAAGTTTAAACAGAATATTGATTTATTCAGGATTTAGTTTACACATCTTCCACTGCATAAATCTAAACTTTAATGCTATGAAATACATCATCATCATGTCTGATAATACCATAAATATACAAACCTGAGATAACAAAAATAGAGACACAACTGATCCAACATGCTTCTTGTCCTTAAAAAAACATCAACAATAGAATTATTTTTAATCATGTTTTACTGTATCACAATGTCCAAAAATTAAACTGTAAGAACAGTTGAACCTCATTATCCTGAACTCAACAGAGAAACAAAAATCATTGACTTATTTTAAGATGAGATATGATAATAATTTCCAGATAAATTGAGTTATAAATCACAATCTAAAGGGTGGGGGTACCTATACATGTCAAACATTTTGATGATCAGATTACATTACATTTGTGTTCATCTCTCATACATTCAACTGATGTCAATACAATTTCTAAAATTATTCAAAATCTGTTAATTACCAGATATTAATAATTGAACTGTGATGCAAACACATTATTCTGCTTTAGTCTCAATTACATTTTCTCTTTGTGTAAAAAACTCTGATTTTTCATTTTAGCGCAGACATATTTAAAACAATGGTTACTTTATATCTGTTTGTTTGCAATGTAAAGGAATAAGAATTAATGGATTAAGAAAGCCATGATGTCAGTTTGAATGACTGCAGTAATTATAAAATGTGCAGACACCCCAAATAGCAGTTCATAAAAAATTGGATCCAAACATGTTTTATAGTGATAAAAGTTATTTCAACAAACACTTAAATCTGAGTTGACCAAAAAAGTTATTTTGAGTTAATGACCATTATTTCCATAGAAATTTCATGAATTGAGTAAAAATAAATATTTACAATATTTACTTAGAAAAGTGAACACGTTCATTCTAGCTAATTTATCAACTAAGCTATTACATTGTTAACTAGAACAATATCAATCTGTGAGAAGAAACTATTCAAAGATACAGTATCTTAACCTGTTTTTACAGGCACTTTAAAGACTGATCCTCACCTGTCTATCACTGTATTTTTTCCTCATTGTAAGTGAATACACATATAGCGGTATTAACAGTCTATTTAGTAGCTGGTCAGTCAGCACATCATTTAAAGCATCTATATTTATACACAGGATATCATTAAGATAATGTAGATGGTCAAGGTGTTCTGCTACAAGGTCCGATAGACGATTTCTACTCTGATGACTGAAAATTATAATTATGTTACAAATACATTATTTTGGCAATAAATTACATGATTCATTTCAATTCATAAATGTACATATGTACATGTATTTTATTAAACATAGGCTTAAATATAATACTAAAATCTCATCAAATGAGATTTTATGAAATGGGTCTTATTTGGTCCCAAAAGTGAATGGTATTAATATAAATAAAAAAATAAATACATTATTATAAATATTAAATATATAACAGAATTTTTATGGCATTTTTCTTATTGTGTTTAAGTTCAGTAAAGATGGTGAATTTACTGATTTTCATGTTTCATTCTATTTTTAGGCATTGATCTCACATAAATATGTGCAAATATAGAGCACAATTAAAAACCATCTTTAATTTAACAATGTATGTCTTTTCATAATTAAAAATCCTAAAGTGCATAAACTTTGTTTTCCTTGGCATTGGCTGTTAATTGATAAAACACACATCAATGTTACACCTGTGACATCATTTTGATGCCATCAGTCATTAACAATTGGAATAATATATCATTCTGGCAGTTTTGACTACAATTTATATTTTAAATTAATGTTATTTAAATTTTCCTTTTTAAAAAGGCCCTAAGCATATATACTCATTTTGATGCTAAACTGAATTATCTAACTGCATGCAATAAATTATCTAACCGTAAATTTTTGTTTTAAAAAATTGTAGAGTGTCTATATATTTTCACTTGTATCATTTTCTTGCCTGGATGGTAGCAGTTACTGAAGTATATGGAAAAAAATATAAACATTTGCAGGTAAACTAACAAACTCTGAACTAAATAAGTGAGATTTGAAACCCCAAGAAACCCAAAGAAAATTGTGTTTTTTAAGCAAATGCTTTGGCCCACTTAACTAAAAAAGCCCTTTTATAAATTGTGCTTTAAATAAACATTTTAATCTTAAAATGATAAGCACAATCAGAATTGAAATCTGTAGGGAAATGATCATTTTGAAGATGATTTTTTTTAATGCAGTATCTGAATATGTACAACTTAATACATTTATATAACTGGATTATAATATTAACTTACTCTGCATCATTTCTAACACAATTGTCCAGATCTAAGATATGATTTCCTATAAACCATACTAAGTTAGAAAAATATGGGGCAGCTGTCCTGTTTCTTATGTACTTAATCATAGCCTTGTCGTCAACTTGAAAAAAATAAAAATAAATGATCATAATACACCACATAAAAAAAAGAAATAAAACACAAAATAAAAATAAATGATCATAATACACCACATAAGAAAAGAAATAAAATACAAAATAAAAATAAATGATCATAATACACCACTGAATCTTACTTTAATGCAGACAATAGTATTGTATTTATTTTAAAAGCATGAAATTTCTGTGTTAAAAATGTCAATGGTTTTTCACCATGGTTTATACTGCATTACTTTTGTGTGTAAAAAGCTGTAATAACTTTTTCTTTATGTAAAAATATCAATTTATACTATTCGTCTGAAAAAAATAGTTTGACAAAAACATTAATGGATATATCTGTGTTGTTCTATATAACTCTTTCCAACAATACAATAATGTTATTGTGACAAGAAAGCAATGAATCACAGTTTTAGGAAATCATGATTCAGATGATTAAGAATGAGATCTACAGAAGTTTATGTTGTACATACCTTTAAAGACATTCAATGTAATTGTTCTTACAGCAATTCTTACCATGGGTTCTGACTGGTTAAAAAATTTTATTGCTTCTGTATACAAAGCAAAATCGTTTGTGTGCTGAAATAAATGGACATAAAATCACACAGTTACTGCATATAGATTTTGCTTAGCATAATTAGATATATCTTTATTCATTTTAAAGCAAGAAGGAAACTTTACACTTCACTTTGAAATCTTAAAACCTTTGAATGTCAAATGTTCATTTTTTTCAATTAAAACCAAACATATATTTTAACCTATCTATTTCACAAGGAACAGTCAATGGAATTAACTCATTAAAATACACTTTTTATATAATAAATCAAAATAAATTAGCAATTTGTCAAAAAGATTTTAAAAAATTATTTTTCAATATAATGAAATGAATGGTTTAAGGGAGATAACACATTACAATACTTATAAATTTCCCTTAGAAATTCAGTCACATGTACTTTTGCTAGAACCTTACCTCATTATAGAAGAAATGAATAGTATGTTTATTTAACTTCAGTGACAATGTCTTCAAGAATGAGATGTAATATGCCATTACCTAAAATAAAATGAATTTATTGCTAGATTATGTGGTATCACATTTTTTTTCACTTTAACTGAGACATTGTGAGCATTAAGCTTAAGTTTCAAACATGTGCACTTACTAAATTAGCTGAAGACAATGAGTTGTGACAAAAGAAATGAATCTTTATCACAAACTATCTATAAAAGTACCATATTAAATAGTTAAGTTTGATTATGTGTAATAATCTATCAGACAATGTGATGGCTAAATGATAAGGGTCCTGTTAGCCTTTAAACCACACACTTTATAAAGTCTAACTCTTGTTGGCCAGCCCACATTAGAAGAAAAAAATGTCCATGCCATAGGACCTTTAATGATTGGCTTAGAAACAAAATAATGGACAGAATAGTGTAACCACAAAAATGCATTAGTGCAAAGTACACATATCAAAATTACTTCCAAAAAGTCTGCATTGCATGATTTTGTGTTAAGATTATTCCTTTAATTACTAAAATTTTGTACTGAAACAAATCTGATAAATATCGAACAATATGCAGCCAACCAAGAATTTATATGAAGTAATACATGTATGGAATAAAGAATTAAAAAGATAACTTCATTATGTTTCCACTCACCTCTTCATCAGAGAAATCAAACTTGTGAACAATGATAGCATTTATGTGATTATTGGAGAGTAAGTAATCTGAAAAAAAAAGTCAATTTTCATCATCCAGATAAAAAAAATATCTGTCTTTAAATATATGTTAAAACTGTCAAATTGGTAAAATATCCCACCATCCCTATAAATTTAAAGTAAAATCTTGTAAAAATGCCCTTTGAAAACTTTGCCAACAAACTTGATGTCAGAGTTTTTGAAGCTTAAAAGTCTGTTGTTCTGAAAAATTATAATGTCTTCTTATAGTAATCTAACTTGAAATTTAATGGTATAGGCAGTGTGTCACATAACTTTTCATTCATAAAATTAAATTAACAATGAACCTTTAACAATAATATAATACTTACATAGTGATGTTTCATTGCTAATATTTTCAAACAAAATATTAAGTGTCTGCAGGAGCTGCACACAAATAAAACGACCTGATTTCTGTCTTAAGTATCGCAGAAAGAAAGACAACATATTCTTTTCCAAAAAGAAACTGCAAAAAAAAAAAAAAAAAAAAAAAAAAAAAAAAAAAAAAAAAAAGATAAAAAGATGTTAAAGATACTTTAGTAGAAGTTTATATATTTACAGATCACTGCATATATGTTTTACATGTGACCATGTGACTAGTGCATTATAATTAATACATGTACAATGATTACTATAAAGACTGAAATGCTCACCATATACTCAGTTTGGATTTACAGATAAAATAGCAATGGATGTTTATCACAAGCTGGCCTCCAAAAACCAAATCACAATAAAGAAGGGGAAGACACGGATAACAATTTTGACAAGTGATATCACTGAATAAAACAAATTTTTTCATTTGGTAATTGATGATAATGTTAATATGTTATTGGAAAAAAGTCCTAAAAGATCAAAGGTTTACAGGAGAGAGTAACAAATACTATATTGTCCAATAAAAAAATATTTTACAACTAGCTTTATAGAATAAAACTCATGACTAACCACACAAATATCTCCAACAAAACTGGAGATAGTAAGGTTTAGGAAACTCTTAGTGAAATTAGAGAATACTAATTATTATTCTTTGCCCATTTTTTGTTTTGTTTTTGTTTTTTGGTTTCTTTTCTTTTTTCTTTTTTTTTTTTTTTGTTATTTGGTTTTGATCTTTAAACATGGGTTTGAGACCACGTTGTCACTGAACCTGGTAGAATAGACTATTTCTTCCAAGAAACTTATGTATGTACTTACTCAAACACACTGCTGTCATTCTGATCACCCCAAATAAGTATTTCTGATGTAGATCGAAGTGTTTCTACCAATAAACTTCTGTTGTGTTCTGTGATAGTCTGATTTTTACACAGAATGTTATACAAGTACCTGTAAAATTACAAAACAAAATAAACTGCAATCTCTTTCTACTAAGAAAAATATTAACAATATTTACTATCATTGCAAGCATAGTAGCTGGATGGAACGTCATATTTTTTTCATATTATTAAATGCATGTTCAGTCAGATGTAATTCTGTAAATTTCTATATATATGTTTATCTAGATTAATAAGAAAAAATAACCAAGTTAGAATTTCAAGAAAGACTACCTTCTGTAACCTACACCAAAATTTTAATTGTAATTGAATTGGCCTAAAAATGACATTTATAATTAAACCATTTTGAACATTTTTCAAAAAATTACATAGAATTTAAAGGGTGGGGTACAAAATGAAGTCTGGCTGAATTTCAGACTAATTTTGAATGCTACAAAAAAGACAATGCAGTGAATATAACAGCCAGCCTTCATAATACTAACCAATATACTGTAGTCAAGCTGAAATAATCAAAGAAAATAATATCTGGTCAATTTACATCAGACGTGGAGAACTGCTACATGCATGCATAGTGACTACTATTATTGTTCCTCTTGGGAGTGATTTGGTCATCAATGATATATTTGGAGACATTATAGATTTCAAACAGTAAGATATATGTACTGAATATTGCATAGGAAAGATACTGATCATTCTAAGACAAAACCTCACCTGTCTTTTTGACCATCAAAACAATGATTTATAAAGCAATTTCCATTTTCAGATTAAAATTGAAATTTTGATTTTTATACTGACAAAGTCAATGTAATGTAGACACAAAAGGTAGCTATAGATAACACAACTGACATAAATAATAAGAACAATTGAGAACATTTGAAAACCCAACATATTTTGGTAAAGGTTTTAAAATGTTCAAGATTGCCATTAACACAGAATAACGGATAATTGCATGGCATTAATTTTTGAAATCAAGATGAGATTCATGTCATTCCATAATGTGTGGAAAATCGGGCACTCTGTCAGTGTCCTAAATTACAATACTTTTGATCAAATTCTAAATTTGGAAAATAATTTCAAAGTTTTCAGAGATGAACTTGAAATCAGTTAATTTTCCTAAACTTGTTGATATTGTTTGATTCGATGTGAATTCAGATTAATAAGTGGACTGGTAGCTCAGCTGAAAAAAATTCTATTGGCATAGGAGAGGTACTGGGTTGTCACTCCCATCTAAACTTAAGTTTACAAATTTTTGTTGACACAAGTTGACATTTCAAGGATGATTATTTATGCACAAGCCAATGTATTACTGACAATAAAATATAGATTTGAAAACTGTCCATTTCAGATAATGAATGATAAAAGTAAAAAAAATCCTTAGGCAAAACAATTTCTGATATTAATTATTAGTGTTATCCTATGTCATTTGATGAAAACAGTCACGTTCCTCTACATGCTTTCATTCAAATCTTACTTTAAATGATCCAATGAATGTGGATTCTTTGGCTTAGACAGAAGCCCTGGTAACCATCCTTTCGGTCTTGAAAACATTTTGGATTTTCAGTAATAAACTATTATGTAATGATGCTATGTTTATCTTTTTCTATCATTTTTAACAGTGCTTAAGGGTGTCACGTCCATTTCTTGTATATGAAATAAAGTTGTATTTGATTGGTCAATACCTCGATAAATAGCGAATCAAAAATGAGGTCACATTTTCACTTGGTAGAACAGTTAAGGGTCAATAACTCTACAGCCAGCAGGTGATTGCAGACAGCTTTTCTTGTTTCTACCAAGTGTTACTGTGTGAGATTTTAAAGAATAGATTAGCATTCGAAATAATTCAACATGCCTCATATTGTCAGATACATGCACAATTTTTTAAAATATTTTTATTTGCAGTTGATTTATGTTTGCATTTTTTTGCAACTTTATCCCTTCAAATTTTTGTCAGATTATTTGGTATTAAATTCAGTTTTCCTAACACCTGTAAAAATGTCTCCTCTATTATACAATATATAATGTTGGGGAAAATGTTATTGTTAATTAATTCTGTAACTTTGTTGTTTTTTTATTGTTACATAATTACCTGGTATATATATATATATATATATATATATATATATATATATATATATATATATATATATATATATATATATATATATATATATATATATATATAACCTTGCTTTATTAATGTATAATTTTTATATAGTCCCTGCAATAAAGAAACAGAATTACTGAAACAAGTACCTTTGGTTGTGAATTATTCATTTTAGTATCTATTAATTATGATAATCCTTCTATTTAATTGTAATTGTAGATACTACCTATGACAGGCAAAGCATCAAAATTCAGAGAGCTTAAATATTCGCCTGTATAGATGATGAAAATCAAAGATTTTTCAAAAATCATAATTGCATATAAATGTCGCCCTTTAAATCCATGCTTAAATAGACCAAGTGGCATACTGGGGTTGACAGCTTGTATCAATTTAAGCTTCAATGTGATATACGACAGGGGGTAACATTTCCAAGGGACTGTATGGATGTTTAAATATTAAGAAAAAGATGGAAAAAAGACTCTTGGAGAGTCTACAATGTGGGACATACCCGAACTTGTTCAACAATTAATTCGTTAAGGTTGATCATCATGAATAGCTGAAAAATTACTAATTTGATGCGAAACAGTGTTACAGCCAACCAAACAATCTTCAGTGTAGGCTATAACTGCTTTTGGTCAGTTATATTGTTGGTTTATAAATATTGTTCTCTGTGTTAGTGATGCAATTAGTTTTTAATTGTTGCATTATATATAATTTATACAATTTATTTATAGTTATACAAGTACATCATGTTTAGGATATTGGCAAATTGTATTGTATCCTTTACTGCTAAGTGTGGGCCTCACAAGTAGTTGACATTGAAGTGTTAAAACTTACTAAATAAAATTTTGCAATATTGATCTATAAATTAAATTTATTACCAAGTCTAACAAGATTAGCATTCGCTCTTAAAAAGTAGGATCCATAAAAAAAAATGGCCAACTTTTAAAAATTCAGGAGCCAATATATGTTTAAAAAAAATTTAAAAATGTTGTTAGCCTTTCTAATTTGCTATTATGGTTTCTCATTGTCTGAATTATTAGATTTTAACAATACATGTAATTCATTTTTAACCAGGTTTTCGTAGAAACCTGGTTCTTAGATTCCCGAATGTCGGCGGGCGGGCGTCAAAAAAATGGTTTCTGGATGATAACTTGAAAAGTAAATGACATTTTTGAAATAAACTTGGCACATACATGTATTGTGATAAGATCTTTGTTGGGATTGCTTTTGGGATAAATACATCAAAGGTCAAGGTCACAGTTACTTTGTCATTTCACAAAATAAGCAACCTCTAGCTATATCTTGGCCATATGTAAAGATAATGACATGGGGTTTTCAGTTTTCATATTTTCTAGCAATGCTGATGAAAAAAAGCCAAAATCAAAGGTCAAGGTCATGTTCTGATGTATGATGCTTATATATATATATATATATATATATATATATATATATATATATATATATATATATATGTATATGATATATTAAATCTTAACCCATTACGGGTATCCTTTTACTATCAACCAGGTCCCTGCGAGACACATGATCACCCATAATTATTGTTAACTAGGTACCATTTCTCTCTGAAACCCCCTTCTTCGAAATATGAAAACCTGGTTTTCACGGAGTTTCCATGACTCTTGTTCAACAATTGGTTTACTTTACATACATTTGTTAATCAATTCAATGAATTTTGTTTGCCTCAAAATAAAATTACTTGTAATAAAAAAAAGTATCTTAAAGGTATTTTTGAGTCAGAAATAATAAAAATTAGCAATGAGCTTAATTTTCAGATTATAGTTCTACCTCTGTTTAATTAAGATATCATAAGGAGTTATTACCTGTATTGTTATTTTCAGGTTGTATTTCGTCAATCCATGCAAAAAAAATGATGTCATCATTACAGCAGCTACCTAAGTTTTGTGTACATTCTTTAAGAAGAGTGTTGTGTAACAAGTCCCTAAGTTCTAGTAATGTAGGCTGGTGTTGCTACCACAATGCCCCAAAAGTTGCAGTGAATAGCTCAGGAGAATGTTCATGTTGTTGATTTAAGAAGTGATACCTTAACAAAACCCGATTCTAAAATGAGAGAAGCAATGGCCAGTGCAGAAGTAGGTGATGATGTATTTGGAGAAGATCCCACAGTTAACGGTTAGAATCATGCTTAAAAATTCCATCTGTCTTAAGACTAACTGTGTAAAAGTGATGGAATTAAGATTCTTTTCTACCTTACATTTTAAGAATATAATCAAACATATACATTTATGTATATATACATTGAAGACAATGTGTTTCATTAAAGTATATGTGTTTTATATGAACACATTGCCATCTGATACATTATAACTGAGATTGACCTTGAATTGCTAAGATGATCAAATCTTAAAATCAATATTTTCTGTGCTGTCCTTATACATATGCTTTTATATTAAGAGTTACATAAATACAACTGGGAAACTTGTTGACATTTGGTATTCATGTTTGAAAGACTTATTTTCATTGTTGGCTAATATTACTAGTATATGTTATTCTCAAAAGTATCTTCATTCTTGCTAACCAGCATCAAGTGCAAAAGAGCAACTGTCATACCTTTAGGTCAGCTTAAGTGTCCAATGTGTAAGGTTATGAGACAGCCTCCATAAAATGATACATCTACCCAGGCAAGATATCTGGTGGCATTTTCATCCTCTTATTGAAGGAGGCCTAAGTGACAGAATAGTCTGAAGTGCCATTGTACATATCACAGACCCTTTCAAAACCTGGGCTAATTTCCCACTCAGACAACTCCTTGTGCAGGAAAACTTGTCCATTCAGCTGAAGGATGTAATTTTCTCAGAGTGGAGTGGAGTAATGGTGTTTTACGCCCCAGTCAAGATTCTTTCACTTATTTCGAGGCAGTCAGTTCTGGGATGGTGGAGGAACTGGAGTGCCCTGAGAAAACCACCAACCTTTGGCAAGTGAACTGACAAACTTTCTCACAGCTAGGATCTGTCCCAGTTGGGATTCGAACCTAGGCGGGTGAGAGGCACTGTGATCCGTAACCACATGCTTAAGACCACATGGTCACCGAGTCCCCCCAATTTTCTCAGAGCACTGTTTTTTTTCATTAAACAGACACTTACTGCCTAGATAAAGGTAACATAATTTTAGTTGGACATTGCTCCATCCTAGAGTTGAACATAGTTAGATTTCACCAGCTATATTTAAAGTTGCAGTCATTAGTATCTATGCATTGGTGTTAGAGTAATAGTTAATTACGGCTCTTGAATATGTATACTGTGACACTTGTATTGGTTTTAAAACATGGTGTAAAAAGATATGTTACTTTCATTTCCAAATGCTTTGTTGAATTCCTAACACACACACACACACACACACACACACACACACACTATTGATAAAAAACAGGTCAAGCTTGAATTTGAGTGTCAGATGATTTTGGAGGGTTCAACAAAAAAGCTCTAACAGCTTATTTTGCATGGTTAGTGATGCTTTTGTTATGTTTGTTTCTTTATTTTCAGCTATTTGATTTTTTTTTTAGAATTACAGAAGAAATGTGCTTCCTTATTTGGAAAAGAGGATGCCCTATTTGTACCTACAGGAACAATGGGAAATCTCATTTCAGGTAATTATCTACTGTTTTTTATCTTTGATAGAAAGTCACTCATGGATATAAATATGTTTGTCTTTATTTCTATTTTTGTTATTCAATTTATTTGTCAAAAAGGTTTTCTAGTGATGAGTTTAAAGAAATTTCAATAGCTTGGTTTGCTTTTGTTTAAAAAAAACAGTCTGAGGACATAACTACCATGCATGACATGTCGCACACAGATATTTTAGAAAATGTGAACTAGTGAGTGAAGTTGTAGAATCATTGTATATATTGTTCAGAATTATTTTTTAAATTTTACCTAAATATGTACTTAATACTTTCTCTCTTCTATAGTAATGACACACTGTCGAGAGCGTGGTCTTGAAGCAATACTAGGAACTAAAAGCCATATATTTATACATGAACAGGGAGGAATTTCACAGGTAAATACAGGTAGATTTTCTGTAGTTCTTCTTGGAACATAACTAAGTAAATGTACCAATATTTGATGTTGTCTTATTGTGTAAGTTTAGCCATTAATGAAATAGGGGTTTTTATGGTCAGTTCAAAATTATTACACTTATATCAAGATGTCCCCACCTATGGGTGATGTTGTAGAATTTTTTGTCTTTTAAATGTGTTTATAATTATTCCTTAAAGCTGCATTAAGTTTTTCAATTTTCTGAATTTTTTTTGGTTTTCTAAAAATATATTTTTTTTAAAAATAGATAACTTCTAATCACGATCTGTGAGATTCATTTTCTAAAATTTCATTCCTTTTAGCTGTAAATAAATGGAATCCTCTAACTGGTTTGTCAGTGTTTATCGATGATTTAATTATGAGCAGGGAGCATGTGCACAGATTGTACGGAAACTCCAGTAAATTGAAAGTGAAACCTGACAAAATGTATTAATTGTCTGTCATTAATATCCAGATGTATTCGCAGTGGTGTTACGTATCCCTTACTAAGGCACAAATGACAAATTTAATGAATTTCTATGTTTAATTTATCGTATTTCACCGTTTTGTAAGTTGTGTTTAAATGACCCGGTTTTTCATGACGTAAGCATGTTCTAATATCAGATCCCACATGCTACATCTGGCTGAAAATTATTATTGTTTCTGTATTTATTCGAGTTTTTATCGTTGAACCAAATGTAACATTGTTGATTAGAAACATCATTAATTAGATCAACACAGTTTTAATTTTTTTCCTTGAAAACTTAATGCAGCTTTAACTAAGATTTTCCTTATCTTTAATTTAGTAAATTTCAGCAATCTTTTGTAAAATTATAAATACATGTAAACATTTTTCTCAAAACTAAATACGGATGTTATAAGCTTGAAGTGTACTTCCAAATGACACCTTAAATTCCTGTATATCTGAATAATTAATAAAATAATTACGATTTAAGATTTGCCAGATTTAAGTTAAGGAAAATCTTTGTTAAGAGATGATTGTGAAACTGGGGCCTAATTAATAAAGTTTCTTTTCTTGCCACATTTGACATAAAACAGGAACATAATATGCTATATGTTACTTAATTTTAAAATTTACCATACCATACTTTAAGGGTTAGATTGACAAGACTTGTTTGATTAAGCGTCCTACATAAATTTTTCCTGTGTGAATTCCAAAAATTATCTTAAGTTTTATTTTAGATTTCATTACTTGCCATACCAAACTTTCATGGAGCAGATGGTGGGATATACAGATAATCGTGCAGAAAACAAGTAACATGAGCTTTTCTTTTATTATTTTTAGGTTGCTGGTGTTTTGGCATCTACAATTGAGAACAACCCTGATGGTACATTTGATATAGACAAGATTAAAGAGAGAATTAGACTTACAGATGATCCACATTTTCCATATACCCGGCTCATATGTTTGGAGAACACACAGAATATGTGTGGAGGAAAAGTTTTACCTATGAGCTTTATGCAAGATGTAGGGATATTTATTCTTTTGTATAGAATATATTCTATTTTTCAACTTTGATTATGTTAATCCAATCTTTGTTATTATTTGTTATTATGTAATTTATATTTAGATATCTTTATGTAGAATTAGTACAATCATGAATTTTCCTGTATCGAAATCTTAAAGGTACTTTTTTTTTTTTTTTTTTTTTTTTTAAATTATTATTTTTCCAAAATATTAAAAGTAAGAAGAATTTCATGATAATGCCCTGTAATTAATTTTGTTGATTTAAATTCACAATTTTGAAATTTAGTGTTTCATTTTTTCCCACAGGTTTTCATAGGAAACCAAGGCATCATTAAAATTATTAGTTACAGATTTTGCTTCATGATTCCAGGTGTATGGTTTGGCAAGTGAACTGGGTTTAAAGGTACACTTAGATGGTGCTAGATTAATGAATGCAGCAACAGCATTAAATGTTCCACCCTCAGAAATACTGAAATATGTAGACTCAGCCAGCATGTGTTTTTCTAAGGTAAATTAATACATTTTCTGTTGAAGTTTATATTGATGTACATTATAATTTCAATTCTTTGCATTCATTTGTTCATTCGTATTCTGGCTTTATACAATCTAAAAGGATTGGTTAATAAATCATTATACAAAACAATCAAAGAAGAAATAGATTTTAGGAGTTGAAACTAGTTGATATTGATATTTTCAGTATTCTTTATGCAATATACATGTATGTATTAAATGCTTTTAGCTCACTTGGCCTATAGGCCATGTGAGCTTATGGCATGGAGCAGTGTGTGTGTGTGTGTGTGTGTGTGTGTGTGTGTGTGTGTGTGTGTGTGTGTGTGTGTGTGTGTGTGCGCACAGTGTGCATCTGTAACTCACATTTTCGACATCTCTTCAGAAACTACCAGGCCAAAATTATGATGATTTGTAGAAATTTCTTAAAACTTCACACAAATGATTTACACAGTGCAAGTTTGCAGAGTTCATGAACCATGGTAAAATTTAAAAGGTCAGGGATGTAGAAGTGATGTGTGTTGGTCATGATCAAAGATCATACTTTAATGGTCATTTAAACAAATGGTATTTGGGATTTTTTGTTTAGAATTATGTTGCCAGATGTATGAGCCTCTCTCAGATAATTCTAAGTAAAGCTAAAATTATTATTTGTTTGTCTCATCAAACAATGAAAAAACAGAACATTTACACTGTTAATTTCTAAGAATGTTTTTATTGAAGATTTTGATTTTTATCATATTTACAATTTTCAGGGTCTTGCCTGTCCAGTAGGTTCAATAATTGCAGGAACTAAACCATTTATAAAACAGTAAGTACTGAAATGATAAACTTCTATATATGTAATCAGTTGTTGATTGAAATACACAAGTTAGTTATTTTTTTCCTTATTGGATAAAGTTATGAAGATTTAAATCTGTTTAACTTCACTGAATTGAAGAGGAATTTGTATTTTCAATACCAGGATAACTATTACTATTTTCTATTTCAAAATGACTATTTTCACTGCCCAGGTGACTATTTTCCCTATTAGAATAGATATTTTCAGGTTGACTAATTTCATGCTTGAATGACTTTTTTCAGTGCCATAATTACTATTTTTACTGGTACAATTTTTAGAATTACTATTTTCACTGCCCGAGTGACTATTTTCACTACCCAAATTACTATTTTCAGATTGACTGTTTTCTCTGCCAGAATGAGTATTTGTACTGCTAGAATGACTATTTTGGATGCTAGAATGACTATTTTTAATGTCAGAATGACTATTCTCAATGCCAAAATGTATATTTTAAATGCTTTAATATTTCCCACACTAATGTGCTACAGCAATGTACAAGTGGAGTGGAGTAATGTTGTTTATGCTCCAATCAAGTTTCTTTTACTGATATTGAGGTGGTCAGGAGATGGTAGAGGAAATCAGAGTGCCAAGAGAAAACACTGACCCTAAGCAAGCAAACTGACATATCTTACACCTCTGTCATTTAAGTCTAGGCATTGGAAGACAATGCAATTAAAGTGAAGGAAAGAGGCATATTGAAAATTTTTATGCATCACACTGCTAAAAAATATGGTAGTCTTAACTCTTTGTGTAAGGGAGATAACTGGGGCCTGTAGAAAAGGGAAGGACTATGACACAGTAACACTATATCCAGAATACTGTTAGTTAAAAAAATGAAATGATGCACCTATACTTGTATTTATATAAACAGGCAGTAAGAAACTTAATGCATTTTTTAATTTGTGTATTGTGTAAGGTAGGTAACAAGCACTTGATTGTAAAAAAGAGTAATGGGACAAAAATATATTATGGTACAAAAAAGGATAATAGAATGAAAAGATTTGAAGAACAAGAATTTCATGTTTGGTTATTTTTGCAAGATTAGGAGAACAAGAAAAGTATTTAAGTGGTATTACACAAGTGTTGAAATGTGATGCAATGTAAGCATGGAAGACTTCATATCCGAAGGCTGTAGTCTTAAATCTCATGAAAAACATGTTGTTATCTTAGGCAAGTTATTTGATTTCACACTGCTGCTTACTTACCCAGTTTTAAGAGAATTGACCAATAGGTAGCCAACCTCTTAAAATGCTGTTATGGTGAGCTAGCAGCTAAAAGATGTATATACATAGCTCACTGCAAGTCATTGGTACATCAGAGAACCAAGCATGACCTGACTGGTACTAGCTAGTCACAGTGTGTCATTGCTATAATGATCAGAAATTGATTGCTACAATGCACTAGAAAAGAAGCATGTGGTTGACCAATATATCTACACAGGGGTAAAAGGCAACACAATTTTTTGTTTGCTTATTTTTACAAGGAAACAAGAACAAGAAAAGTATTTAGATTGTTATTAGACAAGCAGGGTTTTTCATAGCAGGGGTTTTAAAAGACAACAAGAATTATTTCATATAAGTTATTTTTATAGTTGTATATTTTTACAGGGCAAAGAGAACAAGAAAACTACTTGGAGGTGGTATGAGACAAGCTGGTGTTTTAGCTGCTGCAGCATTGTATTCAATAGACAATATAATTCCTAGACTTCACATAGACCATCAACATGCACAGATGTTAGCTAAGGGTAAATCATAAACATGCTTTGTCATAAGCCAAATTTGATTCATCAGTGATACACTAAATTCCCTCTAAATTGGTCATCCTGTCTTGAAATTTGGAGAGAAGTTATTTATTTTAATGTGCTGTCTGCAGTTAAAGTACAAGTAAGGTCTAATGAGGGCCTTTTTACTTTACATGTATATTTTACAACTGTATCTATAAATGCAGCTGCTTTGGATTTCAGCTGATAAATAATCTACATTTATTTCTCTGGTAAAGTACCACTGAGGTAGCTCAGTTGGTAGAGTGCTTGCTCCTTAAGTGGGAGGTTATGGGATTCCAATCCTGACTGGGTTTGACCCAAGACATGAAAGTGGGTAGTGACAGTTCTTTTGCCAAGCACTCAGCATTACGAAATGAAAGTTACAGTTCTTTCAAATGGGAACTTAAAATAAATGAGGTCCCATGTCATAGTAGGCATGGCACGATAAAAAAACCCTAATGTGAAATGTCATCATAGCAACACACAGGCAAAATTTCTGCATTTTTGCCTCTAGCTGGCGATGTCTCAATATAAGTGAAAAATTCTTGACTGGGATGTTTAACACCATCACTCAACTCTCTACTTTCTCTGGTAAGAAAAAAATTAGTTTCACAATCTCTTAGGATATCTATTATAGTCTATTATATAATTAGTTTTCCTGTTTTTTATACCCCATAGCAGTACACTCTGTTTCCATTGGTTGGTGTGTATATATCTGTTATTTATCCATCCATCTGTCCATATAACTAGAAATTAGATAAAATCATTTTTTAAACCGAATCACCATAACATATATAAGATTTACAAAAATTAAGTTTTTGATATGTGAAATGTGTTGCTCCACATCAATTGCAGGATTTATTTAATGTTCTAATACATATTGGATTATTTTTCTCTTTGTCATAAAATATGTTTAGACATTTTTCAGAACTTGAATATATTCAAACAGATGCTGCATATTTTGAAATACTATGTGTGATTGTTATTTCAACTAAACTTAATGGTATTTATCATTCAGGAATAATGGCAAACCATAAAGATGTTGTAAATATAAACGTCAGTGGAGTACATACAAATATAATGTTTATGGAGCTTATAAAGAACGATTTAAATACAGAACAGTTCAGTGCCAGGCTTTTACAAGTAAGTTTGGAGTTTTTTGTCTTGGTGTACATGTGTTTATCTGTGGCATCCCTACCAGTGGCTAACACTTCTACCTAATTGCTAAATAGGGCAACTGTAATCATCTCGTTGTTTTTCATCTCAGTTACAGTAAGTACACAATAAAGAAACTAACTTTTTGATTAACCAGGTCCAATCACTCAAAAAGTACCCAAAAAGGCTATGTTTTAAACATTTTAACCTCATTCAGATACAATAAACTTAAAGAATTTTGTAACTTCTTTAAATAA
Source organism: Tegillarca granosa (assembly GCA_029721355.1). NCBI lineage: Eukaryota > Metazoa > Mollusca > Bivalvia > Arcoida > Arcidae > Tegillarca > Tegillarca granosa. The sequence continues at coordinate 6,190,384 of CM056594.1, read as the reverse complement.
GAATATAAAGACTTGTTTTGTTGCTGTTCCTCCAATCAAAAAAATTGCAGTCAGGATTTAAAAAAAGGAAAAAAAAGTAAGCTAACACTAGTTGTATAGGTGTACCCAAAGTGCCTTTAATGTTTACTAAATTGACATCTATCTGCCTGTCTGTCCACATTTAGTTTCTGTATTTTAATTCTTAAGGGAATTAATATATTTGATCAAATTTTACTTGCATGCTTATCTTAAAAATTAATAAGATCAAGTTTAATATTTGTTAAAAACAACTTCATATAACAAGAGCTATTGCCCTTATGGACTTAATCTGTGGTCTTTCAAAATAAGGCTTCTAATTAATTATCTTTATAGGTTAAATGAATTGGATGATCATTTTGCATGTATGATTTTGGTGATGAAGAGGGTTATTAAAATGTGATTTGTTAAAATTGTATTACTAGAAGTGTTGCTATTTTGTTTTTACTTAATCTGCTAAATGAACATTTAAAAAAAAGGTTTTAATTCAGTTTCAAAAGAGCAAGTGAAGTGATAGTCTTTCAAGTGAACTATCAGATTTTTTTTGGTCAAACATTTGACAAATGTTTCTTAATATATAGGTACCAGATGAAGAAAGACATGCACTTGGTGACAATATTATTATTAAATTAGTCCAGTACTCCGATAAGTTGATGAGGATGGTGTTACACAATGATATTAACACAGAAGATGTGAACAAAGCAATACAGAAATTAAATTATGTCATCAACGAAATTTCAACACAGTGAAACACAGAACCAGTTTTTGTCGATCCTGGTATTGCCATAAGGTCGAGACTTAGGTGTTACTTTTCCAGTGTCGTCGTAGGCAGTGGAGATGGCAGCAGTGTGTCAAAATGTGAAAGTTTATGTTAAAGTAATGTGTTTTCTACTCAATTAAAAACTAACCAGGTGAGACATTTAAATCAGTGGAATTCTTGTTAAATTTTAAAAATGTTGGGAAACACTAATTGAAACAGAGAAATGGTAACTAAAATTTAAAGTACATGTTCCTGTGTACATATCAAAGTTAACAACAAATTCCATTGCATTTCCCATATTCTTATTCTTATCCTCAAAGTCATGCATTTCCACTGGAACTAGATATTTTGACTTTGAAAAAAAAAAAAATAAGCACAATGCAAATATTTATTCCTGGGTCAACCCAAGCAATAAATATTTTTCAATGCAACCTACATATATTTATTTGACAAATATGTGTATTTGTAAAACGGGTGAATTTTTTTCTTCAATTTTGTTAATCATCATTGGTTGATTCTTGTCTTTACAAATGTATTTTTTATATGAATGTGGTATATGATAATTTTTTAAAATTTACATTTTGTATTGTAGCTAGTCAATTTGAAAACTGTTGTGATAAATTATATGTATTTTCAAAATTTTGGGCCCCCAGTGATACCCTTTTATAATGTATATTTAAATTAATCAGTCAAACAACTTTCAAAGTTTAGGCCAGTCTGCAGGCCATACCCCTGTTACCTTTTAAATGGACATGTATTTGTTTTTATTTTCAAATTAAATACATGTATTGCCTTTTTCCTAGTCATTTTAGTTAAATCTGTAATACTAGTATTTATAAAATTCACATACTGATTTTTATTCTAAGAATATAGTATCACAATAGTGAAAAGAAAAGTGTTTTACTTAATTTGTATGAATATTTTAACTGCAGTTATGGTTTCTAATGCAAATTCACATTGTTTTTAAGATGATTTATTTTTGGTTGTTTTTCTTTTAAATTTGTTGAACATTCTTTGATTTATACTTATATTTATACAATGTATATACATATTTGTAACTGTATGAGACAGTCAGTGGTTAAAATATCAAAGATAAAAAATCTGGTTTTTGTTTATGAATCAGTAAATACTGGTACCTGAAGTCGCTTGTCTAATGGTTTTGTTTCATCAACCAAAATATCATTACGCTTGGTAAATTATATTTTAACCATTGACTGTCACGTATGCACGTGGTAGCATTACTCGGTAAATATATTTATACCAGTATAAATATGGTATATATACCCAATCAGTAAGGTTCCTGTGTGGATTATTTAAAGTCTGTTCATGGGGCTTGATCCTACTTCTAGGTTGGCTGCAATTACAATAATTGGAAAAAAAAGATAAATGTCTATTACACATTTACATGAATAAATGGATAGATTAGTTTTGAAATATACTGGTAATTGTAAGACGTCCAGCCGTTTATGCATGTTACATATCTCCATTACTTTTTTGTTTTCCTTTAATAAGTGGAAGAGGCAAAAATTTGGGTCAAATGCAACTATATTTGGTCATAGTTGCTGTTCTGGTATCCAAAATTGTTACTCTGACTATACATGTAAATTGATAAAGGTTAAATGACTATGACATGCTAAAAGATGAATGAATTTAGTTAGAAAAATAGATGACCAACATTTTCCAGTACAATGTATGTATTGAGTTTTTCCTTATCTTCATCTTTCACTTGTTATTTGTGGAATACATTCATATGTAAATAAGATGCTAAGTTTAACAAATTCTTTGAATATCTGTTAAAAACTGATGGGTCAAATGTAAACCAATGGAATTCCCTAGAGCTTCATGTGATACCTCATAGCGTTTATGCAGGACAATTATTTCTATTGGCAATAGAATCATATAAAGTGACATTTTCCTGTAAAAATGAAGTTTTTTGGGAATATTTCATGTAAACATTATCCATTTCATTTTGCACAAATGTTAAGAAGTACTGATCATGTGATACGCCGACAAGTTCCATTCATTTTGAAATGTTCATAGATGGAGTACCAGTAAATTAAAATTTAAGTCTTGGCAGCTGGATCCAGCAATCCAGTTTAGATTTGATATATTGAAAATCACATTTAACATGTGCATAATTTATTTCAAATAAGTTTTTCCCTTGTTTATTTACTGTTGAAAGGCATATGTTTTTATTCTAAAATAAAAGATATTTTAGACCTACAAAGTTTAATCTATGCATATTTAAAAAAGCAAATGAATACAAGGTCAGGGTTTCATACATGAATGTGTATACCAATTTAAAGCATTTTTATCATTTTGGACTCCCTACTACGATAGAAACAAATACATGTATACAAATTTTATTATATTTTAGGAAAGGTTAATTAATTGATATGAACTTAATTTCTTTTTTCTTCTCATACCTTGATGGAAATGCAGTCAAAAGTTAAAAAAAAACTTTCATACATTTTCTATATTTATTTGTGAATAATTCATTATTTGAAAATTAAACTTAAATAGCTTAATTTTCGAAAATGAACAGAAATGTAAGATATGTATAAATAGCATTTAAAATAAATCTATACAAAAAGCAATTTGATAGGTACTAAACATTTAACATGTGGTTGATGCAAATTATATTTCAAAACTGCCACTTGATATAAAGTCACTTTTGTGACCTCTTGTATGGGCATTAAATACAGGATTGACTGTACATGCTCATTATTATTGGAATCATTAAATTGTGAAGATAAATACTGGTAGGTGCTTTATGTACAAGTGTACACATGTTTTAGTTATTACTGTTTTATTACATGTTTTATGATTAATTGGTTAGTGTATCTTTTGCACAATTTTTGTCTCACCGTGCAACCTTTGAAATACATGAACCAAGGTTTTAATTTGCCAATACATGTATTGACAGTGTTTGAAGTATTAAAGTGTGTACCACTTTGAAGTAATTTACTTTACTCAACCATACCTTACACAACTTTCTATTGGCACCTTCCATTTACAAATATAACCATAAAAAATCTATACCAAGCATATATACTTGTAACTATTTGAAGCAATTATGTTTTTGTGAATTCTTGTGAAATCAGTTGGGTTTTGACAGTGAAATTACACTTTTATAATTTTTTTTATTTAATTTAGATTCTGATGTTATATCTATCTAAATAAACATACATATAGGATGAAATTAGTGACAGAACTTATTGAATGATCTTTATAGCATCCTGAACTTGTAACAATTAGTTGCACTCAACAAATTTTATGTCATTTTTTAGAGTTCAAAAACTGAAATTCCTAAAAGACCTAAAATAACAATGGCAGTATCTTGAACTTTATATTATCAAAGTGTCATTGTACATATGAAAAAATTTGGTGTGAGTAATGTTTAATGTTGGTGCTTTAAAGTTTATATACAGGGATTCATATAGCCTATGAATTTTACATTTACAAAGCTTTAATAAAAATGAACAGTATTTAATGTGAGTATTGTTTAATGTTGAGGTTTTAAAGTTTATATACAGGGATTCATATAGCCTATGATTTTTACATTGAAAAAGCTTTAATAAGAATGAACAGTATTTGGTGTGGATTTTTAAAGATATATTTTTATGATTGAATTTAATATCTATTTAATAAAGTAATGAAAAAATACATTTTTGTAGTTGTTTATGTTATTTCTAGAAATGCACTTTTCATATATATATATATATATATATACATATATATATATATTGTGTTGATTGGAGTACATGGTTGAAGAAATTTATAATTTATACACAAATTATCTGTGTTGATACATGTAGTTTCTGTTGTATTATCTTTATTATTAATATACACAAACCATTACATGAATCGAGTTTTTAGAATCATTTGTTTTTTATGGGTTGACTTTTGAAAATCTATGAGACCCAAGGTTCAAACGAATGATTCATTGGTCAAAGGGATCTTAGTATGTAAAACCACTTGCAGTTGACTAGGGTTAAACCCAGTAATCATTATTAATAATCTTTGTTTTGAAGGCTAACTATGTAATCAGTAATATAGCCAAGCTGTCATTACAGTTGTTTACCTGGCCCCAGTTTCACAATCATTCACTCAGTTGAGTGCATACTCAACTCATATACATGAATTCCCATTTTTCTGTCATCAATATTTTAAATTTTTTAAGTTTTATGAGCAAATGTTTCGTTTTGTTCAACAAACCTTCACTAAACAATTTAAATATTTAATTTTAACTGTGTAATGTCTTAGAAGTTGACATTGAAATATTACCGAATTTGAGTCGAGTGTACTCTCAGTTGAGTGAATGATTGTGAAACTGGGGCCTGATTATCTTGTCCATGAGGATTTTTAATGGTGACTTAACTCTTCAGGCAAGAATATTTCTTATATCAAGTGGACAGTTCTGGGTTGATATTGGTTAAGGAATCCAGAGAATATCACCAACTTTCAGCAAGTAATCTAACAAACTTCTTACAATATAATTGTAAACATCAACTGTGACATGCATAATGTAAATACAAAACCATAGGTGAGTTGAAGTGGTTTAATTTAAGATACGATTTTTGACATTGAAGAGAATTTTCTTTTACCCAGTCTTTTAAAAGAAATATCAATGTTAACTGGTATAAGTGCACTGTAGTTTTAAATGTCTACTGATTCTCATATAACAAGCAATGTCATAAGTGAAATAATCTTGTCCAAAATGTTGGGAGTCAGCATTACTTGCCTTACAATCTTGGATCTCATTAAAGTGGTATTCATCTGACAAAAAATTGAACCTGACCACAAAATTTTTATATGTCTAGGTACCTGACTAACTTTAAAGACTTGAAAAGAATTCCAGTCTGGTCTAAATTCCTTGCCATGTACATGTAGGTTCATGTATGATATTTGATCAACAATAGTCCAAGTCAAATAATATCGTAAAATTAGAGAATAAGTCAAAATTTAATCAAAATCTATATATTTATTCATTAATACATTTTTGTTGAAAATACAGTATACAAAATAGCTCAAGGTTAAATATGTTTCTGCATATTTATGATTTTTAGTAGATGCAGATTTACAGGTAAATAATTTGATAAATTCATATATAAATGGAAATGGACGCTAAAACAATTATCTCAATTGCATATAATTCTGAAATAAATCTGTACAGCAGTAAGAGAAACCAATTTACAATGCATTATTATCCATGTAAAATACTGTCAATAGACTAAGTGAAAGATGGTAAAATTATTTATATATTTACACACACATTTCATTGGGCAAACGACTGGTGAAAACTTAAAATTCAGCTCAATAGATTTTGTGCAATTTATATGATCAATACTGGTAATGAGACAGATAAATATCATGATGTTTAAAAAAAATCTAAGTTTCTTCTTTTTAGAAATTGTCAACTTTAAAAAGTCTCTGAACGAATACTTAAGTATTAAAACAAATTTATCTTGGGACAACTACGTGAATTGTAAGGGTCGGAGTGAAGATTTTTTTTTTTTGTTTCACCACCATGTCACAAGAACAATAACCATGATGAGAAACCACATTAAGTGATAGCAAGGATGCCATATATCTTTTGATGTAATGTTTCTGAATTAAGTTTTTTCTCTTGTTTGTAAAAAATGAGTGCAGTGTAGAATGGTTTCACTTTCACTCCCACACCAAATTCTTTCACTGATATACATGTACATGTAGAGTTGGTCATTTCTGAGATAATGGAGGAAGTGGGACCTTCCACAAATGAACTGAGAAACTTAGGTCCACGGTAGTTAAAATGGACAAAGGTATGCAATATTCAAATAAATGTTAATGAAATGAAAAAAGAATATGATGAAATTCTCAACTTTTCAAACATCAAATGAAAAACTTCTCTGTATGAAAAAAGAGAATCTTGTTATAAATGGTCTTAATCTAACACTCGCTTCTGTCAGTTAACATATACATGTATATAAAACATACATATAAAATATAGCACTATAACATCAGCTGATTTTATTTGAATTAACTCCCCCCCCCCCAATTAAAGTACATGTTATAATAATAATAATAATAGATGGAAAATGGCAAATGCACTGTACTTTTGAGAGTATGACTTATATCCGATTACATGTACTCTAATAAATATATGAATTGAATTAAGTAGTTTTAATTGGATTTGTCTCAGTGACACAATGATATGACTGGTCTCCATCATCATGTTAGGTGGGTCAACCCCTGCTGCAGTGAATTTACTTATTAATGGTACAGGTAACACAAGTGGCAATTGAATACCTAACTTTATTGGCATTATTGTTGTCAGTGTTATTTTAAAGATTAAATCTATCATTTCAAATGTTACAAACTTAATTTTTCACAAGTTGTACCTTTAATTTTGACATTAATATAATATCAATGACAGCAGGTATGAAATATAAATCTGCTAAGTAACTTACAATTAGTTAAATTAAGATGCATTTAACCATATAAAACTTCTTAAAATCAAATTCTTGTAAGACTAACTTTTTTAAAAAAATAAAAAACAAATTTTAAAAAATTAAAAAGAAAACATATTGAATAAAAATTTATATAAAATGCAGAACTTCACTTGCTATAACAAAATTCGTCAGTTATATTGTTTATTAAAAGATTTTAAAAATTTTAAATTTGAGGTAAAAAATGCTTTTTAATGGTCTTGTTTTTTCTTAAATAATACACCAATATTTTTATCAATTGTGATAAAAGATTTCTCATAATACACCTTTGTGTATAAGATATTTTATCAAGTTTACAAACAGACAGATGCAACTTCAAGATAAAAGAACTGGTCAGATTAAAAATCATTATGAATGAAACTATATTAAGATTTAAAACATACAGGTTTACCTGTCAGAATGGAATCCTTGTTATCAAAGGGACTTTAGAGACATGAATATAAATATAAACAGTATACATGTATTGTCAGAATTATAAATCAGATATATTTACAAGTACATGTATTATTTACATGTAAATCATTAAAGCTAGATTTAAAACAAATCTGTTTGAACTAAAAACCCTTTAAAAGGTTAATACTTATATCATACATGAAATATACATGAGCATCATGTAAACTCATGACTTAGAATGTTCATGAAACTGAGTAATTATCCAAACTTAATTTGTCAAAGTAATACAGTAAAGGTCATAGTAATTCAAGCACAAAAGAGAGAAAGTAATGATGGATCAAAACCATTATCATCTCCAGTTTGATTTGAAAACTTCACTTCATCAATTTAATCATAATGAACTCCCTCATAATTAGACTTCCTGTAACATCACAAACAATCATTTTCTGTAACATACTTGTATACAAGGGTTAATCAGAAAAATTGCTTGAATTATTAGAACATTTACAATGAGAAACTTAAAAATTCAACAATATCATAAAACATTATTATTTAAATTAACAGGTGAAAATAGCTGTCTATTTGTAATTGTTTTTTCTCCTAGTAAAGTTGGAGTATTTTTCTGTGGTGATTTTCTTGGTGATGATTTAATGGGAGATATGAAACACTCTCTACACACAGCAAGATACTTATCTGCACCACCTATAACTTCAACCTAAAAAATATAATAAATTTAGATGAATATTTATTCATTGAATAATAAGCAACCAATCCTCACAGACTAAACATATGCTGCTAAATTTTTTTTTTCGGAAAAAGTGCTTGTTAATGTAGTAGCTGAATAATTTGAAGTTACATATCACCAAATAAAGATTTTCAGTTACAATAACAGATCAGATAGTCATAGTTTTGCATTACCAAAGACTGTATCAAATATCAGATACATTTATCAAATATATTCATGCTATTCTAACCTAAATTACACTGAAAATAAACAAGCATTTCAAGTATCACACATCCATAGTCCCCTGTCCACAGAAAAATGATGAAAATACAATTCAAATTGTGAAAAGGTCTCAGGTCATAACTGGGGAAAAAACAAAAAACAAACAATGGACTGGAACAAAATTCAAATTTGGTCTGTGAGTTTTTAATGGCAAAGCAATAAATCAAATATCAAAAATAAGTATCTGTAAGCGTATTTGGAAAAATAAGTAGTTTTAAGTTAAGTCGGCACCCCCCCCCCCCCCCCCCCCCAATTTTTTTTTTTTCAAGAGTTATTAAAAATCAGAATTTCAAGGAAATGATAAGTCAAATTAGACAGAACTAAGCAATGCAAATAATCTACCTTTGTTTCTTGTCCCTTCCTTTTGGTAAATGATCCTTCATTGTTGCAGGTCATACATACAGCACTTAGCTTGATAACACTTTCTGCTAATGGTACTAGATTGAGAATATCACCAAATCCCTAAAATTAAAAACATTATTATTAAAGGAAAAAAATCATAAAGAAAAGAAATATTTTTTTAATTTATAAACTTAAAGCTGCATGAAGTTTTTATGTGCATAATATATAAATGGTGCATTTTTTTTTAGCTATGCCTTTCATGAAAAATGTAATACTTGGTTCCATGATAAAACCTTTATTTACATTGAAATTCATGGGAAAACCTTCTGCTACTTCAATCTAATGAAGACCTTATTTTAGAACATTGATCATATGGTTCTTTATTGACAATGAGGCAGTATCAACAAACACGGGAAAAGAGCATGTGTTCAAGAGCAGTGCAACCAGCCAACCACTGTTATGTGTATCCAAGCCAAACTGCTGTTTTATTTACAATCAGTTTTCCATCTGAGCCTGGGACAATTTAAATTATAAGATTCAGATTGTCGTAGTTGGCCTTTGTTTTTTTTCTTTGCAGAATCTGTTGTCATTCTTGCACAAACAAGTTTCCTTTCTGCCTATGCCATTGTTTACATACATGCAGAACTTTTGCACATGCTCCAAACTTATAAATCACATTTCAAATTTTTTTGCTTTTTGGTATTGTCATTTAATATATATCTAAACAATTTACAGGTACAGGTATAAACTGGTTATATCTGACAATCAGAGAAAGGTATGTATTTACTGTTCTCTATTATAAAGGTATTACCAGTACCTTTTTCTGAAATGTACCATCTAAAGCAGCTACAATAACTATTTTGCCTTTTTCTGCCATCCCATCACAAAATGATACAATATCTGGAAACTAAAAAATTAAAATGAAATAAAAGCATATATTCTACTGGGGTTCATCAGCGTATCATATGATGCCCTATCAGATTATATCAAACCTGCCCAGACATGAAAATGTTTTCAAAGACTCCAAAAATTTCCAAGTAATTTTCAAGGACTTTTTAAGTACATTTCATTTACCAATGCATTTCCAGATAAACTGTATGTTATGCTTCAAATTTTCAACAACAATACAAACTTCAAGAGATACATGTACAGTTTTACAATATGTATCTTTATTGTTCAAAAGAAAGTCTTACCATCTAAAGTGGTAAGGAAGCTGTGCTATCTAGAGAAATCAAGAAAGCAAGAAGTTAAAAGAAAAAATTATCCACACCAGGTTCTTTTAAGTATAAATTGGACCTAGACTGCCTCGAGTTATAATCATTAGAAGATTGGAGTAAGAGCCATGCTTAAAAGAAATGGGTAATATAAAATAATCCAGTTAATATATAATTAAATTCACTACAAAAGCTTATAACTTTGACAGATTTTAATAATTTAATACAAAATAACTTTACAACTTACAAATTGTCCTTCATCAATTCCGATAACTTCAAAGTTCTCTGCTGTTGAGGCCATATCATCTAAAATATCTGCAGACACAGCTGGTAAAACTTGTCTGAAAAATTGTAACATTAAAAATTTATCTATGAATTAAATTAGGTTTTTACATCTTATAAATTTCTGTACATGTGAAATACTTTTTTTTTAAACAAATCACCATTCATAATTTTTATAACTAACATAAACATGAAAATTATAATTTATATTGGGGAACTTGTCTATGTATAAGAAAAAGTCTGACCCCATTTAATGATTTTTTTTAACTTACCAGAAAAAAAAACAAACTTGTTTTCAACCTTGATTAATGAACTCTTTTACCCTTTTTCAGAGATGATTTTATAAAAGACACTAAAAGTGAGATAGCTCACTGATTCAATTTTTCAAAAAATTTTAAAAGTTAATCCAGTCATTTTCATGCTTCACACTATAATGTTGGGGCAAAGGTAACTTTTTGACTTTACAAAATTGATAAATTTATTTTAATTAAATTTTTTTTACTGGAAACTTAACTGTATCATTATAACTAAACTTGCTAAACTCAACAAGAATTCTATGGATTTATATGTCTCGCCTGTTTAGTTTTTGATAGAGTAGAAAATAAATTACTTTAACATAAACTTTCCCATTTTGACACGTCGCCGCCACCACTGACACAGGAAAAGTAACACCCAAGTCTCGCGTTATGGCAATGCCAGGCTTGACAAAAACTGTAATTTGCATTTGTTAACTCTTGAATATTTCACGAGTACAGTAGAATAATGAAAGTAAGAGTCACACTTTGTTGTCACTCAGTTAGGAATTATCATCACACAAGATCACTGATAGATACATACCGATCATGGGTAGCAATTCCATTCTGGTCATATCTGTCATCTTTTGAATATTTAATAACTAGACATTTATAGTTTGCAATCTGGTATCTTTTCAACCTCCTCATTAATTCAGTGCTAAAGTAAATATTTTAACAACTGGTTACTTATAAATCTTAAACCAAGAAATGCAAAAGAATGAACACGCTTTTTGTAACTTTTACACACCAAGAAAATCAAGAATAACATGGTGTTGTTGTAATATTTTTCATTTTCCAGTGCCGGGTAAATGTGAGTTGTTTTTAATATTCTTTATTAGAAAAACAAATAACAAATGTTCTGACACAAAAATAATCGTACTTGATACAGAACTAAAGCAAAATACAAAACTACAGATGTACTATAATAATAATAATAATCTTAATTAAACCAATTAAGGGCCCATGCAGGGGCATCAAAATCAATGAGGTAGAGCCTGAAATTTAACTAAAATTAAACATTAATTGAAATATTTATTACATTCCCAGCAAATATCACATCTTCATCTTAAGAAAATTGCTACATAATCATATTATAATATTGATAATGATAAAAATATGTATAGTTTGTTATAATAATAATAATAAACATCTCTGTTTTAAGTAACAGTGCATGGTATTCGTCGTTTACTGATTTGATAGTTCTGTCGTCTTTTTAAGGCATCAATAATTTACTGACCAAGCTTTGTTAATATAATCAGATCTTCATTTGTAAAAAGCCAGAAAAATTATCTTCAAATGAGAGATTGTTAAAATTTTTACAAGTATTATAAAAACACTTGTAAGATCTTTTATTAAATCATTGTATAATGGACAACAATAAAATCTTGTTCAGTTTTGACAGAATTTAGGTTACAGAAATGACATATTCTCTGGCTTCTTTCTAATTTGTTACTTGATTTCTGATATCTGCCCATTTTACTGTGTAAATTATGAGCACTAGTCCTCTATTTTGTTATTGCTTGTACTATACAAGTTATCTCCCTTTGCCAGGCAGTAAAGAATGGAGATTCTGAGAAGAGGGTTTCAATTTGAAAAAGTTATTGTTATCAACCGATGATGTTGCATGGCAAAACATTAACCAGTGAAAAATGTGAAAGAAAGAACTGGACTTGATAAAAGATAATATACACATTTCACCTTCCCACAGAGAACAAAGCCAATATTAATCATTTTCCCATGAATGAAATTCACTTGGTACGGGAGACGGGAAATGGGAATCCTAGAGCACTGATTTTCACAATTATTCTTTGAAAAAATATTTTGTTATCATATTCTTTAAACATTACAAATTTCTCATTGATCATTGTAAGAGGAAATTATAGCCAGAACAATACCAGGTGAAATAAAATGTGATAAAACAAGATTGAATAGAGTTGAACGGGTAAACATATATTGGTTAATGTAGTTGCAAATAGATACAGGTACTTAAAATGAAGAATGTCTACAACTTATTTTAATCAATTTTACTTACGTTTTTCCAGAAAACATTGGACCAAAAATCAACTGTAAAAGAAAGAAATGTTCATACCAATATTACATTTGCTAATTTCTTAGAAAGCTGTATGAGCTAGGTAGGCATCACTTATCATGCTGAGTTAGGAACCTGTCCTAGACTTGCATCTTAAGAAAAATGTCAATGGAGGGGTTGCTGCTACAAAGATTAACGACTTAACGTCAAGTTGGTAACACCTTAAACACTCAATACTTTTGAGAATTCAAATCTTATGAAAAAGGTTCCATTAGTTCTTGATTTGGTCTCTGAGTTTATATGTAGTGTAACTTTGTGATTAAAGTGTAAAGGACATTAAGTCTGCTGAGACTGTTTGTATAATGATATTTTGTAACATAACCAAGACATTTTATGTTATATTATTGACTTCACCCCGTATGTTGGACATTGTCAAATTTGTATCATGCTAATATGAACCTTGTTTACTCTTTTTGTACTATCCCTCGGAGACCTGAACACCTATGTTTCCATTTACTTTTTGTGTAATTTATAACGGCACCAAAAGTTGAACAAGGACAACATCATGTCAGGAGTTTAAGATAAATCATACCATTTTACTTATTAGTTCCATTTATTGGTCATATTAACCTCCCCAGTTTGACACTACTATTTATCCCTAATAAGTTGAAAATGAAATTATCACTGGGCTTCGTCCTAAAAAACATAACTCTTAACAGCTTTGCTATATGGATATGTAACATTACAGTAAAGGCACATGTCCATATAGCAAAATCGCTAAGTCATGATTTTTGGGACTACCCTGGGCTATATTTCTTTCAATATGTTATAATTCTATTATTACAAATAATCCATTTGACTACATAAATGAGGTAAAAAAATTAAAGAAAAAATGTTTATTGAAATTTAAAAAAAAACCTAAAGCATTTACTAAAGACAGTTAACAAATTTTACAAAATAAATTTCTAAAAAAAAAAAAAATTCTGACTGCAAGTATAGTATTAATTATCAATGAAAGCTTGAATTTGAATCAGTAAAAAGTATTTCCTTGTATCAAAAACGATTGAGATTTCAACCTAATAAAATTGTTGGGTTCCAAACATACAATATTTAAAACTTAAAGTAAATTCTAGATCTTCTTGTCTAATTGATAAATTATTTTGGGAGTGTTCTGTGCCACCTCAAATTATTTCCCCCAAAACTCCTAAATGATGATTTTGAACATTTTACCTGTAGCTGCCCTTTAGAATGAATGGGTGCAACAACCGGAGAAGACGCGTGATGACTTGCAGACATCATTGTAACAACTGAAAAAAAAATTCTGTAAAACTATAAACTGCAAATCTGGCGCGCTTTTGTCCCGTTCGAAGTTCCCTCGAAAATTGTAATCTCGCATTAGTCTCGAACATATCGTTATTTATTTTATTATTTTATTGGCATTTTAGAAACTTTTATGAATAAAAACGAATTAAAAAAATAAAGCATTTTTAAAGTATAAATATGAAAGAAATCCATTTTTGTATATTTGAACATTATGTATTACTGAAAAAATCCGAAAGTATGAGCGCCACCTGTATTTGTTTTCCTTGACAACTAAAATGGCGGACGAGGTATGGTTTTATCAACTTTTTATTGCATTGCATATACAAACTCTAACAATCAAGAATAATTTTACTTTTTGTGTTTATCAACAAACTCATTTTTTGTACTTGTTAAATCGATTAATGATTAATCCGTATTGAGCGTGTTGAGTAGACAAACATTTACTACATTTGCTTAAGCATTTACTACTGAGTGTTGAACCTATTGAGATTTTTCAGATGCTTGACCATGATGCATAGCGATGTAACTATAGATTGATATTTTTCACTTATTACAAACTGAGTATTTATGAAAATCAACGTGTTCTATCCTGATTATCATATAATATCTCGTTGCAAAGGATAATGACATAAAGTAAACCTTTTTCTTTGACCAGTTGACTATTTCCCTGTTTATTTCTGGTAGACATAGGTCAGTAGTGGTATGTGTGAGGAAACAGAAGTGAGTTATAAAGGTCCAAACTATATTCAAGTACATGCCAAATTCGCTATTATATGCAGAGAGAAACAGTAATATTGTTATTTGCTATACATCCTTTGGTAGGATAATGTCTTACCTGTAGATAAAGAAAAATGACAAAAAGTGAAGAAGTTAACTAATATTTCATGTTCTTTATATTTAAGAAAAAAAAACAAGCAATAAACCATTTAAATTTTTTTCCTAGGAAGGAAAGGCAGCAGAGGGTGAAGCTTCTGAACAAAAACCTGTATCACCAGCAGGTGATGCACCTCCACAAGAATCTACAGATGCTGCCCCTCCAGACAACAAAGACGAGACAGATAAACAAGAGGTTACAGAAGGTTAATATTGAATTATTATATTTTTTTCTATCTTGTTTTGGCCTTCAATAATTATGTGTCTCTGTCAGTCCACTATTTTTATAGCTTTGTACACTTTTATGAAAGTAAGCTACAGCTAATAATCTTGTTTGGTCTGTATCACTAATGTTCATATTGATCAATTTGTAGTGACCATTCACCTAAATTAAGTGAATGATACCAAGCTTCATTCAATATACCGGTAATTTGTTTTTTAATTATCTGCCAAATTTACTGTCACAGAGTGAAAATGACAGTACCGGCATGCTTTGATGCAGACATTATCAGAGACACACAATTTGTTTAGGCCCTTTTGTTTGTTTTTTTTTTTAAGTGCATATGTATACATCTTACATAGTTGTAAAACTACCAAGATTTTCATTACAGGTTTAGAATATTCAATTTTTGAAAATTTTGTAATTTAAATTGTTTTGGTATTTTGAGTGCTAATTTCCAACATAAATTTGACAATCAATATCAACATTATTGGTTAAAGCGCATTCATCTTCTATAAATTATTATTACATGAATTTATTTGTTGACATTTTAAAATGGTGGTTCCTATGTTCTGTAAATTTACCTTAAAATTAAAGCATCTCACAGTTAACTAATTAAAAAGATTTTTTTTTTTTTTGAAAATCTTGGACATGTTTCATGAATTTGATTCTCTGTTACAAGACATAATCAGTTGCTCAAAATAGATTTTTAAAAAAAGAAAATGGGAAAGAAGGAAAGAAAAAAAAATAAGTTGATGTTACCATATTACTATTAATGATTAAAAAGACTTTTTAACTGCAAAAAATTTGCAGAGAGTAGTTTCAACTTTTCAAATAGTTATCAACAATGCTATATAAAAGCAAAAAATGCTTCAAATAGATACAAATTATTGTTAAATTTTTGTCGAGTATTTAGAAATAAACATTTGAAAAGAAATTGTGAAAAATTTCTTAATCTGAAAAATTTCTTGGATCCAATGGATTGACACAAAGCGAGCATTGTTATGGATCTAATGATTTCATTGTTTTTTATCAAGTTTAGCTTTTTTGTTCTGTTGTTGCATTTTGTTATGTTATATCTTAAACTAAAGATGCTCCGACCGAGAGTGGAGACAAGGCACCTGAAACAGAACAAGTAGCTGACAAACCAACAGAGGAAGGAGAAAAACCACCAGAAGAAACTCAACCTGCTGACGGAGGAGAAGAAAAACCTTCAGAGGACACTGAACAAACTGAGGGTGGGGAGGAAAAACCTGTAGAGGGTGAAGAAAAACCTATAGAAGGTGAAGAAAAACCTACAGAAGGTGAAGAAAAACCTGCAGAAGGTGAGGAAAAACCAACTGAGGGTGAGGAAAAACCAGCAGAGGAAGAAGCAAAACAAGATGTGACTGATGCTTCTACTACCGATCAGGCAGAGGGAGAAGGACAGCAAGAACAAGCAGAAGGAGAAAAAGCTGAAGGTTAGTTAGGCTGGAACATGTGATAAAATGTACCGAGAAATAATTTAAAATAAATACTTAGCATCGTCATTAAAGTGCTTCATCATTCTGCAGAAGGTATAATCAACGTCGGCATCATCATCATTACCATCATCATCATCATCATCAATGTTGTTTTTGTTGTTGTGGTTGTTTGTTGTTTACATTTTCTTTCATAGTTGAATTATGATGTTTTGTTTATGTTTTTAATTAGAATCAAACAATTTATCAGTATTTCTTGACCCTATTGTGATCTTTTTGATTTATTAAGTTTTTAAATGCATATTGTATATGTATGCATATTTCCTTCAATAGGGTTCACAAGCAAGCTACATGATGCCCCATTAAGTTAATTTTATTGAACATTTTTTTCATTTGATATGGAACTAAACAGGTTGACATTTAACTTTTAAATATAATTCTAATAAATGTAAACATTTTTAATATTGTTCCAAACAAAAATTTTGGAGTATTGATAATTTATTAATAAAACCAATTTGCTCTTTTGCATTGCTTAATTAATTAAACTTCTGGACATCTTAAACTTCAAACATTTAATTCTTGTATAATTGCAAAACAAATTAGAGTTAATCCTTTCATGGCAACCACTTCTACATAAATACTTATTTGATCATAGGCATTCTTTTATTAGTATTTCAAATTAAGTACTGATAAAAATAACCTTTAAAACAATTAAGTCCTTTTTTTTCTGATTACAATACATATATATATATGTCCATACTCATTTTTTTCAGGTGCAGAGGGAGATATAAAACCTGAAGGTGAAGGTGAGGAGGGTGCAAAAACAGAAGGTGAAGAGGCAGGTGAAAAACCAGAGGGAGAGGGAGAAGCTGCACCAGCCGGGGAAGCTGCAGCAGAAGGTGAAACTGCAGCAGATGGGGAAGGAGAACAACAAAAAGAGGGTGAAGCAGTACCACAGGTATAGAAAATAAAGTCTCTCTCTCTCTCTCTCTCTCTCTCTCTCTCTCTCTCTCTCTCTCTCTCTCAATATATGTTGTAATTGACTAATTCAGAAAAATGACTTCATTTGAGAGCTTAACATCACTTATTCCTATTTTTTTTTTTTTTTTTATTAAATCACTATCATTTTGTCATTTTTCAGAGTGATACATTTGCAGAAGGTGAAAGACCCGAAAGTCCAGTTGGTGTTGGGGAAAAACTATCCAGAGAAGGTAGTCCAGTACAAGAGGAGGGTAAACCAACTCTTGATGCATTGGAACCTGGCACTCCAGAACGTTCAAGACCAGGTTAGTAAAATATGTTTTGTCCACAGTTTAAATCATTGGTATAAAAAGGGTAAGTCATTGTGAAGAAAAACATTAGGCCAGTGATAAAACTTAACTTTTACATTAATTTAAAAACATTTACTATAGAATTGTTATTAGTTTGCCAGAAGGTTATGAATAATATTTAGATCTGTTTATTTACAAAAAAGAAGGTTGCATAGACATTCTAAAAATGACTACCATGATGATATCTGCCAAGTCTGTTAAGGCCATGTGTAAAGTAACATCTGTCTTCAGTATTGATTACATACCCTGTAACATTATTTTAGCTGCTAGTCACTATAGCCGACACAATGGGTCTAGACAGATCATATTTAGGCTCATATAAAAGACAGACTTGAAAGTGTAATTTCGTTATATCCAGATAAAAAGTACTGTGATTATAGACCTTCCTAAAGATTTCATAGAACAATGGACCATGTTATGTAACGAATGGCAACATTTGCTTGGGTACAAAATCAAAGATTTTTAAATGTGACTTCGACAGTGTTTGATACAGTTCTATAGTAAGTTATCCACAGCTTGGGTAAATGGAATTGCTCAAAACTTTACAACTGCTTTAACCCTTAACATTCTCTTTGAAAAGCAATTGTAGCAACTGCCAAGTCAGACATTTGACAGATCTCTGTTATCTCACATTCTATAATTTTTCAAAAAAGTTTTCCATACATGCATTTTAGTCACTTTAAGCCTCTTGATTAAGTTGTTTGATGATGATCAATAATTTGGGTTTTCGTCATTTCAAAGCATTTTTATCATCATTTTTTATAATCATTCTTCTTTTTTAATTGTGACATCATTCTTTTCTGTTAATTATGACATCATTCAGATGCAGCAGGTTGCTAGGCATTATGGGAGATCTGGATTATCATCCAGGATATGCATTTTGATTGTTAAACCAAGGGATTATGGGAATTGTCATTGTCTAAATGCATTATGGGTAATTTTATTGTTAACAATATCATATCAACCAAGGCTGTTGATATTTTGATGATGGCAGGTTACATGAAATTAATTTTAGAAGGTCAGAATTAATAATTTATGATTTTAGCTTTTATGTTTTTTTTAATTGTTTGTGCATATATTGACTGATTAAGAATGTAGTATTTAGAACACATACAACGTACATATTTAAATTTAAACACCATTTGACATTATGTCTGATGACTATCCAAAGTCAGGAGATATCTGATAATTAAGTTAACTCCATTTATCATCTTGGTTAGGTTTGTTAACTTGGTAAACTTATTCGGTATATAGATAGGATTGTTTTAATCAGTCACCCGTTTTCTTATAACTGTGTAAATTGTAGATCAATTATTAAGTATTTTGCTATTCATGGTACAACTTAACCTCTCAGCCACCATGATCTATATAACTCAATGGGCTATAAAGTGCTTAAAAAAGAACGACTGTATATGTTGTGCAATTATTTATTGTTATATATGTAAAAATAATTTGGTTTATAATTTTACTAGGTTCTGAAGCAGGTGAGGATCATGAAAGACAAGATCACCTGGAGACATTTGAGGAAGAGAATGAACTAGAGGAAGAAGAGGAGGAAGAAGAAGAAGAGGAGGAACCAGAGTTTGATAGGGAGGCTCTGCTTAGAACGATATAATGTTAGTATTGGTTTGTATACCAACCCCTGACCCTCTTTTTATAGAACTTTGCCGCCATACATGTGGATAAGATCATCTTCTACCAATGTATTACTTTACATTTAAATGGGTTTTCTTTACTTGATCTCTTATAAGAGTGAATTTCTAATGGCATTAGCTTTAAATTGTCACTGTGACAGCATTTTATTGATAATTTACTAGCATCATTGTAGTGGGCGCTGTGATCTGAATTTTTTTTTTTTTTTTTTATTTTTTTTTTTTTTATAGACCACTTGCACACCAAATCCCCTTTATGAAAGGTATTACATTTAATTTTAGGTCAGGATATTTTTGAATATAATTACATATTTTATCTTGCTAATCACAATGGGATAAACATTTTATATATCAGTGATAAGATATAACAAGAAGTAAAGGGACCGTGTTACTTTTAGCCTACAGTAAGAGACAGATAATATGCCTTTATAAAGAAGTTTTTTTTAGAAATAAGCCTGCCAAGAACTCATAGTATCCATTATACTTATAAAGTTTTCACATTTTTTAAATAGAGAGCTATAAATGAGAGGGAACAACTTCAGCAACAGAACTATCAATTACAACATAAACTTGCTGAACATTTCCGTAAGAAGAAACCAGATGACAGCAGACAAGATTATGATAAAAATGCCAATGATCAGGATTCTAAATATGTAAAATATATGTGTAAGTGTAACTTTAGCTACATGTACTTCTATATTAGTACATCACATGTTAATTGTTGTATAATCATTTGATAACTACATACCGGTAAATACTATTTTTGTGTAGAAATCATCTAGAAAGTTCTAAATATAAATAGAGTAGTGGATCATTGCTTGACATGGTCATTTTTAAGATTCTTAAAGAGCTTTATGAAAGACATTTTGAGATAAAGGAAAGTTTTTCAGTTGATATTTCAGTTATAAATTATGTGCACGGTAGATGTATTTCTAATATTACCTTTATTCTTATACCACTTAAACTTTTAATGGGATGTCAAGGTCATTCCTTAACTAAGATTTTCCTTCACTTAAATCTGGCATATTGAAATCTTTATAATTTTGTTAATTGTTAAAATATTCAGTATTTTAAGGTTTTTGTTTTGAAAAACATTTCATATTACATCAGTGTTTAGTGTTTCCGAAATGTTGCAAAAGAGATTGCCAAAAATTTACCAGATTCAAGTTAAGAAAAAATATTTAGAAATACATTTAGTTGAAAAACTGAACTCAGAGAAATCTGAGTTGAGGGATGTTTGTAAAAGTTGTGGATGGTTATTTCTCAGAAATTCATCAGCTTGCTAGGCAGCATGTAAAAATAAATGCTTTATTCAATGAAATACTACCTTGCTGGGGTTTGAACCTGGTACTCTTCAATTATTAGTCTGGCATAAACAGTTTGATAGTATTTTCCATATACAGCAAATTAAATCTGTTCATTTCTTTCATTTTCACAGCACAACTTGATGAACTCAGAAAACAAGATATGGAAGAAAGAGAAAATTACAAAATAATTATTGAAGAATTACGGAAAAGATGTGAAGAAAAGAAAGAAAGGGTGGATGAAGAGAGAAATAAATTTATGGAATTTAAGAAACAAGTGGCAATAAATTCAGTGAATAACAGATCCGGAAAACCCATCCCTCCAAAGGTAAGACTGAAGAAACACAGGAGACTACGGCATGTCTTCCTATTTTTCTGTATAGATAAACCAATAACATTTTTTTTTTTTCATTATGAATAATGTGTCTACAATTTATGACATGCAATGTATGAGTTTTACGAAAATATTTTGATATAATACACACATTATGGTTCTGAAAAAAAAACTGAGAAAGAACTTGTATCATAAATTTTGATATGTAAGTTAACAGGCAAGTTGCACTTACTGTAAAACTAATAAATCTTTTTGCAGAATTTGGCTGAAAACATAGAAACAAGGAATCACATTTCAACTAGACTGTTGTATGAATACAAATTACAGTAAAAACATGTAAAACAAGTTCATAAATCTGTGTTTAATAACATTTAGATCACCATAAATTTGTTAACAGTAAATTAGTTTTTTATGTTAAATGTTTAAATGTGTTTTTCAGGATATTGAAACTTATTTATCATCAGAAAACAAAAAAGAGGCTGATGTTGTCAATGTAAGACTCGAAAATATTAAACTTAAAAACAAATTAAAGAAGAAAGAACAACAACTTAAATCTAAGGTAAGATAGATAAAAGTATATATATATAAATATGCCAGAATTTTCATTGATCAGTGAACATCAGATATTTCTGTAATTTTAGTAAAATTTTTAACATGATTTATCACCTGTAAAATAGGAAAATTTTCAATACCTGAGAAATAAATGGCAAGTCTAGATTATATTCATTGCTCCAAGTCGGATCATATTATATATACATCAGAATACAACTGTTTATGTAAATGCATCTTTAAAAATGACAGGGTACACATAGTCATGTCTGTTTTTCTGGTGGATGATTTGACATAAAATCAACTTCATATCAGTTGCTTGCCTCAAAGTCTTACCTAACAGTTAGGATTTTTGTCTCACTAAATAGCAAAGAAGTGAAAACAACAATATAATTATATGTACATTATAAGTTTTACCCATGTACTCATTTGCATCATCTTTTTATACTAAGGTTTTAGATTCTAACTATTGTGTAAAATCAAGGTCAGGATTCTGAAACAGTATTTAGAGAGGATTTTAGAACAAATTAAAATTCAAATTTTAAATTATTTTTTATTTATCACTAGCTGTTTCTGTATTTGCTATTTTTATATAATATAGGAAGAACTAGCTGCAGGTTTACACTTGATAGATTTTGAACAGCTGAAGATAGAAAATCAAACATATAATGAGAAAATAGAAGAAAGAAATGAAGTAAGTACATATAATCTACATATTATGTTTTAATACTAGAAACTTCCTATGATCTTTACTGTTATTTGGAAAATTTACATATTTAGGAGATTGAGTGATACATGGTCAAGTCTAATCACAACTTGAAAATAGAAAGTACAAAGTAATTGTCAGTTTTTTTTACCAAGCACTTGGCATGAACTGAAAGTTGTAATTTTCAATTTGGTCTTGGCATTACAAAGAACACTCAGTGTTTAATGATAAAATTCTTCATCGTCATTTAAAACTGGCAACATTTCAGAATAATCTTTTGTCGGTTAATCAAAATAACTTGGTGAACTTTAGATAAAGGAGAAAATTCCTGTCAATTTTAAAAAACCTTTTAAACAGCACAGTATTTCAAGTTCAAATTCTATTTTATCTGACATTTTTTTCTTTTCTTTAAAGAAGTTTTCCTTAATAAATTGTCACTTTATGAAATAAATGGAAACAATTTTATAAGAAGGATTGTAGAATCAGATAATAAAGTGCCTCAAATCTAACGGTAGTTTTTGTTTTATCATTATTCAGGAATTACTGAAACTTAGAAAAAAGATAACCAGCACAGTACAAGTACTAACTCATTTAAAAGAGAAACTACAGTTTGTACAAGCAGAAAATCAAGTACAGAAGGGTACACTGAGAGAGGTAGAAAGTGAAGTAGCACAGGTAATGTTTTTGACAGGGAGTACTTAGACTTCCAGAGCACCCGGTCTCACTTTTATAAAATTACACTTAAACAAGTATTATTGTTCTGTTAATGGACATTTCTAAGATTTATATATTTTAGAAAAAATTTATACAAAGACATCCTTATGTAAACATTAATTGACAAGTGCTTTTTTTAAGCAAAAGGTGAAATTACATTTCAAGAAAAGAGCTTGTTTCATTTTTATATAGACTGATATTCATTGCATTGAATTTCATTTAGAAGGTTTTGCTCTGTATTCTGTTAACAATATCATTCCTGTTTTATTTTAAATAAAATAATTATTAAAATAATTTATTTTATTTTATTTTCGGTTTAAAGTTGTGCATGATTAACACAATCTTTTTAACTTGTTTTGTTTGCAGTGACAAAAAATATTGAACTGGCAATCACAAGAGGTAAATCTTAATGATTTTTGAACATTTGCAACCAAAGTGTTCATGTTAGTTATTTTTCTTTTTTTCAGAAAAGAGATATTTTATCGAGAACAAAGCAAGCAAGGGATGCTTTACGTATTGATAATCAAAGACTTCGTCAGAATTGTGGTTTATTGGGTAATGAGCCATTGCTTCGTGATTTCGAGGAGCGTAAGGATGAGGGTGATGATTTAAGACAAAGACTAGAAAATTTAAAAATGTTTCATGCAGAATTAACATTAAATTGTAATCAAGTGCGTAGAAAAATTGAACAAGCCCAGGCGGGAAGAGGATAACTGTTCATAAAATGTTGAATAGCTGATAAAGAATATCAAAACTGTGTATGAGGAAATACATCACATGATCATTAGTGATACATTAGTAACATAAGCTTATGCAGAAGGAGGATGAATTAATTGTATATCTTTATAGTGAAATATCACACATGTCTATCATTGATACATGATCACTGATTAGGCTGTGAAAAATGTATATAATTTGTAAATATTGATTGAAATTGTAAATTTGTATATAGATATTGTGAATTTATTAAATTATGATAAATGTTTTGTGGCATTTTTTTAGTATCTTTATTCTTGAGACTAATAAAAATAATATTCGTCTTCATTTTTATATAAGAGTAGGTATGGTAAGGTGTCTTAGGCACCCTAAAATTTAAATACATGACAAACTACAAATCCAAATATGTCTCTTTAGTTAGAAAAATGCTTTAAGGTTACCTTGCTTCATAAAACGTCATAAAAAGAATGCAAATTAATATGATTCTCTTTCCTATTTTGACTAGATATTGTATTATTTATGCCATTTTTATTCAGCATTTGTCTGTGTTAATGCATTGCAACATCTAACACGAGTTTGGTGCATTTAATTTAGGATGAATATCATTTGTGTATGAGCCAACTTCTGTAGCAATATTAGTTCGATTTAGAGGTTTTATGGAGTTTTAGCAGACAAAAACAATGAAAATGACATCATTTTCAATATTTTTTTCAAAACAGCACTGGTAGCCATTTTAAATGTGCTAACATTTAAAACCTTACTGATCCAGCTTGCACCTTATGACACCTGAATTCTGCACCAATTATTGTTTACCTATACAATTATCCTGGATAGCTTGTCATCCAATTGGTTAAGAGTAAGGTAATTAATCTTAAAAAGTTTTGATGTACATAATGTTTGAGCTAGCTGCATTGGTCTATTATCAGTATGTGTTGTGCTTTTGGTGGCTTTTTTTTAAAGAGAGAAAAAAAAAACAAAAAACAAAATCAAAACATAACTTTAATAAAAAGTTGTTTAAAGGTTGGAAATTTTTAAAAATCCTGAAATAATATCATAAAGTGTAATAATTTTGAGCAAATTTGATAAAAGCTAGCCAATATATTTTCTCCTAGAGTGTAAGCAATTGTTTGTATTATTTAGACTTATAGCCATTGAACTTGAGGATTATTCAAGTCAAGTTTGAACAAGATTTGGCTAAATACATAACCTCAACAAGGTCTTCAAAGGTTAAATCTAGTGACCTATATATTTACTAAAATGACAATAAATGGATCTAATTTAGCTTTTGTCAAGAGGATAAATCTGGTTAGGTTTGATGAAAATTAGTGAGTAATCAAAGTTTTTCAATGATTTGACTTAGTGATCTACATAGTAATCTAACATGGCTAAGGTATAAATTGATTTAGCGATTGTCAAGATAATTTTGAGTCAATTAAAGAATATTTAACTGAAATTTTGGCCTAAAAAAACTGCAAAGGTTTTAATACGCCCGTCAAAGACGGGGCGTATTATGGGATCACCCTTGGCGGGTGGGCATCCGGGCGGGTGGGCGGGCGGCGTACTGGCGGCGGGTTTGTCCCGCCCATAACTCTGACATCTATGGTCAGAATGACTTGAAACTTGGTATGCTTACTTACCACAATGATGCCAAGTGCAGTGCTCAGGAACCGTAACTCTAGCTTCCTTAATTTTTGAGTTATTCCCCTTTGAATGCTGTTAGCATGTTTGTCCGGATCATAACTTTGACATCTATGGTCAGAATGACTTGAAACTTGGTATGCTTACTTACCACGATGATGCCAAGTGCAGTGCACAGGAACCGTAACTCTAGCTTCCTTAATTTTTGAGTTATTCCCCTTTGTGTGCTGCAAGAGTACGCGGCGGGTTTGTCTGGCCCATAACTCTGACATCTATGGTCAGAATGACTTGAAACTTGGTTTCTTACTTACCACGATGATCCGAAGTGCAGTGCTCAGGAACCGTAACTCTAGCTTCCTTAATTTATTCTACCAGGGAGCAGATACACATAGAGTTGTAGGCTGAAGAACTTGCTGTCTTTGAAACAACCCAGTATACTAGAGATTACCTCAATTTTGTGATGAAGGTTACAAGAACATGATGGTAAAATTATATAAATGGTGTGGCTGGTGGTAAGTCTATTTTGTTACTGAAAATAATACCAAAATCTCAATAATTACTATTGTTTTTTATTGTACTTGTTGACTTGTGCACTGCATTTTGTATCATTGTGATGAATAATTGAATTGACTTATTGATTATGAACAGCTCATATGAACTGTATAAGTCCCTTTACAGTTCATAATAAACAAAATATCCACATAAATGACTTGCAGATTTGACGGGCGTATCATGCTCTGCCATGCGGAACTCTTGTTCTGATTTGACTTACCCACTGACCCACTTGTTGACCCAACATGGCCAAGATATAAATTCTTTCTGAGCAAGTTATAATTCAAATTTGGCTTATGGTGTGATGATCATGTTTTTCCATGGTTTGTCCTAGTGCCCTACTTATTGATTACACATACATTTTGTATGAGTTTAGAGTAACTGTATATAACCAATAAACTAATAAAAGATACAGTGAAAATGGACCTTGGTACGGTACCCAGGTGGTCTAAACTGCATGCTTATAGAAAATACTACTTAGGCAGAAAGTGTCCTTGCTAAAGTCCATCATGAATGGTTTTCTCCAGATTTCCTCTAATTTTGTCCACTATCCCAGAACTGACTACCTTGTTATAAGTGACGGAACCTTGACTGATTTGTTTACTGCTTATGAATATTCTTTGCAAAGTAAAACTAGTTGGTAACTAATGTTTAATACTTTTAATAAGTTTAAATTCAACCCTAAAATAAAATTTTTCAACATAAAATTTAACATTTTTTTAAATCAAGAAAAAAAAATCCATAATTCAAAATCAAAATTTGATAATTAAAATGAAAACTACTCAAATAGCACGAAAACTTAGGGAAATGAAAACTACTCAAATAGCACGAAAACTTAGGGAAATGAAAACTACTCAAATAGCATGAAAACTTAGGGAAATGAAAACTACTCAAATAGCACGAAAACTTAGGGAAATGAAAACTACTCAAATAGCACGAAAACTTAGGGAAATGAAAACTACTCAAGTAGCACGAAAACTTAGGGAAATGAAAACTACTCAAATAGCACGAAAACTTAGGGAAATTACTTACACTTCAAATTTTTCTTTTTAAATTTAAGAAAACTTTAAATGAGGACTGATTGTGAAACTGGGGTTTGTTTTATCTGTTGTTGTGACCTATTGTTCAATGCCAGTATGTTTACTTCTGACAACCTATATTTTTCCATCATATATGATTACATGTATTTCTGTTTACTTCCCTCCACTATTTTCTACCTTGAACATAAATGAAATGGTTAGCTACTTATGTTTTGCCAAGCACATGGATCAAATAACTCACTATTTCCTTCAGATACATTCCTAAGAGCTAATTCCATTTTGTCACAGAATAACAATAAACATTGCTATCCCATGTATATGGACACCTTTTAAGTATCATTATACCACAAACAATAGGTGTTATCCAAGGATATCATAATGCCACAAACAATAGGCATTATCCAAGGATATCATAATGCCGCAAACAATAGGTGTTATCCAAGGATATAATGCCAAAAACCATAGGCGTTATCCAAGTATATAATGCCACAAACAATAGGTGTTATCCAAGGATATAATGCCACAAACAATAGGCTTAAACAAAGATGTAATGCCACAAACAATAGGTGTTTTCCAAGTATATAATGCCACAAATAATAGGTGTTATCCAAGGATATCATAATGCCACAAACAATAGGCATTATACAAGGATATAATGCCACAAACAATAGGTGTTTTCCAAGGATATAATGCCACAAACAATAGGCATTATCCAAGGATATAATGCCACAAACAATAGGCATTATCCAAGGATATAATGCCACAAAAAATAGGCGTTATCGAAGGATATAATGCCACAAACAATAGGCGTTATCGAAGGATATAATGCACCAAACAATAGGTGTTATCCAAAGATATAATGCCACAAACAATAGGCGTTATCCAAGGATATAATGCCACTAACAATAGGTGTTATCCAAGGATCAGATGCTGATATATTCAGGCAAATACTGTACAGATGGTGATGTCTCTATAAGTGATAAAATAATATATCTTGATTTAAATACTGATCATCTCTTTCGCTCTCTCTCTCTCTCTCCTTTATGTTCTTTTTCTGGGTAAGATTCCTGTCTGAGGCTAACTTAAAAAAAAAATTAAACCACAACATCATGTAAGAAATTATTTTATTAACAGTTAACATCTGCAAACAACTTCTGATATTAGGTTGACCACACTAATTCCTAAATAATTCAGTGTACTGTACTAAAGCTGAATTTCCCTTATGAAAATGATTATTAAAACAGTGCTAAAATATACTTCACAAAACCTAAACAAAAAAAAATCACTTCATTTGTAATTGTCAAAATTGTTAATTTTTCTATTTTTAAAGAAATTATGGATGTACAAAAACATAATTATACACTGCCATCAATAAATTTCTTGACTCTCAAAACAACTAAACTAGACATTGATGTTTTCCTGTAAAAATACCTTTATTTTGAAAATTTGGGATGTAAAGGTTTTCACTATTAACCTACACACACTTTCAGAAAAAGTGATCATGTGATATACTGAAACACCAATTCACTATGTTTTACTGATAATATAAAAGATGATAATAAATCCAAGTGACAAGTGATATATATATTGATATATATATATATATATATATATATATATATATATATATATATATATATATATATATATATTGAGGACAGTGTATAATTACAACAAACAAAAATAATACATGTATGTACATGTGTTCAAATTTCAACCACAATTTTACAATAAATCTTTATCATATATATATTTACATTTCATTGAGGTCAACCATTGCCTTTTTTGATTTTGAAACTTAATTTTAATTAACTCTTACAAGAGAATAAATTAGTATGTTTTCTGATTATCATTTTGATCATACTAATACTTATACATATATAAATACAGAAACATACAACATCAGGTTTGCAGAATACAGCTGCAAAGAAAACTATGTTAGATAAAATATCACAAATATACATACTAGCATAAATCTTAAACATGGATAAAACACACAGAATTAAAAAATTAACACAGAATTAAAAAATTGAAACAAGATTATATGGTCCAATATGCAAAGAAGAAAATTACAGTTTTAAAAAAAAATCAGTTCTATAAGATAGTGCATCTGAAAACAGGATTTCAATAAATGGTAAGAATCTATACACATTTGGGCAAAAATACTCATTTTTGTGAAATCTTAAAATAAAATGTTAATAAAACATCTGTATAAACAATTCTGTTTGTTCAGTAGTATAATATTTGTGTGAATGTATATACATTTATACTTTTTCATCATATTTCAATGCTTAATATACCAGAGGCCTGTTCGGTAGGTAGTGAGTGCACTGTGCACTTACCAAAATGCCCGATCATGATCAGGTATCACTGTCAACTATATGCTGCAGACATCTGGTTCATTAAAACAAATTTTAACTGTAAAACTTACAGATTGAAATAAATCAATAAATTTAAAATCATTGTCATTTTTTTGGTATATTAATATTAACATGTATATCTTTTTGAGTTGATTCCTCAAAAAAAATTTTTTTAACAATCATTATGAGAGTAACCCAGGACTGTATCAACCATTTAGAAAAGAACTCTAAGATTATACAATCCTGTTCCTGAATGTCTCGTGTCGTAAAATATTCGAAGTCTGAAAAATTAAAAGTACCACCAATTTCTCTTTTTATATAACTTGGATAATTAAAGAATGTCAGTTAAAAAGATGGCAATTTATATTTTAGGAGCATAAAATTGATGGTCACTGAACAATGCCAATCAGTATCCATCTTGTAGTCTTAATAAATATACCCAATCAGAAGTTTCGGATCAAAAGTTACATCTTAAGATCAAAAGATCAGATCAAAAGTTTCATATGTAAGCAGGTGCTTTCCAAGTAAAGAAAATGTGTAACAAGTGGGACACTGAAATAGGTCACAACTGCTTAAAAAAAGAATCTGTAAGACTTGCTTCTAAATATCTCCTTTTTTTATCTGAATAGAAAAGTAAACCCTGTAACACTCCAAAAATATATACTGGTGATGGTTCTGATTATCAGCATCAGATGTTCTACTTTTCTGACATGAAATGTAACTGTCTTGGCACCAAATCTTCTTTGTAAACTAAATGTATTGTTCTTTTATTACACCAGGTACTGCGCCTTCATCAACGACTTCTACTGGATCATTTGTAAGTAACAAAAACAACCATCATGCTGACTGCCCTTGTACTGTCATGTTGGATTTATGACAAGACTTACAAGCTCTATACTAATGGAACAGTATGCACATTTAGTATAATGCAATAAGTATAACTTTAAATATATATTATATACATTTAAAATGTTTAGATTGTCATACAGAAATTTTTTTAACCAGTTAAAGTGACTATAAATTTCGAAAATTATTCTAAAAATAAATTTTATTATAATCATGATTTCACAGAATTTCTTTTTCCAATATCTACCACAACTATGACAAACAGGTATCTTTAAGACCTTCTTAAAAATACACATAGTTGGATTATATTGACTATGATTGCCACTAAAATTTGATGTTACAGAACTTGTATAAACTAAGCTTTTATTGTTTTCTTGCCTTTACTTCGCAAAGGGATTGAAAATTAATTACAGCGTCATCACGGTTAAGATAAAAAATCAGGATTATGATCAATCTCTAGGTCTAGTTATACAGATTATAAAAATCTTATTTCCACAAATTAATTAACTTTAGATGAAGCCTTTAAGGCACACCTTATGATATAATCCATTAAAAATTAACATTCAATTCTCTTTGTCATTATCACAAAATTGTTTATAATTAGATGTCTCTCCATCACCATCTTTATAAAGTATTATACAAAACAAATCCCAAATGAAAAGCAATACCTAACTGTTGATGATAGGTCATCGTCACGCCAACAAAGGATAGGAGTAACCCCATTTGGTTGTCTAAATTGTGACAATATAAAAATCAAATGTTCATGATAAAAAAAGGATTTTAAAAAACATACACCAGGGACATTTTAGGAATGTAGAAAATCAAATATGAATAATTTTTTTTAATAAAAAAAATTCGTTACCATGCAGTTTGATAAAAAAAATTCACCATGTACAGTTCAATTTTCTCAATCTCCAAAATACTGATATCTGCTACAAACAACTATAACGGAGATATATTCTGATGTATTTTCTGGTCTTGAATTTTTTGCAAATCACAGATTTTGTGACACATATTTCATGAATTTGTAAATAAAAACATCTCGCAACATAAAATATTGTAAAATTTTAAAGTGATAATTTTTTCCTCACCTTTTCATTTTTCTGACTGCAAACACACAAGTTTATCATAAATTCTAGAAAATCAAGTTATCATGATATAAAGATGATGTACACATGAAATGTTATTTTTCAATTTTTAAAAACAAATCATAAAACAAAACAAGTCATAATTTAGAATGCCATGTTGATTTTTTTCTAACTTCTGTCTTCTCTTTAAGTTGATTTGTCCAAAGAAAAAAAAAGGTAATTTTACTGTTAATTCTTCTAATTTCTCTTTCACGGCTCACTGACTTAACACAGGACTTTACATGCGGTTGTATCTGGAAATCTGGTGACGGCAATTTGGACAAGTGTGGACAACATCTTTGCATCCATCCACACAGAATGGAATCAAACAACATCCAAGATCACAACTACAATAAAAAATTAAAAATTTACAATTTTATCATTTCTTCCCTAAAACTCAGAAAAAGTGTTCATTTGCTCACCTACACATATAGGTTGCAAATTAAAATAAAAAATGTACTGAACAAAAATTTTAGCACTGGTTACAGACACCAATGTTCACTTAAATGCATGACCACATGCTTTTCTGTATTATGTAAATGCAAGATATAAAATATTATCATTTTTATTACTATAAATTTTATAGTAAGAAAAATGATAATATTTTGTATCTTTTTTTTTTCTATTCAAAACTCACTTACAAATGAAATCTACCACAAATTCTTTAAAATAAACATCTATTGATAGCCACACTGTTCAGTCAGACTTTAGAATGAAACGGGTTTGGTAATTGTCCTTGTGGCCATGAATAACTCATCTAAATGTGGAATTTGACACAACATCTCATGCTGGTTTACATATGTTTCAAGTTTGAACAAATCTGTTCATATAGGGTAAATTATGCAGAAACCATAATATTACAGATATACATTTAGGCTAATATAATATAGGACAGAAAGACAGACAGAAGTGGTGATTCTTCTGACACATTTTCTTAATAAGACAATAATAGTGACTGAATCAACTTACATGAAAATTATACCAATATCTGAGAATATGTCAACACAGAGTCTCAGACGTTCCACTGCATGTCATTAACATCCATAGTAAATTGTCAGAAACTATATATTCACTGTTGGGTACATGCAATATGCTACTGCAACAAATGTTCAGCTAGATTTACATGTATTAAAATATATAATACTGTAACCTATAGCATTGATCTAAACACTAACTCACAGGATGCGCGAGTGTAAGTATTTTCTGTTCCACTCTGCACCAAGTAGATCCTAAATGACTTGTTAGAGTACAAGCACAATGACCCATAATGTCACAGATTAACATCAAAAATTAACGTAATTCTAACACTAAAGCTAATCGGTAAAGCCTCCATAACAAGAAAACCCATATTAATGAACAGAAAACAAATTAGTAAGACACTCTATGATACAAAATAACCAAGACAAAAACCTTTATCAAGTAAAGCATATATAACCAAGACAAAAACCTTTATCAAGTAAAGCATATATAACCAAGACAAAAACCTTTATCAAGTAAAGCATATATAACCAAGACAAAAACCTTTATCAAGTAAAGCATATATAACCAAGACAAAAACCTTTAACAAGTAAAGCATATAAAACCAAGACAAAAACCTTTATCAAGTAAAGCATATATAACCAAGACAAAAACCTTTATGAAGTAAAGCATATATAACAAGACAAAAACCTTTATCAAGTAAAGCATATATAACCAAGACAAAAACCTTTATCAAGTAAAGCATATATAACCAAGACAAAAACCTTTAACAAGTAAAGCATATATAACCAAGACAAAAACCTTTATCAAGTAAAGCATATATAACCAAGACAAAAACCTTTAACAAGTAAAGCATATATAACCAAGACAAAAACCTTTAACAAGTAAAGCATATATAACCAAGACAAAAACCTTTATCAAGTAAAGCATATATAATCAAGCATATCTGTTTATCAGTTCAACAGATCACAACAGCCCCCTTAAATAATGCATCTTACTGAAAAATCAAGCCATTGTAGATTAATCAAGAAGTCTAATAGCATTAGTTTCTTATAAACAAATCAAAGTCTAGCATGTGTTTAAATGTCTTTAATCTAAAATAGTGTATGATAAGTGCATGAATAATTGTGAACAAAAAAATGAAATTTTAACATAAAATAAGTAAAGATAATTCAACATATTTAGACAGCCAATTTTCATGAATTATGAATTGTTTTAAATACTACAATATTTTAATACAATGATTACGTGACAAAATTTAAAGCAAGTTAAAAAATGATGTTAATCTGGCATCTGAAAACATACAAAATTTAGAAATAAAGAAACCTTTATTTATAGTTTAAAATAATTGTATTTAAAAATGAAATAAACTTCTTTGTTATGTATACATTAAATAAATATAAATGGAACATCAAGTACTACAATTTTATAATTAATTTCATTAATGCATTACAACATAGATTTTATTCAATTAAAATTCAATCATTCTATAACTTTATGTAGTTACTTTTGTTAATATGGGTAATGGTTGTGCAGTGTAGTTATCTCCCTTAGACCATAATCAAACTGCTCTTTTATACAGTTGTTCAACACAAAATACAGTAATTTAAAGAAAACAAGACAAGAATTGTTAAATTTATTCCTTTAATATAAACTTAATGTTTAAATTTTGAAAGGTTTTGCATTATTATTCAAAATTCAAAAAAAAAAAAAAAAAAAAAAAAAAAGCATTTTGAAGTATTCAAAAGAAAACAAGACGCCCATGGGCCTTAATGCTTACCTGAAGATATGTCCAATATTGTTTGCAAGGTACAAAAGACAATATATTAAGTACAGAAACTTTAAAAGTTTTCTGAAGTTAAGAACTCCCACAAAACTTAATCGGAAATATATCCACTCATATTTCATTTATAAGTAGCTTATATAATATGCATGAAGTAACTGTAGTGCAATAAATTATTTCCAAATCATTAATCAATTTCAGTATACTTATGCAGCTATGTCCTTGACCTTTGAACATTTATGACCTTGAACCATATATGATTGTCATGTCAATACCTACTATATTCTAATATACATGCCTATGCATGAAATTACTAGCTTCCAAGACAATTAATAATTTTAGTATTCCTTTGTTGATATGACCTTGACCTTTGAACATACATCCTTGAACCATATATCAAAATGATTGTTGTCACAATGCCTACAATATACTAATACATATGCCTATACAAAAAGTTAACAGTTTTCAAGATAATCAGCAATTTAAGGCTTCTTCAGCAGCTGTGACCTTGACCTTTCAACATTTGACCTTGATCCATATATCAAAATAATCATTGTCGCAATACCTAAAATATTCTAATATACATGTTTATACAAAAAGTTAACAGTTTTCAAGATAATTAGTAATTTAAGTCTTCTTCGGCAGCTGTGACCTTGACCTTTCAACATTTGACCTTGATCAATATATCAAAATAATCACTGTTGCAATACCTACAATATTCTAATATACATGTTTATACAAAAAAGTTAATAGTTTTCAAGGTAATAATCAATTTAAGAATTCTTTTGCAGCTGTGACCTTGACCTTTGAACATATGACCTTGATCCATATATTAAAATGATCATTGTTGCAATACCTACAATATTCCAATATACATGCCTATACAAAAAGTTAATAGTTTTCAAGATAAAGTGACAATATATAATTTTTAGCAGTTTCCCCACTCAGTGCCTTACAATTTCCCCATTTTGGGCCCGATGGCTACCATTTGTGCAAATATGAAAATAGATGACCTAAGGATGTTAAAAATGAAATAACTAAGGTATATCTCTTGTAGATTCAGAGGAAAAGATTTTTAAAGTTTTTCACTATTTCCCCCCTTGTGGGGCCCCAAGGGGACATAACTCCTTCATTTGTGCAAATCTGAAAGGACTTCACCCAGGCATGATGGTTACCAAGTTTCATTAAATTGGCCCAGTGGTTTTTGAGAAGATTAAAATGTAAAAAGTTTATGCACGATGGACGACGCACAGCGGACGAAGATGGATAACAATAGCTGATCTGAGCTTTCAGCTCAGGTGAGCTAAAAATCAAAGGTTCCTACATATAAACAAATTTTAATATGATGTATCATTTATGGCTACAAAAACAATTAGAAGGACTAAGGCATAATAAATGACTTCATGTGGCATTTTATATTTTGACACAACAGTTAATAAGTGAATTCACAGTGTAAAACATACAGGTTTCAGATATAACTTTCTGGTTTCTTTAGTGAATCTTGGTACAAAAGTATCAGTACCTTTTAAAAAACAGTAATTAAATGTTTATTTTTTAAATGAAGCATTATCAAATGCTAAGTCTTATTAATATTTTCTTGTATAAACAATGTTTACTCACAATGCATAACAGACAAAATCTCATCACAAAAACTCACTTGAGTCATTAGTACTCTGGGCCAAGTTTCACAATCACACTTAAGTTTGAAAATATTTAACTCAAATATCCTAAGTTTTCACTCAGCTTAGTATAACACCAAAAAAAACAAAAAACAAAAACAAAAAACTGTGATCAAATACATTTAATATAGAAATCTTATCCAGGGTAAAAACTCAATCATGTCAGACATTTGTCATCTCTTCTGTGGAATTTAACAACCAAACAGAACTATAGCTACCTATGTAAAGTTTCAAGTTTTATGCTGTCATGACTATTTAAAAATTCACAAAATACATAAATTTTTGACAAAATGGCAGTATAAATCTCATCATTATTAAAAATACTGATTGAATAAAATTCTAAAATAAGTCATACATAAAATTTGATCTTACAACACAAGAAATAAATGTAAGTTGTTTCCTTATATAAGACAATAATATGGCTTATTACACAAAACAATACATATTGGAATTTATATAATAAACATTCAATAGTTTCCTCTTGAAGGGGAAACAGGTTGATCAACAACTGTCTTGATATACATGTGTATTTAAACCAACAAACAACATTTTATCTTTTCATAACAATACAGGCAGCTGTAGTTTATCTGTTAATAATCACTCAGGAAGCTGTAGTTAACATCTTCACATCTGTATCTGTACACCAAATCATCTACACAACAACTACATGCGATTCCAGCGTCCTATCTGTTGATGACAATTAGGACAACTGTGATTAACATCTTTACATCCCTCAATAAAAAACGGTATCAAACAGCAGGGCATGCACCTGGAAAAAACAAAACATTCAAATATATATACATAGTGTATAAAATGGCAAGTACAACTGCAACTAAATCTTATGATTTAAATATTCATTCTTAATACTTTTCTTTGCATCTCGGCTCTCATTTGAATTTATACACAGACCAAATAAAAGAAAATCCTGATATGCAGTTATCTGATATTTTGAAAGTTTTGTTCAAATTCAGGAAAAATCACCTATGATATCACTTGCTAATCAAATATGAGGTCAAGCTGAATTTACTTACATACTACATGATGAACAACAAATGATTTCTGCCTCAGATTAAACCCCTCCATTAGAGATCCAAGTGTGAGAAAGTTTGACAGTTTTCTCTGGAACTGACAACTTAGACTCCAGTGAAATAGTCTTGATGGGAAAATAAAACACAATTCTGACCAGCCATAACTTATCTAAACAGGCCATAAAGGGCTCTTACAAGTCAGGCTTTAGACTTTCCCTTATTGCAATTATGAATTGGTATGGTACAACTAAAGACAAATACATGTATTTATAAGATTCACAGAGGTGAGGGATATAAGCTCTATTTTTAGTATAGAGTTTTTACAATTTTATTTTATTGCTTTTCCATTAACTAGATATGTTTCTTTGAAACAGATGTGTCGCCTGGCACTGCATAAAAATCAATCAAAGGGAAATAATTCAAAAACGGAACAAAATAGAGTTGTGGTTCTTGTGCACTGCACTTTGAGTCATTGCCAGAAACATGTACACCAAGTTTGGAGTCATTTGAACATACTACACCAAAGTTATGCTACGGACAAGAAATGCTCTATAAAAATCAATCAAAGGGAAATAATTCAAAAACGGAACAAAATAGAGTTGCGGTTCTTGTGCACTGCACTTCCAGTCATTGCCAGAAATATGCATACCAAGTTTGGAGTCATTTGAACGTACAACACCAATGTTATGCTTTGGACAAGGAAATCCAGATGCCGCAGACGCAGACGACG
Organism: Tegillarca granosa; assembly: GCA_029721355.1. Classification (NCBI taxonomy): domain Eukaryota; kingdom Metazoa; phylum Mollusca; class Bivalvia; order Arcoida; family Arcidae; genus Tegillarca; species Tegillarca granosa. The sequence continues at coordinate 6,152,615 of CM056594.1, read as the reverse complement.
AAAGTAATCCCTATATGTTGCCTAGTCAGGCGACACAAAAATCACATGTATGTCTTCTGCAAGAATTAATCTGCTGAAAACTTCAATTGAAATGTTAAAATTCAATATATTTTTGAGATATGGTATTTAAGTCTCAAATAATATCATGAAAATATATTTCCATGCCAAAGCATTATTTCATTAATTCTGCACAGATTTAACATATAAACCTTATCACTTCTGGAATATCATATATTACAATGGTATATATCATTAGTTAAGGAGATTTCACAGAAGCATTAACCTCATAAATTTGTTCAAATCAAATGTCATGAAATAGTATTAAGTACTATTACATTCAAATGGTATTGTTTTCACCTATAAAGCTAGCAAAAATAAGAATAAGTTTTTTTTCATCCCAGCAAATCATTTTATGAAAATTATTCTTAACAGTGGCGTTTTGATGGAACATATTTACATATCTATGTTCAGCAGAAATGTAGGAAGGGCATCATCCAAATTTGTTTTAATTATACATGTATAAAAAAATGCGAAGTACAATCATGAGGTCTTTTGTATCTATATCAATATTCAAATAAAATCCATATAGACTTTGGACCTATAAAAATGAACTAAAAAATAACTGATTATTATCTTTTATACATTACATAATTCTAAAAAATATATACAGTTTGTATATAAAAGATTACATATTTCCTTTGTGTCTTAATAAGTAGAACAGATTTATTGTTTTAAAGTATGTAAAGACTTAAAATGTGACTGATTCCAACATATCACAATACAACTTCTAAATATTACATACATGAACAGTTCTTTTTGGCAGTTTTATATACATGTATTATACCTAGTTAAGTCCTCGGTTAAAATGAAGTCAATGTTTGTTCTTTCAGCATTTAAAAAAGTCAAGTCACAAAAAAGCCCTCCTGGGGTCATATGCCATATGTGGAGTGGCAGAGTAGCTTGAATCAGTAAAGAAAAAAAATCATTGATTGGAAAGGCCATTTACACCCTTAATTAAGACATATTATTTGTAGCAGTTAGTTTTGAAATAATGGAGAAAATAGAGTACCAAGTTACTTCTAATATTAAACAAGAAACTCAAGTAAACTATCTTATTATCGGCCCCAAGTAGAATAAAAACTTAGGTAGCTAGAGGCAATAAGATTCCTTAACCAACTTTATCTAATTCTATTTCAATCTAAAGCCTCATCACAGCCACTTAAATAATAATAATAATAATAATAATAATAATAATAATAATAATAAACAATATGGAGAACCTTTAAGCATGCTGTTGCAAAAAATAAAACATTTAAATCAATTAAACTAAATGTTAACAAATAAGAAAATTTCAAGCATGCAGTTAGGTATATGGTATATAAATAGATGGAATTTTTTTTTTTTGAATATTTCATACTAGTAATGTACTTAAACTTACCTTTGAATTATTCAGCAAAATATCTTAGCATTAGTTCATCGCCACCAAACCATTTCAAAATTTTTTCCAAATAAACCGATATTAAAATTGCCGCGAAAGTTACCAGTATCAAATGATGTAAAAAGTATTCGAGTTTCTACTTTTGGGGGATCTTGTTTGGCTGTTTTATTAAAGACTTCTGTTGCCTCATTTTCATGGTTGCACAGACTGTTGCCAAGTACATGAATTCCAGTTGTAATTTATTTCTTCTATTATAACATCAACAGGTCATCATTTTTTCTAACATTACTTTCACTGTTAATTTTTTACCATGCAAAATCATAATAACAATATAAAATAATGAAATAACTAAACAAGAGACAGCCTGTATCTCTCAACTGGCAGACAAGTTGCATCTTACTTTATAGCAACAGCAGCCATCTTGGATGCCACAAGAAAGCTGATTTTTTTTTTTATAAACTTTAACTACTCCACTTTGAAATTCCACACTAAATGGTTCTATTTGTCCCAGTAGTTTCATAAGAGAAAATTTTCTAAGAATCAGCTTTTGATAACAGTTTATTTGCATATTCTGCTAATTACAAGCTAATTATAATTGTGAAGGAAAAACCTGTTACAAGTGTTTAATTGCTATCTTGGATGACACAAGAAGTTGATTTATACAAACTTTAAACTAAGTTGCAAGTTGCATCTCATTTTATAATAACAGTAGTTATCTTGGATGCCACAAGAAGCTGATTTTTTTTAAGAACTTTAAACTACTCCACTTAGGGACCTTTCCCAGCTAATATGGTTTCGTTTGGCCAAGTAGTTTTAAAGTTCATGAACACATGCACACACACACTTCGCCATGACATAAGCTCAGCTAGCTAAAGCCAGTTGAGCTAAAAATCATACAGTTTAACATAGTTTAACATCATGCTCCAACATTATATAAAATCATATATTTGGTAAATATGGTAAAACATCTTGTAAAGGAATCAAACCAGTATTAAATAACAAGATGATAACACCCTTATATATCAGCTAGATATCCATCTTTGTCAACATTCATTATGACAACTGTTATGGAAAAGGAACAAAAACCATGGTCTCTGTATCTATTGTAGGGTAATGCTGCTGATCAAGGTTTTTGTACTACTTTGGACAGTGAAATACATTTTACATGCATCAACTAAATTGCCTTCATTCAGACTCTCATGCTGTAACTAAATTTTAAACATCAATTATAGAGCTTCTACAATCAAATCTGCCACTATAGGAGGTGCTTCTAAATCACTTCTTTCATACAAAGAGAATTCAATAGTTTCAGCTTGAACACTTCCTCAAATACAATTTCTAACACAAAAGTCATTACTTTTGTTCTGTATCATCTAAAAATATGACTACCCTGTAACTAAAAGTGAATTTTGAAGTATTTTAATTATTCTTGCTCCATTGTTAATTGTTTAAATCAGTATAAAACTTCCAACTGCAATGACACCTTTTATGAGTTTACTGGAGACCAACAGAGGCAGGTTTGACTGTACATATATATATAAGGTTTCACTTAGGATCTTTGGAATTGATAATAATAAATACAAATAAATCTTACCCAACTAAGCAAAGGACAAGACAGATGATCCAAGCAAATGTTCCAGTTTCATATTGTGTTGCCGTGACAACCTCAGCTTGACAATGTGGACACCTGGTGTGGACAGGTGCTTCACGGAACTGCTGGACAACAGTGACAGCTGGTTGGGCTAAGACGACAGTAGTCTGTCCCTGCTGGGCATATCCAGGTTGAACTGTAATTGTACATCAGGAAAAATTAATTAACTGTTATATCATTTTTCAATTCACATGTTTTAGCAATTTTTTATTGGAAAATGATAAATAGAAATCTAAAGTTTTATACATTTACATGGTAAAAGGTCACTTAGAACATCACAAATATGTACAACACAAACATGCAAAATAAGATATACAAAACAAGACAAACACACACATTAATAGCCTTCTGATTCTGATAGACATCACTAAATACCAATGAGTACCTGTTCAAAGTCAGGATTTTTTATCATCAATGGTCTAATATGTGTGTTGATCTTGTAACTTTTTATTCTTTTTTCATTTTCTACTAAATGACTTTCTACCATTGATGATCAATACTGTGTTAATTTTACATGATTTTACCATGCATGTTTTTGTTAATTATGTACATGATGATGTATATACATTAATCTATCTAAAATAGTGTTATTGTATAACATACAGGTGTCATTATCATACAGCAAAACCCAAATTCACTGTCAATAACATAAGGTGCCATTATCATACAGCAAAACCCAATTCACTGTCAATAACATAAGGTGCCATTATCATACAACCAAACCCAATTCACTGTAAATAACATACAGGTGTCATTATCATACAGCAAAACCCAATTCACTGTCAATAACATAAGGTGCCATTATCATACAACCAAACCCAATTCACTGAAAATAACATACAGGTGTCATTATCATACAGCAAAACCCAATTCACTGTCAATAACATACAGGTGTCATTATCATACAGCAAAACCCAATTCACTGCCAATAACATACAGGTGTCATTATCATAAAGCGAAACCCAATTCACTGTCAATAACATACAGGTGTCATTATCATACAGCAGAACCCAATTCACTGTCAATAACATAAGGTGCCATTATCATACAGCAAAACCCAATTCACTGTCAATAACATACAGGTGTCTTTATCATACAGTGAAACCCAATTAACTGTCAATAGCATACAGGTGCCTTTATCATACAGCAAAACCCAATTCACTGTCAATAACATACAGGTGTCATTATCATACAGCAGAACCCAATTCACTGTCAATACCATACATGTGTCTTTATCAAACAGCAAAACCCAATTCACTGTCAATAACATAAGGTGTCAATATCATACAGCAAAACCCAATTCACTGTCAATAACATACAGGTGTCATTATCATACAGCAGAACCCAATTCACTGACAATGACATACAGGTGCCATTATCATACAGCAAAACCCAATTCACTTTCAATAACATACAGGTGCCATTATCATACAGCAAAACCCAATATATTGTCAATAACAAACAGGTGTCATTATCATACGACAAAACCCAATTCACTCTCAATAACAAACAGGTGTCATTATTATACGGCAAAACCTTATATACTGTCAATAACAAACAGGTGTCATTATCATACAATAAAACCCAATTCACTGTCAATAACATAAGGTGTCATTATCATATGACAAAACCCAATTCACTCTCAATAGCATACAGGTGTCTTTATCATACAGCAAAACCCAATTCACTGTCAACATCTGGCTAGCAGAATGTTATTGTTATAAAGGGGGTTTATCCTACATAGACTTTGAAAAACTGGTATTTATAAAAGTGACAAAATGAATGAAAGGTTAACATCAAATTATACAAGTTTTATGTATATACAGGTAGGTATATATTACTTCAGTATGCCAACACTTGTTTTACATAAGATCAATAAATAATGTACAATAAAAATATCCATGTACCAACTAAGATAACAAATATCTAGGTCACTAAATAAACATAATAAAGGATCTAAGATATTTCTGTATCAAATTGGCAATTGTCCTACCTGGATCAGGTGTGTTATTTACCTCTGTATTTTTTTAGGTTCCTATCTAAATGACAAAACTATACATGAATACTGTATATTAAAACCACCTGCTTTCCTTCTATTGTCAATAAACCTACAACTTCTCTCTCTCCCTCTCTCTCTCACTCTGTGTGTGTGTATGTTTGTGTGTGTGTATGTTTGTGTGTGTGTGTGTGTGTGTATGTTTGTGTGTGTGTGCATTACAAATATTTGTCTTTTCTTTTGCTTTAGTTACAATGTTTCCGCTATAATCAATACAATAAAATATTTACATGAACACTCCTGAAGGGTATTTCTGTTGCCTATAGACTAAAATTTGATTCAAACAAGCAGTTATTTAGATTTTCAAGTCTTTATGAATAACATGCTAAATACAACATTCATGCAGGCAAAATATTCATGAACCACTCACAGTATACACAGCTTAAATGAGACCACATTTCAGCAAAGTACAGTTGATTATAATGTTCTATGACATCCTATCAGTAAATTGTTCCAGAAATTGCAATAATATATGTAATTTATTTGTCGCTCTATATGAATTAATCCAAGAACAAATGTCTGTATATATGAGATGGACTAGTGTTTGTCTGCTATGTACTAGTGCATACTCAGGGCTACAGTGACACATTAGCTCACATACTCAGTACTCTGTAGACCCTGTCACATACTGACTCTAGGTGAATCAGTAAATAATCTGCCCTCTTATCACCAAGAAGTGGATTCTCACAGCCTCTCCCAAAATCGGAAATTTGACGATGATTTATAAATTGTTATGATAAACTCTTATCTGCACTTATAATTAGTACATGTATATAAACAATGATTATGAACAAAGGCTGTCCTATACATATATTTTCTTAGCATACATAAGCTACATGGCTACTAACATATGAATTTTAAATGTGGATAATTTCTTAATGTTCATGTACAATCTTTACATTTTGATTGGTCAAGAGGCTGAGAAGATCTGTTTCAAACAAAAAAATGTTCATATTTAATTTGCATTCCTCTCTTACAAAGCAGTCTTAATTTTCTGATATATGGTTTCATTACTGTGGCAAAATTAGGAAAATCATTTCAATTTTTCAAACAATTTTTTGGTTTGGACCAACAATCCTTAATTTTAAAGTATAATGTACCACTAGACCATGGGTTCAGTAAAGACAGGTTTTACTGTTTACCTGTATTTAGGGTTTTTACAGGTTCTAATGTACCTCAGCTTAGAAAATGCACAGTTTACTTATGGATCTGTTTGGAAGGATTCAATTTTACTCAGCCATTATAGTTCAGTTTAGACAGGTAACTGGTTATTAAGTGTTCCGTTTAGACAGGTAACTGGTTATTAAGTGTTCCGTTTAGATAGGTTTTTTTTTTTTTTGGTTCATCAGAGTTTAATTTGTGCAGGTTTTCTGTTTACTTGGGTTGAATTTAGGCATGTTTAAATTTGTGTGGGGTTCAGTTTAGATGGGTTTATAGTAAACTCAGGTAAGAGTCGAGTTTTATGATTTATTCAGGTTTTGTGGTTACACAGGTCCGAATGTATATCATGATCAATTTTTAATATTTCTATAATCAGTACAGATTTAACCTTATTAAAGGGTAAGTAATTACTGGCTAAACTATTGACCTTTAACTCCCCCCCCCCCCCTCCCCCCCCCCCCTCTCCAAATAATCAACATTCTGACTTCCTGGTGAGAATATAAATATTATCCATTTTATGTAAAGTTTCACAATTATAAGATGACATGTGACACTGGTATTTATAGATATCTTATTTAAACAACAGTCTGAGATGAGCAGTGTAGCTCACCTGTATATCAAGTCTACTACTAAACTATAATGCTTATTTTGATACTAAGAGTATGAAATCACTTTTACACAGAAGACTTTCAAAGTTTCAGGCTAAAACCACACCTTATTTGAAAATTATTTAATTATTGCGTAAACTTGAAAATTGAACAGAAAAACTAATAACAAATGTTTTATCCCTGGCTTCTATTTTCTATGTTTCAAATTTAACCCAAATTGATACATAAATGAACCAGTATTGGTCATTTATAGGTTTTTGCTATTTACAGTAACAGCAGCCATATTGGATTTTGGATAGACAAGTTAGATACAATTTCTAATCTATAACAACTAAAGACCTTCCATACCTGATTCATGTAATTGGCCAATTAGTTTCAGAGAAGATTCAAGATTGTGAACACAAACAGGGTTAACCATGCCATAATTCAAATTATTGCAGACAGCTCATAATAAGGTTTAATTTTGAAATCTGTCAACATGTAAAAGATTTACAAGCCTCTATGAACTATCCTTGTAAACAGGAATTAAACAATGCTAAAAATAATACATTTGTAACATAATGAGCATAGTTAATACCTTGTTTTTTTATCTTTACAGTAGTACACTTGTACCTTGTCTAAGTTACTCCTATATTTTATTGATCAAACATAAAGATTGTATTGTAGACGAAAAACAAAAATACAATTAAATGCTTTGTGTTCTTGGTTTATCAATTATAGCTGCCTCATAAGGAAGGAAACTCAAAGTATCTCTTGTGATTCATCATAGGATACATGATACTTTTGATAATGACTATATAACCAAAAGTAACAAAGAATTGGAATCACTTCTTTTTCTGTCAAAAGTTTAACTAAGACTGGTTAACTGGTTGCATTACGTTTACACTATATCAACAAATTTAATAATGGATTATGTAATATATATGCAAGTTTATGATTGTCATTTAATGCAAGCTTTGCGCTAGTATGCACTTTTGTCACGTTTAGAGTGACCCTCAATGTGACGATCTACCACTGCTAAACACTCAGTACATTATACTGGTATCAAGAAAACAGTATAGACCCATAGCATGAAAAATACCATTTCTCAATGCAAATTGAGTTTTATCTCAGAAGCAGTAAGACACTATTGTTTGACTTAGTCTCAACTGTCTTTCAATTTAGCCTGAAAATAATCACCAATCATCAAGATCTATATGTATCGGTGCTTATGTAGATCTGACATATTAGTACATGTAGAACAATTTCAACACAGCAGTTTAAATTAATTATTAATAAAATTTTATAGATCTACATGTACAAAGATCTGACATATTCATAGGAAAAGTAGTTGAGCTTGAAAATAATCACTAATCATCAGTATATAGATCTAGTATGATCTACATATATAGGTACTTATAGATCTGATATTATCATAGAATATAAAACTTCAGTTTGTTCTATATACTGGCTCTATAGACTACCAATAGCACAACAATTCTTTTTTTTAATTTCCATAAATATTGGAATGCATGTATACTGAACAAATGTGTACAAGAAAGCATTTAAAGTATAAATATTGATCATGATTTACATTCAAATATACCAAAAATGTTTTGACAATTCAGCAGCATAAATTTTTACTTTGATGTACAGAAATTGTTGTGTTGAGATACTGCAGTGATTCACAACCAAACCACAAGTCACCAGCATAACAGTAATCTTGAGGCTGTCAAAATACAAACACTTGCAGATCCAATCAATACAGAGTTGCAGAATTTTTTTTTGTGTGAGCAATTATTTTCCATATCTTACTTATTTTTTGCAATAAAATGTGTGTGCTTAAAGAATATTTTCAGAAATATACACAAAGTAATGCAGCAATTGTGCTGTTTTCAATTTAAAATAAAAACATTGTTTTGTTTTCACTCGTGAAAATATAAATGTATGTAAAAATGAAGAATTTCTAGTCTTCATACATATTGATGCCATTGTTTATTTAATGTATCCAAGGAGCAGACAAAATTAAGAGGTGTCAATTTTTTTTAGTTTTGTCCTATATTATATGATGCAAAGTTCACCATGTTGAGAATTTTGAAAAATACAAAAAGTTCTTTCATGGCTTTGATTTGATGTAAAACAAAAATATTTAGAGAATATGAACCACAGTTCATATTGTTCAGGCTACATAGAGTCTGAACAACAGTTCACAATGTTAAGGGTACACATACAGGGATTTTTCTGGCCACTCACAGGGTCCGGTAAAGGGACCCATTCCCAATGCCAAAAAGCATACATTTTTCCCAATTTTGTAGGTAAAAATTCCCAAATGATCCTGCTTGAGAAATTTAAGAAAAAGAGAAAAACTATATTTTTGGTGTAGCTTGTATATCTTTATAATAACCTGTATTTATGCACATTTTGATTTATACTCAATGAGGATCTGGTAGAATGGGAGCAACTCATGAAACAACTTTCTCAGATGTTTGTATTGAAGCCAGTCTATGAAGATATTGTGTTAATGTCTGAGTGATTTGGTACAAATGAGTGACTACCAGCATTTATCAAAATAGTAAATATTCCAGGCAAAATATTTGATGTGCTGATAATGTGAAAATTTTAAAGTTTAATGAAAATTTTCCCAAAATGTCAATTTTGTCAATGATTTTCCCAATTTAATCCCAAGGTCCCTTTCCCAAAATAGCCAGAAAAATCCCTGACATAGTCTGAACAACAGTTCATATTGTTAAGGGTAAACAGAGTCTGATCCACAGTTCATATTGTTCAGGCTTCACAGAGTCTGAGCCAAATTTCATATTGTTAAGGCTGTACAGAGTCTGAACCACAGTTCATATTGTTAAGGCTACACAGAGTCTGAACAACAGTTCATAGTGTTACAGCTACAAAGAGTCTGAACCACAGTTCATATTGTTAAGGGTATACAGAGTCTGAACAACAGTTCATACTGTTCAGGCTTCACAGAGTCTGAACCACAGTTCATATTATTAAGGATGCACAGAGTCTGAACCACAGTTCATATTGTTCAGGCTTCACATAGTCTGAACCACAGTTCATATTGTTAAAGCTACATAGAGTCTGAACAACAGTTCATAATGTTAAGGGTACACATAGTCTGAACCACAGTTCATATTGTTAAGGCTTCACAGAGTCTGAACAACAGTTCATATTGTTAAGGGTGCACAGAGTCTGAACCACAGTTCATATTGTTAAGGCTGTACAGAGTCTGAACCACAGTTGATGTTGTTAAGGCTACATAGAGTCTGAACAACAGTTCATAATGTTAAGGGTACACAGAGTCTGAACCACAGTTCATATTGTTAAGGCTTCACAGAGTCTGAACAACAGTTCATATTGTAAAGGATGCACAGAGTCTGAGCCACAGTTCATATTGTTAAGGATGCACAGAGTCTGAGCCACAGTTCATATTGTAAAGGCTTCACAGAGTCTGAATGTTAAGGATGCACAGAGTCTGAACAACAGTTCATATTGTTAAGGATGCACAGAGTCTGAACCACAGTTCATATTGTTAAGGCTGTAAAAAGTCTGAACCACAGTTCATGTTGTTAAGGCTACATAGAGTCTGAACAACAGTTCATAGTGTTAAGGGTACACAGAGTCTGAACCACAGTTCATATTGTTAAGGCTTCACAGAGTCTGAACCACAGTTCATATTGTTCAGGCTTCACATAGTCTGAACCACAGTTCATATTGTTAAAGCTACATAGAGTCTGAACAACAGTTCATAATGTTAAGGGTACACATAGTCTGAACCACAGTTCATATTGTTAAGGCTTCACAGAGTCTGAACAACAGTTCATATTGTTAAGGGTGCACAGGGTCTGAACCACATTTCATATTGTTAAGGCTGTACAGAGTCTGAACCACAGTTGATGTTGTTAAGGCTACATAGAGTCTGAACAACAGTTCATATTGTTAAGGCTGTAAAAAGTCTGAACCACAGTTCATGTTGTTAAGGCTGTAAAAAGTCTGAACCACAGTTCATGTTGTTAAGGCTTCACAGAGTCTGAACCACAGTTCATATTGTTCAGGCTTCACATAGTCTGAGCCACAGTTCATATTGTTAAGGCTTCACAGAGTCTGAACAACAGTTCCTATTGTTAAGAATGCACAGAGTCTGAACCACAGTTCACATTGTTAAGGCTTCACAGAGTCTGAACAACAGTTCATATTGTTAAGGATACACAGAGTCTGAACCACAGTTCATATTGTTCAGGCTTCACAGAGTCTGAACCAAATTTCATATTGTTAAGGCTGTACAGAGTCTGAACCACAGTTGACTGTTGTTAAGGCTACTCAGAGTCTGAACCACAGTTCATATTGTTAAGGCTATGAAACATGGTCAACTTTTGTATTGGAAAATTGTTTCTCTTAAAATATGTTAACTGCATGACAATGGAAAAAAATGACTTTATTTCAAAAGTGGATTGGATGAATAGAAATAAATGTTTAGTAAATGTTTGCTTTAATAACAACTTGGTCTTTAAATATTGACCAGTTTAATGATATTTTAAATTAAATATTTACAATTGAAATCCATATTAAAGTTTGGGCCATAATAATCACATTAATAGTCATGTTAAAATGAATGTGTTTTAGAAGTTTTTTAAATTATTTTAAATGTCAGAATCAAATTAGACAAAGTTTTTAAATGAATGTATGATACTTGATACAATGAGCATACATGCACCTTACACAAAAAGTCCAAAGTCTGAGCTATTTGATACAGCATTGTAACGGATAACCTATATATAAATAGATACTAGTATACCGGTAGACCAGTTTAGAAAGTACCTGTTGTGCAACACATTAAATTTGTCTTTCTGTTACTCTTAAGCAGGTGAACTTTAGCAAATGACTGCAAACCCTACTTTTGTAGTAAAGTTACAGATTAATAAATTTTTTTTAAAAAAAAACTCAAAATTTCACAAAACACAAACAAGCTGAGATAGATTTCATATCTTCCCTATATGCTTTTATATTGTTACCTTGAGGAAGTTAATCAAATAAGAGTTTAAAAGTACATGTAAGCCTAGCATGCAAAGATAAACAAGCTACCAGTAATATCTCTTCATTCAGCATATCAGACAGGCATAACACAAAACCAACATTTCAGCATTACAGACTTATAACTCAATAGTGATTAACTCAATAGTAATTAACCCTATCATATTTGTCAGTACAATTATAAATTATAAATTGTACTAGTAATGCTACTGCAGACTAAAGACCTAGACTTGTTTTTACACATCTGATAAGTCTGTATGCCATAGGCATGTTACTGTTGTTACTAACAGCAAGTCTGCAGGACAGAGGTTTGAATCTGTTCTGTAATACCAGGTAAAGGACTGTAACTGTTCTTACATTCCATGTAATTTGCAAGTCTGAAGGCCAGATGTCAGTACCTGTTATGTTATAACCTTTCTAGTCTATAGGCATAAAGCCTGTAATATTTACCATGTAATCTAGTAGACCAGTGGCCTGAATCATCCTGTCTTATCCAGACAACAAGACTGTAGGACAGAGGCCTGTAATTGTTCAATAATATCTAAAAGTCTGTTGATCAGATGCCAGTAACTGTTCTGTCATCTCATCCTGGTTATAGGACTAACTGCTTTTTTACATTTCTAACAAGTCTGAATGACCATCAAGGGACCTGTAATACTTCTGGTATAAATGGCCAGTCTGTATGACAAAGGTCTTTAACTTTTTTGATATGTCCAGACAGTCTTTATGACAAAGGTCTTTAACTTTTTTTGATATGTCCAGCCAGTCTGTATGAAAGAGGTTTTTAACTTTTCTGATATGTCCAGACAGTCTTTATGACAAAGGTCTTTAACTGCTTTTATATGTCCAGCCAGTCTGTATGACAAAGGTCTTTAACTTTTCTGATATGTCCAGCCAGTCTGTATGACAAAGGTCTTTAATTTTTCTGTTATGTACAGTAAATACTAGTTAGCGATGCCTCTGATTACATACTTTTACTTATATGTTTATTAATTTATCTCTTTTTTTCTAGGTAAGTGCCTAATAAATCAAACTAATGCCAAAAACACTTTAAAATTTTACAGTATGTAATTTTACAGCTCTGTCACAAGCTATCTTGCTTTAAATACCTTCACATCAGAATCCTTTTTAAAAAAACTTTAACCAGACTTTTAACAATGGATACAAACAATAATCGTTAAAGTCAGTACCACCATCATCTCCAGTATAAACTTTCTAGTACTTTTTAAAGGCTTTGGTTTCAACATCACTTGTTAACTAAGATTTCATTTTACTTAATTTTTGGCAAATTTTTGTTGGCTTTCCTGCACTAAAAATAAAAGTTTCTGATAAAACTAGAAACCAAATTCAAACGCTTAAATGATTTTGAAAATGAAATATCTCTTAAAAAATAAAGTCATTCTGGTTTAAATGTGTCAAATGGTTGTTAAGGAATGATAGTGAAACTGGGACCAAACAAGTTAAAATGGTGGCATTATACATTATATAAGTTTAAACTGTAAATTGAAATTCAGGAAGTGTGTGCATGCATATTTAAATGTGTTTGGGTGAGAGAAGATATAAAATCAAAAACAAAAAAAATTTTAACATAATGTGAAGAGGTTAAAAGTTCAATTGTTAATTAGGGGTAAAAGGTATAAAACTAATCTAAGACCAACATGTGACATATAAAACAAAACAAGATACAACACTACAAAATTTCTAGGTTTTCTTGAATAAATAAAGTCTGCAACAAACAATAACTGTATCATACCTGGCTGTCCGTAGGGTTGTCCATAAGGTGGCTGACCGTAAGCTTACAGGTGAAAAAATGAAAATTTTTAAACAGTATTAAAAATTTTATTTTTTTTAGAATTATGTTGGCAAGGTATTATTTTAAATCAATAATATGTGATTGTAATTATAAAACAAGAATGGAATTATCAATGTGTCACATTATATTCCATGCTGTTTCTAAATTATTTATGTGATATAAATTTGGATAAACACATGTTTTATGGGAAAATGTCAAATTATCCAATGTTGATAACAGTACTGCACAAACATTTAGGAGTACCATGTGGTACACTGAGTGATTATCTGACTCTTCCTTGATAATAAGGGATGGTGAAATTTTTTTAATGTTTACTGCCGATAACATACTAATAATTCAGACACTTAAAAACAACATTCTGGGTGTTGTAGATGTTTGGACAAAAGTGTAGACACTGCAGCTGAATTAAGCTAGGAGCTGAGAGTAAAATTAGATATTTCATCTAAGTTATATCTTTATACATGTACTTGCTTAAATATAGTCTATCAAGTGAGTAGACAGTATAAAAATACAAGGTTTCAATAAGATATTCAGACAACTGCTAGATTCTATAAATACACTGACATAGTTGGGATGGTCAGGTTTTTGTTAAAAAGTGGGTTTTAAATCCAATTTCCTTTAAATTGAAAAACTTTACTTAGCTGAAGCTATACACAACCATAACTGATATGTACATGGACAGAGAGTCTTCTAAAAACTAAACTGTACAACAGTGTGTCTATAGTGTCAATATTAGGATGCAGAAAACATCTTTTCTGATAGTTTTGGAACCATTACTTTTGTTTATATAGAAAACTATTCTTACAAGCTGAATTATAAACATGTTTACCATGAAATATAATATGTTGATAGTTATAGACATTGCTTAAGCCAAGGAAGACGGGGAAAAGGTATACCTAGTGTCAACAAAATCGACTTCTCACATGTATAAAACTTATCAAAATTTTAGTTTGAACACTTTTGGACTAGGGGCTTTATCATATAAATCACCAATAATACCTAACACAATCAAGTAAAATTGCAGTGAATGGATAGGTATATTACATAATAAGTGAAGCTTTAGACTGCTGAATGTATACTAGTGAACATACAGTTCAAAATTAATGTTTCTGCTATGAACAAATGCTCAGAACTAAGTACACAATAATAAAATAACTCACCTGGTTGTCCATATGGCTGTGCATAACCTACAACAGAAGAAAGATAATGAAATTTAACTACCTTTATGTTACATACATGTATATCAGCAGTTAATCTATTCTACATTTACACTTTTTATTCCATTTAATCTAAAATCCTTCATTCCACAATGTTTAAATTGGTTAACATTTGACCAAGACTTCACTACAGAATTTATTAATTCACGATTCATTTATTCCAATTTGTCATGATCAAATGGTATAAGAAAGATGGCAAAAATGGACACATAAGAAGAGGTACAATGCCAGCAATTTTTATACACTTGTCATTTCTTATTTTCTGTTTCACAACCTAAACTGCCATGTGCCAATTTTTTCCATCTTGTTATTCCATGTGATTTGTTATTTCACGTGAGCATTACAATTTGTAAAGAATGAATTCTGGGGCAATAAATTTTGGAAAAAATATATTTTTTATGGTTTGCAAAGTTACTTTAATTTTGTCTTCTAGTAGCTTATCAAATAAAATAAAGAAAAGAAAATATAACAGAAAACAACCTCTTACCAACCATTAATACATTGTATTAAAGTTAGTATGCACTTCATAATATATATTTACTACAGCAGCAGGTTCAGATCCATAATTCTCATATTTCAACAGAGTTTAATATTAATGGTTGGCAAGAGGTTGTTTTTCTGCTATAAACTTTTGAAATTTATAAATTCTTTAAAAAAAATCATTGAAAATCATATTGTTTGCAAATTTTGGTCATACTTTCATATTGGATTACTTCTTTATAAAGATTTTAGGCAATATTCGAGTCAGGAGACAAATATTTTCATTTAGAAAAATTTAGATTTCAAGCAGTAATACAATACATAAATTGACATGTATATTTTTTCCAAAAAAATTGTAAGATTGATATTTTTCTACACTTCCCTATTACCAGTACAATATTTCAAGATCTTAAAAAATTATAATTTCCAACTAAGCCTATATACAAATTCTATTTTTTTTCCATTCTGTCTTTGTTATCATGGTAATAGCCAAAAAAGGTAAAAATAATACCCTTATAAGGTTTTGCATTCTTGAATTACCCCAAGATGTCAATCTGCATAAATAATGGTCGTAATCAGATGCATATCAAAAGGTACAAAACTCATATTTTACCTAAATATTCTGGTAACTAATTATTTTTTTAAAAATCAAAAAGAAAATGGTAACCTTTGTTTCTACAAAACATTTTTCAATTACTTATTTTTCCACACTGCCTTAAAATTTGATACTGTTCTCAAATCCATTAGCTTTGTCATGTATCTAGTACATGTATTATAAACTGTTGTGACAGTCTGAAGTTTAATGAAGTTTCACTTATTTCAAATCTGCATAGTTTTTTATCATTGAAAATAAATGCACATACCTTGTGGTGGAGCCTGACCTTGAGGGGGATATGCACCAGGTTCTGCAAGCAAAAATATATACATTTTTAAAAAAAAGTTACTGTACATCAACATATTCTAAAATTGAAAATTCATAAAAAAGGGTACACATGATTAATATCTTATATATATATATATATACACACACACACACAGCCTAAATGTGATATGTTTCAGTTTTAAATAAAGATGTTTGCCTTTAAATTTCTCTTCCTTCCTTACTTTTAGTCTTTGGTCAACATGGATGCAACTTTCAAATTTATGCTAAAACAATTTGTTAAACATGAATTCATCTATCCACTCCTTAATTAATTAGCAAAATAAAATGTATGTATGCTTCATTCTGTCACTTATTTATGAGTGATCAGAGAAAAAATGTCTGGACTTCGAAAGGAAGAGCAAACAGAAAGACAAAGAACTGATCATCTGGTGCCGGATTACAGTTCCAAGTGTAACAATAGTTTATATACTGTTATCTCAGTCAAGTAAAGATAACTTCAGACTAAGGAAACGTTTCCTTTCACTCTGTAATTCATTCACTGTCATTTATTGGAATCTCCTGCCATCATTAGTAATCCTGTCACCATCTCTGGAAGTATTCAAAGAACTATCCAGACTTTACCCCAGTGGACTCCAACAACAGCCATCTGGGTCCTTCTGATCTGTTCAACCCACATATGTATGTAGTTTTAATCTTTTAACCACAAGTTTTTTTATTAATCATGAGTTTTGGAACAGTGATACAGTTTTCTCATCAGTGTTGTCCAACTTCGATTTTGATGAGTACCACCACTGAAGTTGAAGTCATGTAAATTTATTTAATATTTTAAAAAATTGGAATAGATTTCAAAGAGGTTGATATCAAAAAATATGTCAAATGTGTAAGGTTCAACGGAATTTTTATAAATTATGTTATATTAAATTACCTGGTCCTTTTCCTGGATATGGTGGTGGTGGCTGAGACATGGTTTAGATATATCTAGAAGTAGAAAACAAAACAAAATCATCAAATATAATATGTTATATTATGGTAAAGTTGAGTACAAATAACAAGAGGCCCATGGGCCTTAACGCTCACCTGAAGATATGTCTAATAGTGTTTGCAAAGTGCAATAGACAATATATTAAGTACAGAAACTTTACAAGTTTTCTCAAGTTAAGAACTCCCACAAAACTTAATCAGAAATATATCCACTAACTTTACATTTATAAGTACCTTATAAAATATGCATGAAGTAACTGTAGTGCAATCATTAATCAATTTCAGTATAATTATGCAGCTATATCCTTGACCTTTGAACATATATGACTTCAAACCATATATGATTGTCATGTCAATACCTACAATATTCTAATATACATCACTATGCATGAAATTAATAGCTTTCAAGATAATTAATAATCTTAGTATTCCTATGTTAATATGACCTTGACCTTTCAACATATAACCTTGAACCCTATATCAAAATGACCGTCATGTCAATACCTACAATATTCTAATATACATGCCTATACAAAAAAGTAATAGTTTTCAAGATAATTAGCAATTTAAGTCATCTTCTGCAGCTGTGACCTTGACCTTTCAACATATTACCTTGACCCATATATCAAAATGATCATCAATGTCAATACCTACAATATTCTAATATACATGCCTATACAAAAACTCAATAGTTTTCAAGATAATAAGCAATTTAAGTCTTCTGTTGCAGCTGTGACCTTGACCTTTCAACATATGACCTTGAACCATATATCAAAATCATCGTTGTTGCAAAACCTACAATATTCTACTATATATGCCTATACAAAAAGTTAATAGTTTTCAAGATAATAAGCAAGTTCAGTCTTCTTTTGCAGCTGTGACCTTGAACTTTCAACATATGACCTTGAACCATATATCAAAATGATCATCATGTCAATACCTACAACAGTCGAATATACATGCCAATACAAAAAGTTAATAATTTTCAAGATAATTAGCAATTTAAGTCTTCTGTTGCAGCTGTGACCTTGACCTTTCAACATATGACCTTGAACCATATATCAAAATGATTGCTGTTGCAATACCTACAACATTTAAATATACATGCTTTTACAAAAAATTAATAGTTTTCAAGCTAATTAGCAATTTAAGTCTTCTGTTGCAGCTGTGACCTTGACCTTTCATATATGACCTTGAACCATATATCAAAATGTTTCTCATGTCAATACCTACAATAGTCCAATTTAAATGCCTATACAAAAACTTAATAGTTTTAAAGATAATTAGCAATTTAAGTCATCTTCTGCAGCTGTGACCTTGAACCATATATCAAAATGTTTCTCATTTCAATACCTATAATATTCTTGTATACATGCCTACACAAAAAGTTAATAGTTTTCAAGATAATTAGCAATTTAAGTCTTCTTCTGCAGCTGTGACCTTGACCTTTCAACATTTGACCTTGAACCATATATCAAAATGATCGTTGATGCAATACCTACAATATTCTAATATACATGCCTATACAAAAGATTAATAGTTTTCAAGATAATTGGCAATTTAAGTCTTCTTTTGCAGCTGTGACCTTGACCTTTCAACATATGACCTTGAGCTATATATCAAAATGATTGTCATGTCAATACCTACAATATTCTAATATACATGCCTATACAAAAAGTTGATAGTTTTGAAGATATAGTGACAAATATATAATTTCTAGCAATTTCCCCACTCAGTGCCTTACAATTTCCCCATTTTTGGCCCCATGGCTTTCATTTGTGCAAATCTGAAAAAAGACGACCTAAGGATGTTATAAATGAAATAACTAAGGTATATTTCTTGTAGATTCAGAGGAAAAGATTTTTAAAGTTTTTTACTATTTCCCCCCTTGTGGGGCCCCAAGGGGACATAACTCCTTCATTTGTGCAAATCTGAAAGGGCTTCACCCAGGCATGATGGTTACCAAGTTTCATTAAATTTGGCCTGGTGGTTTTGGAGAAGATTAAAATGTAAAAGTTTACGCACGACGCACGACTGACGGAGATGGATAGCAATAGCTCATCTGAGCTTTCAGCTCAGGTGAGCTAATAAATAGATTAGATCCGGTGTCCCTAATTGGCAACGGATCAGAATGGATCACAATATTCTAATATATATGCTATGAAAAAAGTTAACAGTTTTCAAGATAATTAACAAATTGAGTCTTTTTATGCATCTATGACCTTGACCTTTGAACGTATGACCTTGAGTCATATATCAAAATGGTCGTCATGTCAATACCTACAATATTCTGATATATATGTCTATACAAAAAGTAAATAGTTTCCAAGATAATTAACAATTTCAGGCTTTTAATGCACCTATGACCTTGACCTTTGAACGTATGACCTTGAGTCATATATCAAAATGATCGTCATGTCAATACCTACAATATTCTGACATATATGTCTATACAAAAAGTTAATAGTTTCCAAGATAATTAACAATTTCAGGCTTTTAATGCACCTATGACCTTGACCCTTAAACATATGACCTTGAATCATATATCAAAATGATCGTCATGTCAATACCTACAATATTCTGATATATATGTCTATACAAAAAGTAAAAAGTTTCCAAGATAATTAACAATTTCAGGCTTTTTATGCACCTATGACCTTGACCTTTGAACGTATGACCTTGAGTCATATATCAAAATGATCGTCATGTCAATACCTACAATATTCTAATATATATGCCTATGCAAAAAGTTAATAGTTTTCAAGCTAATGCACAATTTATTTTTTATAAGCAATCAATAACATTTCAGGGGCAACAACTCCTATATGCATTACCATTTAGTTACAAACTTTGTATCTTTTTGAATTTTGTCATTCTGAACATTTTCACAATGTTTTGATTTTATATATCTTTAGAATTTTTGAAGAAAATAGCCTAAAACTGCAAAATTACAAACTAGGTCATGACCTTGAACTTTGACCTTGACCACATTTTAAAGGTTATTTTAAGAAAAAGTCAAAACTGAAAACCCCATGTCATTATCTGTTTAAGTAGTCAAGTTATAACAATTTGAAGCCATTTTTCGAAATTTTTAAAATTAAACGCAAAAACGCATAACCCATTTTCGACCAAATTTCACGAAATGAACAAACTATAGGCTTAAGACCCTAGAGAAGCCAAATATCACATCAGATTTTTCCTCCCATCATCGGTTTCGGAGAAGAACATTTTTTAAGATTTTTGGACCCCTAGGTCACCTTGACCTAGTTTTGGTAGCCATGGCAACGCCATGAACAAATCTGAATTGCACCGGCCCATATATGCTTCTGACCAAGTATCATTGAAATCTGTCCTGCAGTTTTGGAGGAGAAGTCGAAAATAGGTGTTAACGACGCACGCACGCACGCACGCACACACGCACGCACATACACACGCTGTGCCATGCCATAAGCTCACATGACCTTTCGGTCAGGTGAGCTAAAAACTAGAAATTTCTGGAACTTTTGGCGCAGTTCACACGCCTGCTGAAGGCACGGTCAGACCACGACTATACTGCGCATGGTCGGTCTAGCAGGTCAAAAAATGCAAAAATCCAATCCAAAATATTCACCTCCCATTAATTAATTTATTTATTTATTTACATTTGCATTAACCATACCTACTAAACAGTCGGGGCTGCGGCCAAGACTATAATGCACATAGTCAAGACTGTAGTAGGTCAAAATTATTATTTATATATTTTTTTTCTAGGTACCTGTAAATATATTTGTTTTATTTAGTTTTTGTTAGTGCTACATCTTTTCAATATCAATTGTGTGACTCCCAATACTAGTGGACTCATAGTTATTAAAATATAATAGGAATATTAATATTTTTGTATAATTTGTTTTGTAGGTGAATGTAAATATATTTGTTTAATTTAGTTTTTGTTAGTGCTACAACTCTTCAATATTTTTATTTTTATTAGTTTTCTAGGTGATGGTACATTTATTTAAATCTTAGTTAAATAGTTAAATAGTTAGTGCTACATTTATAAATGCCTCAAACCACGAATTAAGTTTCGGATTTCAAAGTAAAACTTAATCCATGGTTTTTCATTAGTCCTTTCCTCTGACTGATGATGGCCTAGAGGACTAATGGTATTAAATCTACAATGTATTTTTTAAAAAAAGTTTATAAAAGGCCGAAACTATTCTGGTGCGCACAAGTATAATAATTAACTTGACTAGGATAAATAAAATAAAGGGAAAAAATCTAAAATGATCAAAGCAATACAATACAGCGTTTGATTTCTGGAGTTTATATATATAAACACAATTTGATACTTTATTTAAGTTTTTTATCTTTGTATTCGATGAATAAAGGACATAGATGGCATTTAAAACTTGCCACATTCATAAATTTTTTTTATTATATACAAAAGAAATTTTAAAAGCAAAAATGGCACCAGGATAGTCTCAGAGTATATACCATATGTATTGTGACTTAAATTACATCAACATCAACATTAATATTACACAATATTTATCAATAAATAACGCAGTCACTAGCTATCTAACTTTGGAGTGTTCCTCCAAAAGGAAGTATTTAAAGTTAAAACATGAATTATCTCCCTTGACAAATGGCTGCCGTTAGGTTAAAATTTACATTATCGATAAAAGTACACCAAATTCGAATTTTCTAATAAATTATTACATATATATATATATAGTGAACATAATTTGAACTATATTTTACATTCAAGTGCTTTATTTGGCATATTTCACGTTCCTTTGTGATCATTTGTAATCCTTTGTGATCTGTTGCGATCCGTTGCCAATTAGTGAGACCCGATTAGATCTGAACAGTAGTGAACTGTATGTTTGTATATATTTATTTATTGTCAAGTTTTGCTGGTAAATAACCAACTCCTTTACCACAAAGTATAGTCATAAACCATACCTAGGATACAGAGAGTGTAAGAAATGTGTCATGTGATGTCCATTGTAAATAATTTAAAACAAGTGTCAACCCAGTGCATGTTCAGTTATTTCGGTCTGTTATATATACCAGCATTTCAGTAATTGAAGGGACGGTTTTTCAATGAACATAAACGGATAAAACCTAAAAATGCTACAAAATGGTAGGTCAATGCTCAGAACAAATGTAACATAATAAATACAGTTTGCTTTTAACAATTACACAATTGTATTAAATGACAAAAATGAATTATGATCAAAATGATAGCAATATGGTAAAGAATGGTACAACAGGGCAGGGCTTGACATTAACTTTTATACCTACTTGCCCAGTCAGGCAAGTGCAACTGAAAATTCACTTGCCCGCCTAAATTTTTTACTTGCCCTACATTTTTTTTGCCCTTTGGTTTTCTTTCATTTCAGGTCTTAAAATCTCTAAGAAAAGACCCTGTTAATCCTGTTTTAATCATTTACAGAAGACTGAATCAATCTTGTTTTATTGAACTGTAAATAAATCTTCATGATTGATGTTAACTTATTGTTTTGACTTTACTCACTGTAGTTTTAATTCAGAGTGTGATAAAAAAAAATTATAGTTATACCATCATTAGTTTTATAAAGAGATGTTTCTTCAAAAACGACATAATGACTTGTTTTAATTCGGCCATATTTGCAGTTTCTATTGTCAACAATAGACGAAAACATATTCAGCGCTGTTTGGATTAAATTAAGTGATATAAATAGAATAAACCAATCAAATATCTCGTTTTATACATGTTACGGTTATTTACGACATGTTCCAGATTTAAACTCTTAGAGTCATAGAAAATATACAGAAGTATGGTGTGCACTTTAACATAAAAATTCAGGAAAAAAATCTCTCAGAATTTTATGTCAAAATGACAATTTTAATCATCTATGGCTAAAATTTTCACTTGCCCCGTCGGACAAGTTTAATCTGAAGTTTACTTGCCCGACCGTCAGTTTTACTTGCCCCGGGCAAGCGGACAACCGTTAATGTCGAGCCCTGCAGGGTCAAGTTATATGACAATAGTTGTGTACCATAATGCTGATCTTTTAAGTTTCCATTATTATAAATCTGTAGATGAAAAAATAAGCATAATTTGTAGACAATGAAATAATTAATTTTATTTGACAAAATAGTTTAATCATGTGAACAAATATAACATATCCTCTGTAGATACCAAAAAGGTTTAGCGACCAAAGGTTTCTCTATCAATGCCCAGTACTTTCGGGGATATTTAAGGGACAATATCGTCAAAGAAATGCCTGTCGATCTATCGATACCACAGCAACAATGGAGTATTTTCCGTAGATTGGATTTACACAATTGTAAACAAAAAATTTCAGGTTCCCGTGATCGATACTGGTAAGTAGATAATAAATTTTAAATAACGTTTATTAGTATCTACAAAAAAATGACACGTTCGTCAATTTAAGGACATAATCTTTGTTTAGATACTTACATAATTTCTGTGATAACCTAAAGTATCACAAATCTCTCTGGAAAATGCTAATCACAAATCAGTTTTTCCGGTGAAGTAAAACTTCCTGAAAAACCTTATCAGTGCCGTGTGCAAAATTTGTTCGACTTTCATGACAAAATATTAATTGGACTTCAAGAAATCAAGGAGGTCAGTGTAGTAATAAACACGCACATTTTATTTATTTATTTATTTATTTATTTATTTATTTATTATTTATTTATTTATTTATTTATTTATTGTAATGTTGCGATGACGATAAGTCACGGTTCAAATAATTACAGGTAGTTTCATCATCTTAGTTTTGAAATTTTACAAAAATCGTTATTCTTTCGGATCTTTAAGTTAAACTCTCGTCATCTTTAATCCCATTCAACGTTTTATATTACTTAATTCACTTAAACCGATCCTAGGAAATGAAGTAAAACAATAAATATCTAATATCACTGAAAACAAAAAAATGAATTCGGTGCCGAACGCCGAAAGTTTCCGTTTGTATCCAATTAAGAAGATTGTCATTATTATATTCATAAATTCAAACAAGGATCACACGACAATACTTGATAGGATTCAGAGAGCTCTATGGGTTTGCAAATCGACAAATTGAAGTTATCCGATATATCAACATCTGATTTTAGCGCATTTGGGAAGACACAGTAACGATAATGACTCCTTAGCAGTCACATTTCCGCTTATTCACTAACTTAAAATTATCTCCTTTAGGACGAAAGAACAATAGTTCAAAATTGACGCAAAAAGGAAACCATAAACACGCTATCGTATTTTGTCAGGAATATTCTATAATAAATGACCACACACTGATTTTGTCAGTACTGAATAACATATACATACATGTACATGATAATATTTTCATATCCGATGGCATGGTACAAATGTCTAAAAAGACTGTTTGAGCAATGAATTTAAAAAAAATCTTGATTATTTAACCTCTATTTAGTAATCATATGCATCAGTTTTCATGTCGAACTTAGACGTTCTTATTTATCAAGGTTGCCTATTTATCTTAAAAATGATTTTAATAGCCGAACAATTTTTTATTTTAACTGAATGAATGACGTAAATTTTATGTCACATTGTGGAATTTCGCAATGTACGCTTACGAATAAACCAAGCAAAATTAATAAAATAATAAATTTCTATTAAATTAAGAATTTCTTAATATTCAAATTTAATCCCTTAAAATGAAGCGATCTTTCAAGTTGATAGCAATCCTGAGAATGGAGATAACAGCTATATTGACAAATTCCCTCAATCTAATAAAAAAGTAAAAGTCGTGATAATTTACCCTATTATTTATTTATTTATTTATTTATTATTTATTTATTTATTTTAAAGTTGACATCAAATATTAGTGACTCGGGAACCATGTTTATTTGGACTCGCAAAGTACAAGAGAGATAACTGCAGGAAATTAGTTGTAAACGTTCTAGCAAGAGTTATTGCCCATTGCATTTCATAATGCAGAAAATTCGAGAAACATCTTGTAAAGAACATGACGAATCATCGAGATAAAGAATATTCTCAGTTATTCGACAAATTACGATTATAGTATAAATAAAGTTAAACCTGGCAATGAGGTTAGAATTCATAAACGACTGAAACTGTTCAGTGCTTGCTACAAATACATAATAATTTCTGTGTTAAAAAGTAACGTTCACAAAAATGGTGAAGAAAACTCCAGCTATCGGTATTGACTTGGGTACAACATATTCATGTGTCGGAGTATTCCAGCACGAAAAAGTGGAAATAATTGCTAATGACCAGGGAAACAGAACCATACCAAGTTATGTCGCATTTACAGACACAGAAAGGCTAATAGGTAAGTCTAATATTCTTGAACATTAATCATACATATATCTATCAATTTAGACTATTTGTTCTATTTGTGATTTCACTTTGTTTTATATTTTACGAGTCAAATGTGTATAATCACTTATAATTTTAAAACTCCCAAAGTGATGATTTAAAGAATGTTGATTCTTTTTGCACTGAAATTTTTCAACCTTAATCACTTGTATGATCATGCTCATTTCTGGAGAGAGAGAGAGAGAGAGAGAGAGAGAGAGAGAGAGAGAGAGAGAGAGAGCTGAAATTGGCGAATTGGCGATTTCTGGACTTGCCAACCATTTTTCTATATTTTAAATGTTCAAAACTTGTTTACAACTGCCTAAGATATTTATTCAAACAACGGCAGAAATTTTTGTCATTATACACGACGCCAGTTCCGTTTCGTGAATCTTGATTGTGTTATATGCGAAATATTGAATTTTTATAAAATATAGAAAATTTTGCATATGAAAGTTGCTCCAACTGTTGTTAAAAAGAGAGTTTTCTACATTTTTATGTAAATTAATTTAATGATAAAAACAAATTTGGTTTTAAATACTTAAATTTTCGTTTTTATCAATTACAGGTGATGCCGCTAAAGGACAAGTGGCTTTAAACCCACAGAACACGATATTTGACGCAAAACGATTGATTGGACGAAAGTTCGACGACAAAGTGGTACAAAGTGATATGAAACATTGGCCATTCAAAGTCATCAACAGTGGCGGGAAACCAAAATTCCAAGCGGAATTTAAAGGTGAAACAAAAACGTTTACTCCAGAAGAGATTAGCTCTATGGTTCTTACGAAGATGAAGGAAACAGCAGAGGCATATTTAGGTCAAAAAGTAACAGAAGCTGTGATTACAGTTCCCGCTTATTTCAATGATTCACAAAGACAAGCTACCAAATGATGCGGGCGTCATAGCTGGTTTGAAAGTTCTTCGTATTATCAACGAACCAACAGCAGCAGCATTAGCCTACGGTCTGGATAAAAATTTACAAGGAGAGAAAAATGTTCTGATCTTCGATTTAGGAGGTGGAACATTTGATGTGTCTATTCTAACTATAGACGAAGGTTCCTTGTTTGAAGTCAGATCTACAGCCGGAGATACTCATCTTGGTGGAGAAGATTTTGATAACAAACTTGTGAAATATTTTACCGAAGAGTTTAAAAGAAAATATGGCAAAGATATAAGCAATAACAAACGTGCATTAAGAAGATTAAGAACGGCATGTGAACGTGCAAAACGGACATTGTCAAGCAGCGCAGATGCCAGTATTGAAATAGACTCACTTTTCGAAGGGATCGATTTTTACAGCAAAATCAGCCGTGCAAGATTTGAAGAACTTTGTTCGGATTTATTCCGAAATACTCTAGAACCTGTAGAAAAAGCTCTCAGAGATGCTAAACTTGACAAATCGAAAATAGACGAAGTGGTGCTAGTAGGCGGGTCAACCAGAATACCGAAAATTCAAAAGATGTTACAGGAATTCATGAACGGTAAAGAGTTAAGTAAAGCCATCAATCCGGACGAAGCTGTGGCATACGGGGCAGCCGTTCAAGCCGCCGTGTTGACAGGAGACCAGAGTGACGTCATAAAGGATGTGTTACTTGTAGATGTGGCTCCATTATCTCTGGGTATTGAAACAGCAGGAGGAGTGATGGCAAAGCTAATAGAAAGAAACACAAGAATACCTACAAAAACTTCCAATACATTTACAACATATTCAGATAATCAACCGGGTGTTACAATACAAGTGTTTGAAGGTGAACGTGCAATGACAAAAGACAATAACTTGTTGGGTAAATTTGAGTTGAACGGAATCCCACCTGCACCCCGTGGTGTACCTCAAATCGAAGTTACATTTGATATTGATGCTAATGGCATTTTGAATGTTTCTGCTATGGACAAAGGTACACAAAAATCAAACAAAATAACGATAACCAACGACAAAGGTAGACTAAGTAAAGAAGATATAGACAGAATGGTTAATGATGCAGAAAGATACAAAGATGAGGATGAAAAGCAAAGAAAACGTATCGCCTCACGGAATCAACTAGAGAATTACATCTTCAGTGTGAGACAAGCAACAACAGAAGCAGGAGATAAACTATCAGAAGAAGATAAAAACAAAGTGAATACAGTGTGTGATGAAACATTTAAATGGTTAGATAATAACTCATTGGCTGATGTGGATGAATTTGAATATAAACTCAAAGAAGTCCAAAATACTTGTTCTCCAGTAATGTCTAAACTTCACGGAGGCTCGTCACAGGGACAACAGTCCAGTAATTGTAGTGGACCAACAGTGGAAGAAATGGACTGAGCACAAATATGAAATTGACAGTATCATTCATTTATTTATTTGTGACTTTGTACTAGTATTTATTGTAAATGTGACTGTTTTAAAACTAAGTATGTGGTACAAAGTCGAATGTACTGGTATTCTTTTGAATGTGACTATCGTTGATCCGTTATAAGATTTAGAATGTGGTACGAAGTTTAAAGCATGCATGTTATTGCGAGACGAGATTTAATGTGTAAAATAAACTGCGACATGACATTGATTTTATTCATTTGTAAACACTTCAGATGTCAACCATCTTAAAGCTGCATTAAGGTTATCAATTTTCTGAATTTTTTTTGATTTTCTAAAAATATATTTTTTTAAAAATTGATATCTTCTAACCACGATCCGTGATATTCATTTTCTAAAATTCCATTTCTTTTAGCTGTAAATAAACGGAATCCTC
The DNA here is from genome assembly GCA_029721355.1 of Tegillarca granosa. NCBI lineage: Eukaryota > Metazoa > Mollusca > Bivalvia > Arcoida > Arcidae > Tegillarca > Tegillarca granosa. The sequence goes on along the minus strand of CM056594.1, from coordinate 6,124,235 downwards.
TGACCGGTTGGTCAGAGTTTTACGATGGTAATTATTAGCTTGGAGCATGCGCACGGATCATGTCGGATGTACGGAAAAACCCTAGAACCGAAAGTGAAACATAACAGATTACATTAATTGTCCTTCATTTATATCCGGATGTATTTGAAATGGTGTTTTGTATCCCTTCCTAAGTCACAAATGACAAATTCAACGAAGTTCTGTGTTTAATTTATCGTATTTCACCGTTTTGAAAGTTGTGTTTAAATTACCCGGGTTTTTGATGACGTAACCATGTTCTAATATTAGATCCAAAATGCTGCATCTCGCTGGGTAAATATTGTGATTTCTGCATTTATTCGAGCTTTTATCGTTGAACCAAATGTAACATTGTTCATTAGGAACATCATTAGTTAGATTAGTACCGTTTAAATTTTTTCTTTGGAAAACTTAATGCAGCTTTAATTTATTGTATTTAAATATTTTGTTTTTACTCAATTATTACATTATTAACTTATTGTTGTAGATCTTTTTATTGTTAGTTTGTGAAAATAAATTTAATAATAAATTTTAAATTTGTAGTTTTAGTTTTACATGAATTGTCTCTTTTTAAATGAGATGATTGTGCCACATTGTACTATAGCAATCAGCTATAGAATCTGTCCTCTCATGTATAGTTCATAAGAAAATAAGAAAAAACGCTGATAAATTACACGTACTAGTTCAATACCCAGAGATCGGGACAGATCCTAGTGTGAGAAAGTTTGTCAGTTCGCTTGCCGAAGGTCGGTGGTTTTCTCCGAGCACTCCGGTTTCCTCCACCATCCCAGAACTGACCGCCTCGAAATAAGTGACAGATTCTTGACTGGGGCGTAAAACACCATAACTCCACTCCACTCAATACCCAGAGACATCAGAGACGCTTGGTATTGGAAATGTATAGAGTACAAGATTGGATGAGTTTAATGATGTTTTACACCCTAGTCATGAGTCATTTGTACCGAATCATTATTTCTGGGATGGTGTAGGAAACCGGAGTACCCGAAGCGACCTGACAAGCTAGAAGCTTCGAACCTAGGCGGCGAAAAGCAAAGTGATCCGTAAGCGCGCGCTTTAGACCAATCTGCCACCAAGGTCACTATAGAGTACGAGAAACGGACACTGATCATATTTATATAACCCTGGGTTTTGAATGAGCACTGACTATTGCGAATTTATATCCACTGTTTATGTGGTCTTCCAATCCTTGTTGTCGTATAAATATTGGTATTGCCATTTCCAAAACCGTCTAAAGAGTGTAAACGTTTTAAAATTGAACAATTTAAAAATACCGAAAAACCATTACATATATACTACTTTCTATTTCATATTGGATCCATCAAATTCAACTATACACGAACCATTTACGGCCATTTTTCTGATTTTGTTGAATGCCGGACACAGCCGCCGCCATTTATAAACTTTGAACGTCTAGGTTTTAGCGGTGAACAAACTTCTACCCCCTCCAAACAATTATCAATATTAGATTTTATTAGGCTCAGTAGAATCAGAGAAGAAGATTTTAAGAAAACAGCTTCATTTAGTCTCCTTTTTGTATGTTCCACTTACGAATGGCGAATAAAAAATTTTTCGCAAATCCATTAAGTGTTTTTTCTCAATGTTCTAGAAAATTATAGAACTGTCTTGAAATAGAAATAACGAATCATCGAGATATATAGCCCATTCCTTGATAACCCATAAACTACACATAAATTGAAATGGGCTCCGAATGGTATACCATGCTCTGTTAGAGGTCACAGCGCCGCTCGCCGACTAGGTTCGAATCCCAATCGGGAATGGAAAAAAATATGAGTTTTTTTTTTTTTTTTTTTTTTTTTTTTTTTTTTTTTTTTTGCAAAGATCGGCGGGTCTCTCCTAGCATTCCAGTTTTCTCCACCATATTTGCATTGAATGCATTGAACCGTCTCTATATAAGTTAAAGAATCTTGGATGCTTTACTCCATTTATGTTTATTATATTTCTTAGATTTTCATTAGTAATTAAATTTACGTTTTCGTTAAAATCATTACTCTTTTCGTGCTCCGAAGTTATGTTTATAGACCTGTAATCCAATTCCGGGCACATCCGATTCAATGAACTTACAGATATCCCGAATCAAATTAGATAAAATAAGAACTATTGCATGAAGAATTCGACGTTAAACATGCCTAGCTAAACATTTTTTTTAATCTACACAATAAAATAATAATGACAGTGATTTCGAGTCGAAAAACTATCTTTTATATTTATTGGAAGGAAACCACCTTCAGAAGCCGATTTCTTCATTTGAACAGTGTTTTAAGAATGACCCTTGACCTCGAATAAAATATGAAATTACGCCAATAATTGACGGGTGGGGAACTTTTTAGGGGTGGGGGTGGGTTGGTGGTTGGGGTTGGGCTGAATCTGATGACGAGTGATTATAGATTAAATTCTTGTTTTACTTATGGAGTGAAGGGGTTAACTTTAGTGTTTCATTGAAGAATCTTCATTGGAAAAAATGTGGAATTAACATATTATGTCCTATCAAACAGTTCTTAACGAAAATGTTCGATATCCGATAAAACCATGATCTAAATCAGCTCCCGGAATATTCACAAATGTCCGTTTTCTATTCGATATTTATCAACATCTCTGCTACTGCGGAAGACTCCGGAAATCAACAGGTGAAGGATTTAGTAAGGTAAGATATTTAAATAATTAATGAAATCTTTAATTTCTATGAAATATTATGTATTTTTATACACTTCATGTAAAACCTGCAATGAAATACTTGTATATTATGTTTTGTCATATTTAATGCTAGGGGTGGGCGGGTGGATGAAGATTTAAATATTCATGATTTTACGATTTTTTTCTCTATACTGTGTGTTCAGAGATAAATATAAATTCCTATTTCCTATTAAGGAAATAGTAGTGGAAGAGATTGGGTGTCGAAATTTGAATATTTATCCATAGTTTTTCAAGTTTTAAGAGATATTACATTTATAACTAACTACGTATTCTAACATTATTGAAGCCATCTTCAACCCCTGTCTTGTGTGTCTATTGATGTGTGAGAAAAATCAATTCCCAGGTCTTTGCATTCAAGTAATAAGTAAATTAACGATTTTGTCTTTAATATAATTATGAGTTCAGTTTCTTTATTATGAATACTTCTAATACAATGTAACAACGTGACTGATCAATATAAAAATCACAGACTTTTAGTGTACTATAATATTTCAATCACAGACTTTTTAGTGTACTGTAATATTTCAATCACAGACTTTTAGTGTACTATAATATTTCAATCACAGACTTTTAGTGTACTATAATATTCAATCACAGACTTTTAGTGTACTATAATATTTCAATCACAGACTTTTACTGTACTATAATATTTCAATCACAGACTTTTAGTGTACTATAATATTTCAATCACAGACTTTTTAGTGTACTATAATATTTCAATCACAGACTTTTAGTGTACTATAATATTTCAATCACAGACTTTTTTAGTGTACTATAATATTTCAATCACAGACTTTTAGTGTACTATAATATTTCAATCACAGACTTTTAGTGTACTATAATATTTCAATCACAGACTTTATATTTCAATCACAGACTTTTAGTGTACTATAATATTTCAATCACAGACTTTTAGTGTACTATAATTTCAATCACAGACTTTTAGTGTACTATAATATTTCAATTACAGACTTTTAGTGTACTATAATATTTCAATCACAGACTTTTAGTGTACTATAATATTTCAATCACAGACTTTTACTGTACTATAATATTTCAATCACAGACTTTTAGTGTACTATAATATTTCAATCACAGACTTTTAGTGTACTATAATATTTCAATCACAGACTTTATATTTCAATCACAGACTTTTAGTGTACTATAATATTTCAATCACAGACTTTTAGTGTACTATAATATTTCAATCACAGACTTTTAGTGTACTATAATATTTCAATCACAGACTTTTAGTGTACTATAATATTTCAATCACAGACTTTTAGTGTACTATAATATTTCAATCACAGACTTTTACTGTACTATAATATTCAATCACAGACTTTTAGTGTACTATAATATTTCAATCACAGACTTTATATTTCAATCACAGACTTTTAGTGTACTATAATATTTCAATCACAGACTTTTAGTGTACTATAATATTTCAATCACAGACTTTTAGTGTACTATAATATTTCAATCACAGACTTTTAGTGTACTATAATATTTCAATCACAGACTTTTAGTGTACTATAATATTTCAATCACAGACTTTTAGTGTACTATAATATTTCAATCACAGACTTTTAGTGTACTATAATATTTCAATCACAGACTTTTAGTGTACTATAATATTTCAATCACAGACTTTTAGTGTACTATAATATTTCAATCACAGACTTTTAGTGTACTATCATATTTCAATCACAGACTTTTAGTGTACTATAATATTTCAATCACAGACTTTTAGTGTACTATAATATTTCAATCACAGACTTTTAGTGTACTATAATATTTCAATCACAGACTTTTAGTGTACTATAATATTTCAATCACAGACTTTTAGTGTACTATAATATTTCAATCACGACTTTTTAGTGTCTAATATTCTACAGGGACTTTTAGTGTACTATATATTTCAATCACAGACTTTTAGTGTACTATAATATTTCAATCACAGACTTTTAGTGTACTATAATATTCAATCACAGACTTTTAGTGTACTATAATATTTCAATCACAGACTTTTAGTGTACTAATATTTCAATCACAGACTTTTAGTGTACTATAATATTTCAATCACAGACTTTTAGTGTACTATAATATTTCAATCACAGACTTTTAGTGTACTATAATATTTCAATCACAGACTTTTTAGTGTACTATTATATTTCAATCACAGACTTTTAGTGTACTATAATATTTCAATCACAGACTTTTAGTGTACTATAATATTTCAATCACAGACTTTAGTGTACTATAATATTTCAATCACAGACTTTTAGTGTACTATAATATTTCAATCACAGACTTTTAGTGTACTATAATATTTCAATCACAGACTTTTAGTGTACTATAATATTTCAATCAGACTTTTAGTGTACTATAATATTTCAATCACAGACTTTTTAGTGTACTATAATATTTCAATCACAGACTTTTTAGTGTACTATAATATTTCAATCACAGACTTTTAGTGTACTATAATATTTCAATCACAGACTTTTACTGTACTATAATATTTCAATCACAGACTTTTAGTGTACTATAATATTTCAATCACAGACTTTTACTGTACTATAATATTTCAATCACAGACTTTTACTGTACTATAATATTTCAATCACAGACTTTTAGTGTACTATAATATTTCAATCACAGACTTTTAGTGTACTATAATATTTCAATCACAGACTTTTAGTGTACTATAATATTTCAATCACAGACTTTTAGTGTACTATAATATTTCAATCACAGACTTTTACTGTACTATAATATTTCAATCACAGACTTTTAGTGTACTATAATATTTCAATCACAGACTTTATATTTCAATCACAGACTTTTAGTGTACTATAGTATTTCAATCACAGACTTTTAGTGTACTATAATATTTCAATCACAGACTTTTTAGTGTACTATAATATTTCAATACAGACTTTTAGTGTACTATAATATTTCAATCACAGACTTTTAGTGTACTATAATATTTCAATCACAGACTTTTACTGTACTATAATATTTCAATCACAGACTTTTAGTGTACTATAATATTTCAATCACAGACTTTTAGTGTACTATAATATTTCAATCACAGACTTTATATTTCAATCACAGACTTTTAGTGTACTATAATATTTCAATCACAGACTTTTAGTTGTACTATAATATTTCAATCACAGACTTTTTAGTGTACTATAATATTTCAATCACAGACTTTTAGTGTACTATAATATTTTCAATCACAGACTTTTAGTGTACTATAATATTTCAATCACAGACTTTTACTGTACTATAATATTTCAATCACAGACTTTTAGTGTACTATAATATTTCAATCACAGACTTTATATTTCAATCACAGACTTTTCGTGTACTATATATTTCAATCACAGACTTTAGTGTACTATACTATTTCAATCACAGACTTTTAGTGTACTATAATATTTCAATCACAGACTTTTAGTGTACTATAATATTTCAATCACAGACTTTTTAGTGTACTATAATATTTCAATCACAGACTTTTAGTGTACTATAATATTTCAATCAACAGACTTTAGTGTACTTATAAATTTCAATCACAGACTTTTAGTGTACTATAATATTTCAATCACAGACTTTAGTGTACTATCATATTTCAATCACAGACTTTTTAGTGTACTATAATATTTCAATCACAGACTTTTAGTGTACTATAATATTTCAATCACAGACTTTTAGTGTACTATAGTATTTCAATCACAGACTTTAGTGTACTATAATATTTCAATCACAGACTTTTTAGTGTACTATAATATTTCAATCACAGACTTTTAGTGTACTATAATATTTCAATCACAGACTTTAGTGTACTATAATATTTCAATCACAGACTTTTACTGTACTATAATATTTCAATCACAGACTTTTAGTGTACTATAATATTTCAATCACAGACTTTATATTTCAATCACAGACTTTTAGTGTACTATAATATTTCAATCACAGACTTTTAGTGTACTATAATATTTCATCACAGACTTTTAGTGTACTATAATATTTCAATCACAGACTTTTAGTGTACTATTATATTTCAATCACAGACTTTTAGTGTACTATAATATTTCAATCACAGACTTTTAGTGTACTATAATATTTCAATCACAGACTTTTAGTGTACTATAATATTTCAATCACAGACTTTTTAGTGTACTATAATATTTCAATCACAGACTTTTAGTGTACTATAATATTTCAATCACAGACTTTTTAGTGTACTATTATATTTCAATCACAGACTTTTAGTGTACTATAATATTTCAATCACAGACTTTTAGTGTACTATAATATTTCAATCACAGACTTTTAGTGTACTATAATATTTCAATCACAGACTTTTAGTGTACTATAATATTTCAATCACAGACTTTTAGTGTACTATAATATTTCAATCAGACTTTTAGTGTACTATAATATTTCAATCACAGACTTTTTAGTGTACTATAATATTTCAATCACAGACTTTTTAGTGTACTATAATATTTCAATCACAGACTTTTAGTGTACTATAATATTTCAATCACAGACTTTTACTGTACTATAATATTTCAATCACAGACTTTTACTGTACTATAATATTTCAATCACAGACTTTTACTGTACTATAATATTTCAATCGCAGACTTTTACTGTACTATAATATTTCAATCACAGACTTTTAGTGTACTATAATATTTCAATCACAGACTTTTAGTGTACTATAATATTTCAATCACAGACTTTTAGTGTACTATAATATTTCAATCACAGACTTTTACTGTACTATAATATTTCAATCACAGACTTTTTAGTGTACTATAATATTTCAATCACAGACTTTTTAGTGTACTATAATATTTCAATCACAGACTTTTTAGTGTACTATAATATTTCAATCACAGACTTTTAGTGTACTATAATATTTCAATCACAGACTTTTAGTGTACTATAATATTTCAATCACAGACTTTTTAGTGTACTATAATATTTCAATCACAGACTTTTAGTGTACTATAATATTTCAATCACAGTTTTTTAGTGTACTATAATATTTCAATCACAGACTTTTAGTGTACTATAATATTTCAATCACAGACTTTTAGTGTACTATAATATTTCAATCACAGACTTTTTAGTGTACTATAATATTTCAATCACAGACTTTTAGTGTACTATAATATTTCAATCACAGACTTTTTAGTGTACTATTATATTTCAATCACAGACTTTTAGTGTACTATAATATTTCAATCACAGACTTTTAGTGTACTATAATATTTCAATCACAGACTTTTAGTGTACTATAATATTTCAATCACAGACTTTTAGTGTACTATAATATTTCAATCACAGACTTTTAGTGTACTATAATATTTCAATCAGACTTTTAGTGTACTATAATATTTCAATCACAGACTTTTAGTGTACTATAATATTTCAATCACAGACTTTTTAGTGTACTATAATATTTCAATCACAGACTTTTAGTGTACTATAATATTTCAATCACAGACTTTTACTGTACTATAATATTTCAATCACAGACTTTTACTGTACTATAATATTTCAATCACAGACTTTTACTGTACTATAATATTTCAATCGCAGACTTTTACTGTACTATAATATTTCAATCACAGACTTTTAGTGTACTATAATATTTCAATCACAGACTTTTAGTGTACTATAATATTTCAATCACAGACTTTTAGTGTACTATAATATTTCAATCACAGACTTTTACTGTACTATAATATTTCAATCACAGACTTTTTAGTGTACTATAATATTTCAATCACAGACTTTTTAGTGTACTATAATATTTCAATCACAGACTTTTTAGTGTACTATAATATTTCAATCACAGACTTTTAGTGTACTATAATATTTCAATCACAGACTTTTAGTGTACTATAATATTTCAATCACAGACTTTTTAGTGTACTATAATATTTCAATCACAGACTTTTAGTGTACTATAATATTTCAATCACAGACTTTTAGTGTACTATAATATTTCAATCACAGACTTTTAGTGTAGTATAATATTTCAAATTTTTAGTCATGTCGGGACAACCGCAGCAGCCGCCACCTTATTCGCAAGGTAAATTTCATAAAGTACTCTCTCCCCCCTCTCCCTCTCTCTCTCTCTCTCTCTCTCTCTCTCTCTCTCTCTCTCTCTCTCTCTCTCTCTCTCTCTCTCTCTCTCCTCCGAAACAAAACAAAAAGTCGTTATTTAAGCAATTTGTATGATTCGTAATTCTAACGCTTATAGAGCATTTTTTTTCAAATTCGGCTAAAAAATTAAAAAATCTTGAACAAGACAGTTTATGAACCATTTTCTTTATATGTTTGTATTTTTTTTCAAAATCTGACAAAAAGCTGTCTGATTGTTGATGATCGATTAAATTGCTATTGTGTTTTCAACCGATTTGGCACTGCAGACCCCGGTTTCACAATCATTCCTTAACTTAAATTTTCCTTACTTTAAATTGGGCAGATTTTAAATCTTAATAAGTTGGTTAATTATTTAGATATTCAGAAAATCCAAGTGATGATCACTTCAATCTTGTAACATCTGTATTTAGTTTTATCATAAACGTTTATTAGTCCCCTACCGGCGAAAGCCGAAGGGGACTTTAGGTTTGCACTCTGTCTGTCTGTCCGTCCGTCCGTCCGTCTGTCACGCCTCAGTTTTCCACACTTCTAAATGCTTTTAGATAATGAACTGATTTTTGGTATATGAGTCTACCATGTTGAGTTACAGATCAAGTTTACGTTTCGTTTCCATCTGCTAATTTTTACGGGAGATATGGCCCTTTGAACTTTGAAAATTCACAGAAATTTTAGTTTTCCGCACTTTTTTTCTACAAGCTTGCAGAAATGGAACTAATGTTTGGTATGTGACTCTACCATGATGAGTTGCAGATCAAGTTAGCGTTTCATTCTGGTCTGCAAATTTTTACATGAGGTATGGCCCTTTGAACTTTGAAAATTCACTGAAATTTCAGTTTTACGCTCTTTTTTTCTAAATGCTTTTAGATAATGATCTGATTTTTGGTATGAGTCTACCATGACGAGTTACAGATTAAGTTTACATTTCGTTTTCATCTGCTGATTTTTACCGGAGTTATGGCCCTTTGAACTTTGAAAATTTACTGAAATTTCAGTTTTCCGCTCTTTTTTCTACACGCTTGCAGTTAATAAATTGTTTTTTGGTATGCAGGTCACTATTACACTCCATATCAAGAACTGTTAGACTAGTGCCTCCTGTAATGTATGTGTAATGATATATTTTAAAACAAAAACTAAATTGCTTTACAATTGACCTAGTAATTATTCTCATTCCACACACTGTCAAAAATAAGAAAGTTTTGGGAGAATTAACATATTCATGATTAAACTTAAAATTTTGGAGAACTCCATTGCTGGTTTTCGATTTTACTATGATCAAGTTTTGCTTTACATCTTGAACACGTATAATTTATAACTATAAATCTTTGTACCATATAATAAGGTACATTTTACCTTGAACTTTGGGATTAGTGAAATATGCGACCGGTAGGGGACTATGTATTGTTTTGCAATACTCTCAGAATGCTTGTTTCTAATTCAAAATGAGATTGCAAAAATTTGCTTAATTTAAAGTAAGGAAAATCTTAATTATGGGATGATTGTGAAACTGGGACTAGCTTTTACGCCAAAGATCAAATTTTCCTAGTTTTACAATTTAAGATTATAATACGTTTACTCCCATGCATAATTGAAGCACAGTTCCAGGAGTTTGAAAACTGATAAAATGTCCCTCTGTGTGACAGAAAATAACATCTAGTTTACCACACTGAAAAGTTGTATGGTAACCCTTACTGAATTTCAAAACAATGAAATGTATAACCCGTATTATTATTTTTTTTAAATGGTAAAATCATTTTACGAGTAGTGAATTAAGTTGAGTAATGATGATTAACGTTCCCGTCAAAAATATTTTACCTATATCGAGACGTCGCCAGCTACAGGCGAAAGTGCAGAAATTTTGCGTGTGCGTTGCGCTGATGACAGCAGGGTTCTTTATCGTACTACGCCTACCGTGACACAGGACCTCGTTTGTTATAAGTTCTCATTCGAAAGAACCGTGACTTTCATTTCGTAATGCCGAGTGCTTGGCGAAAGAACAGTCACTACCCACGTTCAAATCTTGGGTCAGACCCGGTCGGGATTCGAACCCACGATCTTCCACTTACGGAGCGATCACTCTGTAAACTGAGCTACTTCAGTGGTATTTTACGAGTAGCAAGTGACCTTACTTGTAATTTGAATTCGAGAGCAGGTGTCCGTGTATTAAACCTGTCCGATTTATAGTGCAAGTTAGGGTTGTATATTTATATATACACTTGTTCGACAAACTCGCTTGATTTCGCCTAAACGACGAAATATCTAGAGTAAATTATTTGGAGAAGTAACACTCAATACTATACGAGTAGTCTTTATGAGAATTTGCTCTATATATCTAGTTCAACTCAGAAAATGAGCCAATTTATTCCGAGCATATATAATAAAGATAGAACTGAAGGGAAGGAATAAACTTTTTCCTGGCCTTCGCTGGATAATTTTGATTTGACCACAAAGGCCGAAATTAATCATTTCTTAAAAAAAATATTTTTCAAATGATTTACATAAAAATTATTAAAAACAAAAGGAGGCCTTATAATGTGGACTTTTAATGTGGATTCAATTTATTGATTGTTGATTATAATTAAAACATGAATGGGTTCTTCAAAAATTGTTTATAAAGCGTGAATCAGTTTTGAAATATATTGATATCTCTGCGACGAGTAGTCTACTGTCTGCTGTGAAATGAAGACTTTTGTCGATTTTTCTCTGTGATGATAAATTAGTAGTCGGATCTTAATTTAGACATTATTATTACTGTATAAATAATATATGATTAATGTGTAAAATGTGTATTCTGCAGGTGAAAATATCGATCTGTTACCTGGTTTAGATATTCGAACTAACTAATTATAACGGGTATATCAGGTGAAATACCGAATCACCGGGTCTGATACTATCCTAGACCAAACGTAAAGTCGTATTACTGCAAACATCTGATGATCAAATATTGCTAAAATCAATTCTACATTGTTCGTTATGCTTGTAATTAATCAATAGAATTTCAATTTCATTTATATGTCCCTTCTGATATCATCTTCAACATTTACTTGTGAACTCGACCTTTGATCTCTTGGCGAAATATACTTCATCTTCTTTTAAACCACACCATGGTCATTTTTACTATTTCACAGTTATTCTTGTCAAGTATCTGTCAAGAAATTCAGACACAAAACAAGCATTTAGACCACCAATCATTAATATCACGATTTAATCTATGTATACTCACATAATTTATGCTTTGCTTTCTCAAGACAACAGTGCAATGGCAGAGCAGCTAATAGCTCAAAATTTATTAACAGAAATTATTAATTTGTTTATTTATTTAGTCTCTTGTTTATAATAACTTAAAGCTGCATTAAGTTTTCCAAAGAAAAAAATAAAACGGTGCTAATCTAATAAATGATGTTCCTGATGAACAATGTTACATTTGGTTCAACGATAAAAGCTCGAATAAATACAGAAATTACAGTATTTACCCAGCGAGATGCAGCATTTGGGATCTAATATTAGAACATGGTTACGTCATCAAAACCCGGGTCATTTAAACACAACTTTCAAAATGTTGAAAAACGATAAATTAAACACAGAACTTCGTTGAATTTGTCATTTGTGACTTAGTAAGGGACAAATTACACCATTTCAAATACATCTGGATATTAATGAAGGACAATTAATGCAATCTGTCATGTTTCACTTTCGATTCTAGGCTTTTCCGTACATCCGTGCGCATGCTCCAAGCTCATAATTACCATCGTAGAACACTGACCAACCGGTCAGAGGATTCCGTTTAGTTACAGCCAAAGGAAATGAAATTTTAGAAAATGAATGTCACGGGTCGTGGTTAGAAGATATCTACTTTTAAAAAAATATATTTGTAGAAAATCAAAAAAAATTCACAAATTTGGTAAACTTAATGCAGCTTTAACCTTTTTCACGCATTAATAAGTAAATTCGCGCTAAAAATTAAAAATTATTTTAGTTTACAGTAATAACTTAACAAAACCAAGCTAACTTTTAAATAAAAACACTTTTTTTATTCCATGTCTTGGCAAATACAAACTACGTCTACAGAAGAGCATGTACCACCTGCTGCAAGTACGTATGTGTTAACATATCCAAATATGGTAATTTGTTTATTGCGCAAAATGTGCCTGGTTGTTTACGATTCGTAAGCCTTACGGAATAGATAACGTATAACGGGTGAAAATTGTATCTAGTAAATAAGTTCATATTATATTAAAAATTCATATTGTATTAAAATGTTCAACTTGAGTGCAAACGATAACTGATTTCAGTAAAATACAGTTTATCTTTACAATAGTGCTTCAAAATGAAACATTTCTCTTACTAAATGGCTACTTTGGCTTACTAAGACGCAGAGAATTATAGAAGGAGCTACACGATGCCGGGAATTATCACTTCTAAGTAGGATGGAGTATTATTATTATTATTATTTATTATTATTTTAAAATTTTGTTATATTCTTCAATGCAAAATATTGTTGAAAACACAAATCAGAAGTTGCTTAAATAAATAAATAAATAATAAATAAATAAATAAATAATACCGGATTTTTTAATGTATAGGTCGTAAAGAAAAAAATATTAAAATTAGTTTGTAATTAATATTCCTGTTTTTTATATATCAAGATATTGATTTTAATTAACATATATAAATAACATTTTTTACTTATTTTCAGCATATACACCCAAATATGGACAACCGGGTAAGTAATCCTATAGGTAGTATAATACGGGCGTCATCAATAACGTAATTGTTATTTACACTTTATACTTTTTAAAAGCCTCAAAGTACGTTAAGCTTAGCAATCATACACCATGCTTTTTAGTTTATGCGTATCTCCGGAGCATTTCTTGTTTTCTAGCCTCCGTTTTTCGTTAAATTTACACTTTAAAAAAGTAAAATTTCTAAAATAATGTTACTTTCTTCGTCCTGGTAAACTAACCCTGTATCTAATTATATAACACTTGTAAATCGATAAGCTAATAACTTTTATTTTTTATTTAAGCACACCCTGGATATCCTCAGCAAGGGTATGGACAACCACCACAAACCGGATATCCACATCAGCCTCCACCACCAGCGCCTGGTAGCACAACATACGTGGTATCACAGGCGGTCACTGTTGTCTCACCCGGGGTACAGTTTAGGGACGTGCCTGTGAGGACAGTGTGTCCTGCTTGTAAAGCCGAGGTTATTACATCCGTTCATTTTGAGACGGGGACACTTACTTGGGTTGTTTGTTTGGTTTTGTTATTTTTTGGGTAAGTTTAAAATGTTGTTGTTACATATTATCCAAGATGATGGCTTGTACATAGAGTAAGTCTACATTTTGCTTGTTTACTTTTCTCAGAGAATGCATATTGCAATTTGCATCAGATTTTAATTAAGTATTGGACACAAAAATATCCAGCACTAACAAGGGCTTAGTGCGTTAGTTAATTCTCCTGAAATTTATTAAGCACAAAATGACTGTGCCCTTGTTTAGCTCTCACAGATGAGTGCACACAATTTTCCATAGATCTTAAATGTTTTACGCTTTATTTATTTAACAATGCACTAGAGAGAGAGAGAGAGAGAGAGAGAGAGAGAGAGAGAGAGAGAGAGAGAGAGAGAGAGAGAGAGAGTTTACAATAAATCTAAATCTAAATTTAATGCTTTAGCTAATTTTTGTTACAAAACTAACACGCCAATTTGGAAAGTTAGAACTTTTATATTATTCACTCATTGAATTTTGGTAGCACCATTTCGAGGATCAAAATGACTTGATAAGAAATGTAAATGAATTTACTTGGATTTCGTCTCCCATAGTCTGCCAAATATAATAACACAACTTCAAAACGGCGTTACAAAAATGTCATGCATTTACAGTGGAGTCACTATTTATCTCTTCCAAATAATGTTGATATGAATAGATTTTTGCTTATTAAACTGCTTCAATTTGTTTTGTAGGCTTTGGTTAAGTTGTTGCTTGATTCCGTTCTGTATCGATGGCTGCAAGGACGCTGCACATTCCTGTCCCAATTGTCGTCACCTTATATCTCGTTACCGTCGTATGTAGAAGCAAGAACAGTTCCCTGAATCCGTCCAAATCAACAGCAATTTGAAAAGACAATTAACAAACAAAATGCATATCTCGAGTCTGGTCTCAGTTTTTTATTATTCCCTGAAAAGTTTTTATCTAAGTTTTAACACATGTATGTAACAATTAAAAAACACTGACGTCGTAAGATCAATCAAAAAAAGTTTGATTTCTAAATATGGAAATATCTGAAAAACTGATTTCAAATGCACAAGGCTAACGTAAATGAGAACAATTATTAAAATTTTCGTTTCCATGGATTTTGTTAAAAATGTATTTTATTTATAAAGCAGTTGGATGTGTTTGTCATTTGTAACATTGGCACTGTTATAGATTGATCTAAAATGAGAATTGTCAATCTTAGGTGAATGATAATGGGATAAAACATTCAAAATTTTAAAGTTTTTAAAAGACAATCACTAATTTTAATTTATTGCTCATAACATTTTTGAAGGTAGTTGGGAGTAAACAAATTTTACGAGGGGAGATCACAAAGTTCATAGAACGAGGTATATTGCAAAACAAACGCTGTTATAGTCCCCTTTAACTTTGGCGTTTAGCCAATTTGTCTATGATTTGAAATAGTCTTCAGTTTAGTTATCAACTTCAACCTCTAAAGTATCGGTGGGTTTATCTTTATCAGGAAGTCATATAAAGTGTATAAGTAGTTATCTCTGGGGCTGGACTGAAACTATAGGATGGGTTAATTCACGAATAGTAGCTTGTGCAATCCTTGAATTGCTGGTGAGAAGCAATTGACCATGGGTCAACTGGCCCGTGTTTCAGTTACTGTCACAATTGTAAATCGGTGATAATAATTAGGACCTCTGTATATGTCAATATTTTATTAGTTAGTTTTGTATTGTGTTCGTTGGTCGACGTGACCATAAATCATTTTTGTAACTGCCGTAAACATTATGTCTATGTTGTAAAACGTTGAAACATTTTAGGCGTTGCTTGGCTGAATACGCTGTTCTATGAACTTTTTGCCACCCCGTACCATTTATGCCATAAAACTTAGGATGTATTGTTTTTTTTATTATTAAGTTGTATGAATACGATTGTTTGTGTTTAATTGTGTATAGTATTGTTTGCTTTTGTTTGTTGAGTAGCCACTGTAGACCAATCATAACTATTATGAGGAATAAGTGTCAAAATCTGTATCACAGCCATAGCTCAACGAATAACAATGTCAGGAAATACATCAGGGAGTTCATTCTTTCAGTGTCAAGAAAATGTCCTCTTTCTCCCCCTTTCTCCTCCTCACATCTGTAGTAGTAGTCTTATCGAATATGTAAAACTCTCTAGAAATCAAATGAGACACTATTGACTTTCCCTACTTTGAAAGCTCCATCTGTTGCAATCATCAATGAAGTTAAGACCTATGCGATGTCACAATCACAATATCAGGATCGCAAGTAATATAATAACGTAAGTGTGTTATACATAAAGTTTTTTAAATTAAACAATCATTTCCACAAATTTTGTCCTTACAATGGGTCATTTTACAGGAACAGGGAGTCTACATACAAGCAATACGTTCAAAAACTCATATATTTCCCGAATCTTTAAATAGTCGCCCCACCATATTTGAGGAAAACTTGCGTACCTTTTTGATATTTTTTCCCACTGAAAAATTAGGCAGTTTTTCATTTATGCTAAAAGCACATTGTCAATGTTTACACCCAAAATGTGGTCCTGGCAAAGGAAGTACGTTATGCGGCACCAGTCGTTACGCTAGAAAGTATAGAGGTTAAACCTAAGCTCTCACTTTGGCAATATTGCAACGTACTATCTATTGCCAAATTTAAATGAGGAGGGGCTATGTAGGTTTTTTATGCACTTTTTCTGATCGTCCCAATTCAGCCTTATCACGACTGTGTACTGCTTCTTTTAAATGAGTGTTTAAACAGCGTCTCGCATAATATTTCCAGACTACGGTCGGTGTAAGTGATAACGATTTTTACAAAACAATAAATGAACTTTAATCAAATTTTGCATCTTTTTACTTTTGACCACATTTGTAATGGAAAATCGCTACTCGCATACTCAATTATAAATACTAGTATACTTTTACACATTCGTTATGCGTTACTAGGGATATCGCTTCCTGTATAGCTATATTCTAAAAGTAAAGTTGATTAAAATTTATTCGCTTTTTATGAGTTTTTTTAAAAAAGATACTCTGTCAAGAATACAAAGATTTTAACAGTATCTTTCCCCCTTGGTGTTTATTGACAATAATACACGTTAGGTGGAAGCGGATTTTTTGTTTTTGACCATTAGAATTTAATGAATCTTGGTGGGCCATATAGTTAACTTTTGACTTCTGATTTTATATTTCCGTGCGTTAAATTACTTGTAACAACCATTGTATCAATAATTACAATGTTATGCCCTTCTTTAGAATTTTAATTCAATTTTGTTGTACTAACTTTCGTTCCTAATTATATTTTATGTTTGTTATACATGTATATAACGCAGTTTGTTGCGTTTGTCTGTTTCAAATTTATTGTATATTGTTGTCAACTGTTATTTTTCAATTGTTACTTAAATATAAAATTGAAACAAATTGGCGTTATTTAATTTTTTAACAAATATATAAATTCTTTCGTGATGTGACTATGATTTTAAATAGTAAAGTACATTGTCACTTCAAATGTATTGTGACTAAAAATATCAAAAAATTAACAAATTTAAATGACGTTTTGTAATAAATAACTTGAGTCTGCCGTTATGTGATCTTCAGAATCACGATGTGGAGATATATTTACAATAGCACATATTTTCCGTCTATGAAAGCTATTTCTCAACATTATCGTAAATTTGTTTCACACGTCAATGCAGACGTATATTTGACCTTTTGGTAGTACCGCGTATTGATAAGTTCAAGGACTACCACAAACTGCAACACATATGGCGTTGTTGTCAAAGTAAACCGGATTATTAAATCTGATATAGAAATGAGGCATCAGTTAGAAGCTATGTCAGGGATTTATCCAGTTCCAAAAAAGACAACCAGTAATGTCTTTGCAATGATCGCTGACCCGACCGCCAAATTTTATGGATCTGCTGCGTCCGGTACAGTTAACAAAACGGGTAAAACCAAGCCTCGTCTCTGACTGAAATATTCAACCCCTCGGGTGAGATTTCCCTATCCTACATCCTAAATCTACCTCGTGGTCAGATTTTTTCATCTCAAACTAGCAGAGCCTCGTTTGAGATGAAAAAATCTGACCACTCGATCGGAATTTCCCATCTCGACCTCAAACTCGTAATAGATTCTCTTTATAATGAGTCTGATTGATACTCTAGAGCACCGTTCGTTTGCTAATTAAATACCAAGTAAAATTTTCATAATAGAAACCATTTCTCTCTAGACATGATGTTCAGTGAAAATGTAACTGCAGATATTACTGAGGCGCAAGTATTTGAACTTTATTCTTCTACTTTTTAAATTTAACTTTTTAATTTGTTTTACAAAACAAACCGACAAAGTCAGTAGTTCTTCACTTGTATTCCGTAAGAACTTGTTATTCTCTTTTTATTCTGAGGAATATGCAGTATACCACATTGTGGTAAAACGTTAATTTTTGTCTGCATATGTTTAAATTAGTACTAAATGAACTAAAACGCACTCTAGATAGCTAGATACCTTTGAATTCTAGCAAGTTCCGAAATGCTTAGTTGTTATTCGTTACCTCAAAAAAAAAAAAAATAATAAATAAATAAATAAAAATAAATAAATTAAAAAAATAGAATAAATAAATGAATAAATAAATAATATATATACCCAAATACAACATGGCATTTAGCATTAGGACTGAACTACAACGTATAAATTAGACTAATGTTTTTGTTTTACTAAGAACTCGCACGTTTGTTGCAAAACTAAATACTTAATGTATATATATCTTATTTTATTATAGGATAATAAGCGTATGTTGTGTACTAAGTCAATTTTACACACAAAATTAGAACGTTTAAACTATGTCACCTGGATATAAAAGCAAATATTTTGTTTATCGGTTGCCAGGATATACATATTGCGAAATTAATTGATTATTAACGTGCTTTCTCGTAAAATAAAAAAGATTCCGAAGGCATTATTTTTCATAATTTTTATCAACTGTTTTAGAAGGTGATCGGGTTACATTTACATTTTTAGAATTAGAGAATCAAACAAAAGAAAAGGATGGATGGATTAATTATTGGAGATTGACGTCCAAGTCAAGAATATTTAACTTATATTGAGACGTCACCAGCTATAGGTAAAGGAACAAAAATTTTGACCTTTGCTGTAAGATAAGAGCAATGTACAGGCAAGGTTCTTTAACGTGCCACGCCTGTCGTGACACGGATCATCGGTTTTTAGGGTCTCATCCGAAGGACCCCGTGACTTTCATTCCTAAATGCTGAGTGCTTGGCGAGAGAACAGTCACTACCAATTTCCAAGTCTTGGTCATTCCCGGCCGGGGTTTTAAACCCTTTGGACCTCCCACACACGGAAAAGGATGGAAAATAAAATTTTATTCTCAAGTCAGCTTCGTCATCTGGTCGAGATTGTGCATGTACTACAAACCAAAATTTAAACACCTTCGAAAAGTTGTGAGACTATAATTTTTTTTACTTATATCCTTTAACATGAAGGTCGTCTACCAAAAATACGACTTTCAATAAACATTGTACGGCTATAGACTGACTTAACATTAAAAAAGTTATAACATTTTTAATGAGGTTTTGACTAGTATCAGCAATTTTGATTGGATTCCGGTGTACTTTTAATAACTCCCAACAAAATGTTTAGCACCATCCATTTTCCAAAAAACATGTATATTGTTTAACGACAATATTTGAAATTTGGGTTTTGCGTTTATTTTATATAAATATTTTCGGATAGTTTATGACATACTTTCTCTTGGCTATGCCCTTTTATTTTCTTAGTCAATAATTCTAAATAGAAGTTTACTTTCAAAGAAAGTCGAGACTTCGCATAAGTATTGTGTGCTCAATTTTAGAATTTTGAAAAAATAAACCGAATGCATTTTTTAAATAAATTAATTTATTATTATTATAATCATTATTTTTCTAATGCTTAGTCAATGAAAAAATAGTTACTTTTTACCTGAAGCCTTGTATCCTCAGATACTTTATTTTGATAAACATGTAAATCCTTAAAAAGAAATTCGGAAGGGGCATACATTCTGCATATGGGTTTACACAAATCTTTGTGTAAAAAAGGCTTGTCAGTTCACTGCCGAAGGACAGCTGTTTTCTTCGCATGTCAGCATGTCAAGAATTTTTATACACACGCACACTTTCTCCTTCGAACATATTTTACCGAGCAAGGTAAACCGACAAGATTGTAAAATCAATTGGTTGAACACACCTGAAATAAGTTTACTTTACTGTAAATAAAGACGAAACTTGAAACAACCCAAATGGCCGAACAACCACCGCCTTACAATGAAAAGGGACAACAGCCTCCTCCCCCTGCATCGTATAATCCATCTCAACCAGGATATCCTCCGCCCCAGACTGGCGCTTACCCACAGGCACAACCTGGATATTCAGCACAAGGTAAAATTATATTTATATCGTATTTTTCTAAAGCGACTCGGTTAAACAACAACAACAATAATAATAATAATAAACAATGCCTTTTAACAATAATAATAAACAATGTCTTCTGTCAATAATAATAATAATAATAATAGTAATAATAACACAAAAATAATTATTCTTGTTTTATTTTATGAAGTTGTTCTGTAGGATATCATTGTCAATTAAAATAACATGTATAAAAATGCGTTGTTCTGAATTTATTTTACACTGCATTTTTAGCCGATGTAAAAATCCGCTTTAAATCAAATAAAATCCTCGATTACACGATAATCGGGCTAGATTATTTTTTAAAACAATAAAAGCCTGTTTGTCATTTTTTAAATTATTTATTTATTTTTACTTGGTTACGGTTTTTCAAGCACTTTATATTCCGGAAACTAAAAATTTACATTGGTTGAACTTATTATTTTCTTTAAATCATATTTGTCACATGTTATTGAAAACATTTTATAAGTAGTTGATTTTATTAAATTAATCAAAATACCATACACCTGCTAATAATATGATTTTGGAATCTCGTGAATAAGAATGATGATGAAAGTTTAAAATTTCTGGAAAATGCCGTGTAAATTTAAAAAAAACGTCTGAAATAAACTCATAATGTCATCACTAGTATTGACCAGCTGGGCTGACAAATATTTTTTAGTTTAGGAATAATGAGGTTGGCCTGGTCAACGTTTTACAATCATTCTATAAGTAAAATTAACATTCTCTACAAAACAGACAAGTTATTTGAATTTTGACCAGCCGTTATAAAATGAAATGATAAGTCAAAATTTGTTTTTCAAATATTTTTTGAATCTAATTAAAATTAAAAAGCGGAAAGAGTTCTATTAAGCTAAAGCCCACTTTTTACATGAACTACAATGATGTCGATTCGAAAATGTTTATTGATGTTTTAAAATTTCATTGCCATGTGCAAATCCTTGTATACTTTATTTTATAAAAATTTAAAAAAAAGTTTGCATACGATTATCAATGATTGATAATGTCATATTTTATCATAAATGGAGATATTATCTGACAGACAAGGAAGTACTTAAAAATAAGTTCGTAGCAATTTAATATATATATATATATATATATATATATATATATATATATATATATATATATATATATATATATATATATATACCAGAAAATTAAAAAAAAGTTTTCAATGTCTTTCAATTTAAAAGATAAAATATTTCGTGATCGGGTTTAACTTCACTTTCGTAGATATTATTTAAAATACATATTTACAAACGTAAAAAGCTTATAAAGTATATCAAATTTTATTCATAATTTATTTCGGGTATAATCATAGCTATTTAAGATATATAAATATATACGTTATCTTAATTCAAGAGAAGGTATTTCGGGAACCACTTGACTGTTTATCGATTAAGTCAAGTTTGGGGGGGGGAGATCAAATTCTGATGTATGGTAACTAATAATGGTATGCTTTTTATGATAAATGAACTGCAATGACGAAATTAATTTAAGGAAGTAATGAATTTTGCGATTTTTCAGCTTTTGTAAACTGGCATGCGATTTTCAAAAAAGACATGAATATTTATTAATGAGAGAAATTTTGAATTGCAATACTTTAAATTCTGTATAAGATATATCTTATTGACAAAACACTTACATTTCATATATATATATATATATATATATATATATATATATATATATATATATATATATATATATATATATATATATATATATATATATATATATGCATTTATTTCACAAAGTTTAGACGAAATGAATTTAAAATATTGTGGTAGCCATAATTGAGTGGTACTACAACTTGTGTACTTCCAGGAACTACGGTTGTTGTAGCAGCCCCACCGGTTTTTGCCGTCCAGATTTTCCGTGAACAACCGGTGCGCATGAAATGTCCTCATTGTTCTAGTGACATTGTTACATCTATAACATATGAGACTGGTACACTGACCTGGGTCATTTGTGGTGTTTTGATTCTTTTTGGGTAAATATTTATTTTTTAATGTCTTTTTTCAACTGTAGAATAATTTTATATTTTTACAATCGCAGTGTAGAAAAAAAAAGGAACTTGTTTCCGGTAAAAAAAAAAAAAAGAAACTCTAAATATCTATCACTCAATATATATATGTTAACATATATACATGAATAGTATTAAACGTCAAAATTTTAACACAAAAACTATTTACATATTTACTTATGGTATACCGGTAGTTTGTGACCATCTACCCACTTGCATTTAGGGTGGAGATATAAGTGGCTGACATCTGTTTAACAAAGCAGTAGCAGGTCGTGGTAAACTGGTGAAGATGGGGTTGCTCCAGATTTAGTCCTTCGCTATTCCCCAACAGCACCAACGTAAAATCCGTTTCACTACAGTTTAAAGCTGAAGTTTAAATTGGGAATTCGTCCGTTACTTTTTCCAGAAACAGGTTTCTATTCGCATTCAAAGACGAACATGTGCTTAAAATATGTTCCAGTAGGTCACTATATATCAGGTCACATAAGCAGCAGACATTGACACTATGTTGTGTAGGTATAGTCCAAAGTTTGGAGACGAATCAAGCTACCTGTAATTCCCCGTTGCTGGACGGATATTTCCAAACAAACGACGGTGTTATAGAATCTCACAAAAGAAAAAAAAAAAAAAAAAAAAAAAAAAAAAAAAAAAAAAAACAGAATATTGAAAAACTTAATGCAGCTTTAAGCTTTTACATTTTATTTACAGATTGTGGCTCGGCTGTTGTTTGATCCCATTTTGTATTAACGGATGTAAAGATTGTGTCCATCATTGTCCAAACTGCCGCCAAATGGTTGGAAAGTATAACAGGATGTGAAATCTGCCAATAAAAGATTAAAGATTTGTGAAAACTGCTGATATACTATGGAAACCAAAAAATTACACAGAGAAATATGTTTTAAATATTTCCAAAAAGGAAAAAATTAGGATGTACTGTAAATCGCTTTTTTTCGCGAACACTAATTTACGCAATATAAATCTCGAAAAAGTGGCTAAAACGTTCATTTGGTGATAAATAGGAGGTTATTGCCTATGGGTTAAATATAAAAATGGTTTCATGTAGGGAAAATACGTATGGTATCAGTTCGCGATATTAAAGCCAATTACAGTACTGAAAATCATAATTATAATTTTATATGCACGTATATTATGACGACAAAAGTGTTGTGATCATTCAGTCTCTATAAATGGCTGTGATTAAGGTTTTCTGCAAAAATCTTTTAAAAAATGCAAGGCAATATACATTCGTATGTTCATTCAGATGTTAATGATTTGAAATAAAATTGTTCATAAAAATAGAAATGTCGGATTTTTTCTTTTATGATCAATGTTCATGTTGATTCTTGGTGCTTATATATATCCACAATGTGTTGCACTATAACTAGTACGTGTCGTGCATTTTATTTTAATTTTTAATATTCAAAAACAATTTTTTTTCTCAAGACAAATTGCTTCTGTTTAAGAATAGAATTATGTTGTCAGTGACAGCGAAACCAATTGGGGCTGGCGCAATATAAAACATTAAATGAATAAAAAGTGTTAAGAATTGATGTTCATATTTATGCTCTTAGAACCTTGAAAATTTAAAATAATGTTACTGTTCTCACTTTTTTCTGTCAAAATTATAGAGATAATTCATACACAACTTTATTTTTTCCTTCTTTGTAACTGTATGTTTGGAACAAACTAAAGATTTTAAAAGTAAAATACCTGTAAACAAAACAAATAAATTTCCAACCATATCAACATTGTCTAAAATATATTTGAAGTATTGAATACGTATTGTTTGATTTAAAACAACAGAAAATTCTCGGATTGACAAGGACGCCAGGGTTATAAAATTCTATTACCAGTTAACGAAATGTAACGGCGCGCCGTCAATTAAGGTTCCCCTCCCCGACACAAACAACATAATACATACCAAATCTTTATTGTATATAAAATAAGGCATATGCACTAGTATGTTTGTGATTCCTACTTCATTTGTATATTGTAAAATCATCTTTAGAAATTTCTTTTTTTCCAAAGAATATTAAAAACTATTTTAAATTTTTATAAACAATGATACCTTATAATGTATCAATTGAGTTTTTACCAGATATGACCGGGGAAATCGGGTCACAAAAACAAAATGATCAAAATAATCCTCAGAGCTATACATCATGAATTATTCAAATGCTGTAAATATCGACTCAAATGAATATTCAGAAAATAGGTCAAAATACATGGCATAGCTTTTGTCAATTGAATATATTGGAAATTATAACGCATTCAGCAAGCAGAAATCAAGAACTTTATTGATCTATGAGTTGACACACACACAACTTAACATTATAAGTCAACAAAACCTTATAGATCTGTTTGTCTGTATGTGTTTTGTACATGTACGTTGCATTTATTTTTTAACTTTTGTAATGATTTCATTTTGTACATACATGTCCATGTAAATCATTTTTGCATCTGGTCACTTTATTTGGCATATCTCGGACATCTGATGATCCCATGATATAGAATTGGATCAGTAATGGAATCGTTTTTATTTCGTTTTCTTCTCTTTTTACTCAATAAAAGGTACAAATGACTATGATTTTTTACTACTACCGCATGATAAATTGTTAATTCTCTACAAAATGCTTGTTCATCTTACCAACTCGTTCCAAGATTTTACATTACAAAACAAATGATAAAATACATACAGGGAAGTAACTCATCCTTAATTACGACTTATTTTCACCCTTAATAAGTGAGTTAGGACACCGATTACCATTGTGTCACTACACACAGTGTCCTACTACACACAGTGTCCTTCCATATTGTGTCACTACACACAGCGTCCTTCCACATTGTGTCACCAGGCTACACACAGTGTCCTTCCACATTGCGTCACTACACACAGTGTCCTTCCACATTGTGTCACTACACACAGTGTCCTTCCACATTGCGTCACTACACAGTGTCCTTCCAAACTAATATAATTATATGTCTCCAGTTGTTCGGTGTGTTATGTTTTCTTATCCTAGTCGTTATTTGTGCCATATTCTCTTATTCCAATTACTCGTTATGCAGTGCAGCACACTTTTATTCCATTTTTTCATTGTGTAATATATATTTTCTCATTCTAGTCGTTTGTTGTGTCATGTTCTCTGATGTAGTCGTTTGTCATGTTCTCTGATTGTAGTCGTTCATGTTGTCATGTTCTCTGATTGCAGTCGTTCATGGTGTCATGTTCTCTGATTGCAGTCGTTTGATGTATCATATTCTCTGATCGCAGTTGTTTATTTTATCATATTGTCTATTACATTTGTTAGTTGCTTTATGTTCTCTTGTTGCATTGTTTGTTGTGTCATGTTCTCTTGTTGCATTGTTTGTTGTGTCAAGTTCTCTTGTTGCATTGTTTTTTGTGTTATAATCTCCTGTTGCAGTAGTTTGTTGTGTCATGTTCTCTGATTGCACTTTTCTGTTTTGTCATGTTATCTTTTTTTCACAAGTAATTTGTCATGCTCTATTCTTTTAGTCGTGTTCTGTGATTGCTGCCCTTTATTTTGTCATGTTCTCTGACTGCATTATGTCACGATCTTTCATTGCACTTTTTCGTCGGTTCGTGCTCTCTTATTACAGTCGTTTGTTATGTTATCCGATTGTGGTTGTTCGTTGTCGCTTTAGCTCTGATGTAAGAATCTTGATCTTTTTCTTGATTTATTTACATGTGGAATCATGTATTTTAGAAAATGTTTTTACTTAATACAAACAACTTTGCAAAACAATTTCCCACTGTTTCGTGGTACTTGTCATGATAATAAATTTATATCGTTTAAATGTATTTTGTATTCTATCCTGTTTATAGAATGGTTTGGCACCAAATGTTTCTCATTCTGCTTTCTTATGTGGCAACCAGTAAAGTAGAAGCAGCAGATACCTGACAACACAACTATGCAGTCCGAACACATCTACTACCGGTATAAGAATGTTTATCATTTCTATCATGCTCGGATACATATATTTGTTGTGGTTTAATCTGAAAGGGAAAGCTGCACGACTTGCCTAAAAATATAATTTCGAAGATTTGTGTTCAGTTTACAATGTACGCATTCGATTGATGTTTTCCCATGGCAACAGTTGTAAATTACCAAATTTTGGTCATTACAACTTTTGTGCTATAAACTCGAATTTGATAATTTTTGAGAAAATATTATTGCTACCGATTTTTGCGTCAGAAAAATGATTAAATACGTAGTAGGTCAACAATACCGTACTACTTAAAGAGGCATAATTATAATTTTCTGAAGCCGTTAATATTCGGAACCCCCTCCCCATTTTTTGTCCAAAAAATCTACAGTCTTATTAGATTCATTTGAGAGAGAGAGAGAGAGAGAGAGAGAGAGAGAGAGAGAGAGAGAGAGAGAGAGAGAGAGAGCAATGGTGTTTAACGTCCAAAACAAGAATATTTCACTTATATACTTAAAGCGAGGCGTCGCCAGCTATAGGCGTAAGTACAGACGTTTTGCCTGTGCGTTACGTTGATGGCATTATACAGCAGGGTTCTTTATGGTGCAACATCTACCGTGACACGGGACCTCGTTTATTTTAAGTTCCCTTCCTAAAGAACTTTTGAGAAAGAAATGACTTTCATTCCATAATGTCGAGTGCTTGGCAGTCACTACCCACTTTCAAGTCTAAGGTCACACCCGGTCGGGGTTCGAACCAATGACCTACCATTACGGTACCAGCGCTCTACCAACTGAGCTACCACAGTGGTAGAGAGAGAGAGAGAGAGAGAGAGAGAGAGAGAGAGAGAGAGAGAGAGAGAGAGGGGGGACGAGATGTAATACATGCCCATTTACTCTTTACAGAATCTCATACCTTGGTAGTGATGCCAAGTACTGTCTATTAAAAGACATCTAGTTGAATCATATACACTTCTTTTGAAAAAATAGTATCACATGACACGGTTAACATACAGTCCGTCGAAATAGGTAAGTCGTACAGCGACGAATACTTTTATCGCTTGAATACCTAGGAAGTCAAATATTAGTGAGTAAAACGTTGAGGAAATCAGGTTTTATGGCAATTGATATCTATTTCTAAAATTAATTTAAACATCTTATACAGTAGACATTATAAAATTCTGTTATTTCCAATTGAAATTCTGATATTTTAAGACATGCAGCAAATTTTCAACTATTCCTGACTTAGCAATTTATTTTGAAACATTAAGACTCCATGTGGTGATACCAAACAGCCAAAGAACTAACACACCAACTAGACAAGCAAACATCCAACATACCAATCAGACATTCAAACAACCTACAAACATCAAATACACCAACAAGACAATCAATCAACCAATCAAATAACCAACACACCAACAAGACAATCAATCAACCAATCAAATAACCAACACACCAACCAGACAATCAATCAACCAATCAATTAACTAACACACCAACCAGACAATCAATCAACCAATCAATTAACCAACACACCAGACAATCAAACATCCAATCAATTAACCAACACACTAACCAGACAATCAATAAACCAATCAATTAACCAACACACCAGACAATCGAACATCCAATCAATTTACCAACACACCCACCAGACAATCAAACATCTAATCAATTAACCAACACACCAACCAGATAATCAATCAACCAATCAATTTACCAACACACCATTTTTATTTTTCCTTCAAGAACATAGCGTAAGTTGTTGTTTGTTTCGTAAGTTGTTGTTTGTTTTGTAAGTTGTTGTTTGTTTCGTAAGTTGTTGTTTGTTTCATAAGTTGTTGTTTGTTTCGTAAGTTGTTGTTTGTTTCGTAAGTTGTTGTTTTTTTGTAAGTTGTTGTTTGTTTCGTAAGTTGTTGTTTGTTTTTTGTAATGTTATTTATCGTCGCATCAACAATTTTTCAGCTACTCGCGACAAGAGCAAGGTTACTTTTCTCTAAGGATTAATCTAGGATGGGACATGCTAGAGTATATTATGATCTGCCTATGGGCGCACTCAGGGAGACTTGGTAGGGTGCTAGTCAGTATGCCGCAAAAAAGCATATCACTCCCCTGTCACATTATACTGGCACAGAATGAACCAGTCGATACCTTATCCGTGTAATGCCAAGAGGCAGACAAGAAAGCAGTACCTCAAATTGTAAAGTCCGATTTATGACTCGGTCGGGGTTCGAACCATAGCCCCTCTCGCTCTCTAGATGGACGCTCCAACACTGAGCCACTGAAGTGGCCTTGCCAAAGTTGTTGTATCTGACTTCAAACGGATGTCAAAAACATCAGTCGGTAGTAAATACTTAGTAAAACGGAAAGGAAAATGCTTGTGTGTAGGATATAACAACTAAATCAAAGGAAGTTGTATTTTGCGAAAACTTATCAGGTCTAGTGATATATTCATGAGTGTGCCAATACTGGTTTATGATAACGCAGTAACCAAAAGCTAATTTTCTCTGTTGTCTTTGCCAAAATGCAATTATTAATCAAGATATATTACTTTGCATACTAATGCATTTAAAATGAATTAATTTTTCAAGTTGTATATTCATAATACAACAGTTTCTGACAAACTGCTGATGAACATAAAATCAATACATACTCTCGTAATTATGTTTTAAAACTCGACTGCGACGTCGAGAATGTACTTTGTCAAAAAGAAAAAAATAAATAAAAAAATAAAATAAATAAATAAATAAATAAATAATGAATGAATAATAAATAAATAATA
The DNA here is from genome assembly GCA_029721355.1 of Tegillarca granosa. Lineage (NCBI taxonomy): Eukaryota > Metazoa > Mollusca > Bivalvia > Arcoida > Arcidae > Tegillarca > Tegillarca granosa. Next base: position 6,094,818 of record CM056594.1, on the reverse strand, counting down.
AATAAATAAATAAATAAATAAATAAATAAATAAATTAATTAATAATTTTATAAGAAAGAAAAAAGTAATCGTTTTGCTCCACATAAATGTCAAACAGTTATTTTTAAGAACAGATAACTTTAAATACCGTGAGTGGGGTTCCTTATCTCGCCAGGCAAACTACGAGGCATTATGTACGACTTATTCAGCACAATACAATACATGTACTACTACTACTACTAGCCAGGCTAACTACGAGGCATTATGTACGACTTATCCAGCACAATACATACATACATACATACATACATACATACATACATACATACTACTACTACTACTACTACTACTACTAATAATAATAATAATAATTAAGATGATGATGATGATGATGGCGACGACGACGACGACGACGACAACAACAACAACAACAACAACAACAACAATAATAATAATAATAATAATAATAATAAAGATGATGATGATGATGATGATGGGACGGCGACAACAACAACAATAATAATAATAATTATAATAATAATAATCATAATAATCATCATCATCATCATCATCATCGATGGTCCACCATACTCCATAATTTAAGGGGATTAAGGGATAAACGTGACTTCTTTTTTCAACATTGTATATTAGAAGATAATAGCCCATATTTATTAATGTAAGTATTTAATGAAACAGGAAAGAGATTATCTTTTGTTTAGGAATTTTCATAATTTTTTATCATATATTAAAAGGAGAATTGTATTGTATATTTAGAAGAATAAAATATGTATAAAAAATTAAATCATGTGGTTTATTTCACTTGAATTTTTCTAAAATATCATGTACTACCTTATTTGTTCTCGTTAAGTTCTTATAACTGATGATTTACTTCCCCATACTCGAATGGAAAGGCGTACCAGATTAATAATTACATCACTAAAAAACAAACTGATGATTGTGACACATAGCTTGAGCGTAATATAATTTACATTTCTTGTATTGTGAAATACTAGTTCTCTACCGGAACTCTTAACACTACCGTCAAGTACGACAATATTCATTGCTGGCATTTATCTTCACAGGGACTTTATATTTTGTTTTAAATCATCATCATGTCGCAACAGCCACCACCTTACTATGACCCAAAAGCTGCACCACCACCCCAGGGAGGATACCCACAGGCACAACCTTACCCACAGGGTGGATATCCACCACCACAACCAGGCATGGTACCACCAGGTGAGTTGTATATCTTGACGGCAAACTAAAATATAAAAATGGGTGGGACTGATCGGAATTAAAAAACAAAATTTGAAAGCCGGTGAGGGGTAATACGTAACCATTCTAATATGTATTTGTGAATTTTCAAGACCTGGTCTGAAACAAAATCGTGTGATTTATTATTCATATATTCCGAGTTGATTACCTATAGCAGTTATTCAGAAACGTTCAACCACTTACTAGCCCAAGTATGTGTACATAACATGTACTCTCAAATAGCACTGTGATAATATTTCTTCATTGGCTTTTGAGTCGTACAGGTATATTTCTGATGTAAATTACTGTCATGGTTATATGGATAATTATACGACTCATTTTTTAAAATTTATTGTTTTCGTGGTTGCATCACGAACATAGTAGTCTTCACAGGTGACATCACCTATTTATGAGCTGCATACTATACATAGAGCATACTCGGCCTTTTTTCTTGGTTTCACAAATTTAGGTGGCAGAGATTGAGTTTGATTGGCTTTCTCTGCATTTTATCATTAGGTAACATTTAAAAGATATCCCGGTGGTCATTAAATATATGTTTTAAGGAATCTATGAACTTAGTTGTCATTTTTATTTATTTATTTATCTATTTATTTATTTAGTTAGTTAGTTATACCCAATACATTATTGAGTTGTATCCAACAATATATATATATATATATAATATAATACATATATATATATATATATATATATATAAACTTAGACATTTAAAATCCGTTTTAGATAAAGGGCGCTGGTGTATAGATAAAAAAAGTTTACATACACATAAACTTTACGTCTGACTATCATATGGACGTAGTTTTAAGTCTAAGGAATATTGCGTAATAAAGGCTCAATTTATGGACATGTGTTTAGCTACAAAATTATTTTAAAAAATCAAAGGTATTGATCAATAAAATGAATGATAAGGTACTTTTATCTATGATAAAACATTTCCTTGAAAGGAATTTTATGTAAACCCGGATATTGTCAAGTGATCTTTTCGAATGACGTTGTCTTAATTTAAAATAGTTAATAAGAGACAGGTGATTTAAGTGGAATACTAGTATATGTATTATGTACTTTATGTGACGAAACATCGCTAGTCTCTAAAAATAACAACTTTTTAACCACGTCCCAATTTCACTACGATTCCTTAACTAACACTTTCCTTTATGTATTATGTACTTTATGTGACGAAACATCGCTAGTCTCTAAAAATAACAACTTTTTAACCACGTCCCAATTTCACTACGATTCCTTAACTAACACTTTCCTTAACAAAAATCCAGCAAATTTGAAATCCCAATAATTTAGTCAGTTGTTAAAATATTCAGAAATTAAGGTGTCATTTTTAAGATCCCTTCAAGCTTATAATATCTGTATTTAAATTTTTGACACAAAAAGTTTATTCGTAATTCCAGGATAGATTGTCAAAAATTGCCTGATTTAAGTTGAGGGAAATCTTAGTTAAGGACTGATTGTGAAACCCGGGACCAAGTACATTAAATAAACTATAAAAATTTATATTTCTTATTTAGAAATCTACATTATTTTTAAAGGAAGAATTTTTTTATCAATGTACAGATCGGCATTTGTCACGTGACTATTCAGACGTTAATAATTAAGTTCTCTAGGGTATATATTACTATAAAGTGAAGATAAATAATATTGCGCAACTAAATACTGGTTTTCACGTTAGTGTTTAAATGCCAAAAGAACTTTATTTGACCTTTCAGCAACCAGACAGCAATCTTAGTATTGGTGTATAGTGTTGATGTAAATAAATATGTCCGGAAGAGTAAAATCATTACCCGTCTTTGCTCGTCGGCTAAAGTAAATCTTTATGCATGATAATTATGTACATGTATATGACGATTATGTTTATATACTATGATGGTTAACGTTGATATTGAGATGGGGACTTAGTTATAAGAGCAAATTGCTGTAATATTGTACACATGACATAAAAAATCAATACCGTTTAATTATCCAAAGAGGGGTTGTTATTATTGCTTGGTTTGTGGCTATATATCACACATATGTTTAGTATAATAAAGTACATACACATGATCTACATAGTTGTCTCTTGATTTGATTCAGTTAAGGTTTTAAGACTCCAGTTTGGAATTACTCTGACTACTGATTTTATTTTACTGTCGTACTTGTTGGGAAAACAAGTACTGTTTGCATTCATAATTGGACTCATCCAATAACTTTCAATATTTCATATTAATTTTGGAAGGTTTATGACCAAGGAGCATTAATTAGAATGCTGTTATTATAGTTACCATACCAAGGAGCATTAAAAAATTAATTAGAATGCTGTTACTATAGTTAGTATACCAAGGAGCATTAAAAATTAATTAGAATGCTGTTACTATAGTTACTATTCTAAGGAGCATTAAAATTAATTAGAATGCTGTTACTATAGTTGTCATATGCAAATTTTGGAATATTTTATTTTTTGTATTTTTTTTTTTTTTTTTTTTTTGTATTTTTTTTTTTTTATTTTTAAAATGGCACATGACACAAGTCAGGACATTTAGATGTAATTACCTATCATTAAGAACTAAGTTTACATAACTGGACATAGCACACAGCTGACATATAGTGACAAAGGTTCAAAATGTACAATTTATTCAGTATGTAAGTGTGGAGTGTACCTTAAAGTAGAGAACCAGCATATTAAGGTGCAATCTCTACAGGCCAACTTAAATAATGTTGTAGCCATTCTCCTGCAAGAGGTTTATAAAACATAGATAAGTTTTCCACATTTCTATCAGTTCTGTGATGTACTGATTCATTGATCCATCTGATTCTTTTCTCTGGAGTAAATTGCCTCATGTGTTGAAATAAAAATTTTATTTCTGTTGGCAAGAAGCATTAGTGCTCCACTGTGTCTCTGTATTCAGTATCATTAGGCATGTTTTCTATTAATAAGTCGCCAAATTCCGTTCTAGATCTAGACAAATATCTTGGAACATATTGATTATGTCAGGAAAAACAGTGTATTCATTAGCAGTTTTTAAAAAGATGTGTGACTTTTTATTTAGACACCATTGCTGAATCAAATAAAACCTTAATGCTGCAGGGAATAATGAATACAATCAAAATTTGGAACTTTTGTCAAAAAAGTAAGCTGAAATTAAAAGTCGAAAAAACAGAAGACTTTCTTTCCATCTATAGAATAGATAAAATTGTTAATAAAAATTTAGGGAGGTGTGGGTGGTTGGTCCTATGGGCATGCTCTGCATGATATAAGATCTTGGTTAGTTGATAAAAAGCTTAATAGAGCTTATGTTACTTGTTGTAAATTTTTTTTCAAATGTAAATAATGATTTATTATTATTGGTATCAGTTTAAACTTGAAACTATTAGTTCGGAAGTGGTAATTAATATTTAGGAATGTTGTGTCTTAATTAACTTGGTCATGGAATTTTTTGTTTGATCCGTGACACCTGTTACAATATAGCCATATGCGTATAAACTTTGGTTTATGTTGACAGAACAAAATGACCACTTTATGATGTGTGTAAAAAGTTATAATAATTTACTGAACTAAAAATGCTTATTTTAAAAGTATTTTCAAATGTGCGGGCTAAGTTTAATATAAGCCCTGTCATGGAGGCAACAGGCCGTATACTGTTTACTGAACTTCTCAAGTGATAAAGGTAGTTAGGTAGTTTTAGTTATATTTTGTTTCATTTTTTCAGGTCAGACAACAGTAGTGGTTACTGGGGCTCCATTGCCTATTTTTAGAGATCAACCAGTCCGTTTAAAGTGTGGTCACTGTCAGGCTGATATTGTAACATCACTTACATACGAATCTGGAGCCCTGTGTTGGATCATTTGTGGAGTATTGTTGCTTTTTGGGTTAGTAGGATAAGACATATATGTATTTGAAGACACTTTAGTTGGATACAAGCTTATTTCAGGCATACTTTAAATAAAATGATTAGTGAAAAAATTGTGTAAATAAGTCTGATAGTTAAGTTTTCAAGTAACAGGAGAGAGTAGAAACTTGAAAAAGTCAAGAGTCCTCACTGAGTGTTCCTGCTAAGGACTGAATCAAGCCTTCACAAGTGATAAGTAAGCACTCCACTAAGGCTAAAAGATCAGGACCCAAATCTACTTACACAACACTTCAACTAGCTCACTCCCCCCACTAAACACTTATATCAAGATATGGTGAGGTATCAAGGTTCCAATTGCACTCAGTCTGAACTTATGTGAGAAAGATTATCAGTTTGCTTTTTGAAGGTTTCTGATTTTTCTCCAGTTTTTTTCACCATTCCAGAAATGACCGCCTCGATTGATGTGAATAAAAGAATCATTACTTCCCTGCAAAAAACATTACTTATGAGTTGATTTTGAGTAATGAACTACTGTAAGTCATTTCTTCAAATAAAGTACTTTATATTTATCTTACAAAACCACTACATGTACTTGCATGTGATTGAATGATTGCATAGTTTTTATGAACAGGAGTTTGATAAGCTTAATAATTTTAAGTAACTAAGATTAGAAATCCTGCAGACACACTTACCAAAGCATTCAACATTGAATGCTGCTCTTTGCAAGTTTGGGATGAGGGAGATAACCATGTTAAAATTCTAAAAAGGGAGGCAACTTATTGAAAAAAACCACAAAATTGAAAGTAGTTTCCAGGATGTTGTAGAGAAGGAATAAAAGAAGGAACAAGAAGTAATTACTGCACTTGTTAATTAATTAATTAAAACTACCCATATTCAGGGAAATTAGAGGTTTTCTCACTTATATTGTGATTTCACCAGCTGTAGTTGGTTAACTTATGTTGTTTTTCCTTGCATCAGTAACTTATCAGCTATTTAGGATAACTTATGACCTATATACCCAAACAGATTATGACAGTCACTTAGGAGGACAAGTGGGGCATGGTTTTTGTCGAGCCTGGCATTGCGATAAGGGGAGACTTAGGTGATACTTTTCTGGTCTCGGCGGTGGCGTGTAAAAATGTGAAAGTTTATGTTAAAGTAAAAAACTAACCAGGCAAGACATTTAATTCCGTGAAATTCTTGTTTCTTCTAAAGACTACATGTATTTTTAAATGAATATCATCAATATGGTGTTTTTTTTTTAAAATTCAGATTATGGTTGGGATGCTGTCTTATCCCATTTTGTATAGATGGTTGTAAGGATGTAATCCACACTTGTCCAAATTGTCAGCAGACTGTCGGAAAATTCAGTCGATTATAAACAGAGAAGAAAGAAAAAAGAAAAGAAGAGTGGTTGTACAAAAAAATCTATCCATCACTTACTTATACACAATATGGCAAAGAAAAAGACTGAAAGTTGACTTTAAAAATGTGTAAATTCAGCGTAAATTCAATTCTTGATATTAAGTATTACATTGTAGTGAAGTAGTTATTGTACTGCTGATGATATATATATATTATTGTTACATGTATTTTTTTTTGTAAATTCTTTTGCTTTTAGAACATAGATCTGACCTCTGTAATTTTAAAAGTATGCAAATATAGGTAATTAATATGCTTTTTCCACTATCTTTTGGGTATGATGAAAACTTTAGAATTTAAGGAGCCTTGAACAGTAGTTGAACCATGACTTGAGTAGATCTAACTTACAACTGAACCATAATCTGAATAGATATGATCCAACTTACAACTGACTCATGTCTTGAATAGATCCGACTTACAACTGAGCCATGTCTTGAACAGATCTGATTTACAAGTAAACCATGTCAATTCTTTGTATGTTTCTAAAAATAATAAAGGGTTATATTTTTTCACTGGCAATAACATGATTACATTTATAATAGTGATCTGTCACTTCTCAATACTAACTGTTATATAAGTTAAGGGTACATATCTGGTGACCAGGAGTCATATTTATTCCTTACCGGTTACTTTAACAGGGCATTAACAAATGCAGGGAATTTTAAGACTCGATATATCTGTAGATTTATACTTTGCATGTTGTATGTGAAACACTACCAGTCTATCGGGTAGGTGATGTGCTTTTGTTAGATGTCATGTATAAAATTGAAATTCTACATGAAAATCAAAATTCCATACAAGACAATACATGTAGTGTGAGTGTATTGTTATCTCAGGTGGGAAAGTGCAATCACACACCACTCTGGTCAATAACGAACTTAACAGCTTAACTTTGCTAAATGCTCACAGCTATATATTAGAATAATGGATGAAAGTATGATTTGAAGAATATGAATGAATTATGAAATATCTAATAGAAACATTAATTCCTAATGATTCAATCTTGATTTTGATGATACGTGTGACATTTTGTTTTATTAAGTTGTGAAGTTTGTGTGGTAGTCATACTTGCAGAGAAAACATTTTTGAGTAACTTGAAGTCAGTACGATACAATTAAATATATGTGTATGCCTGTATATTTTTATAACATTCTCTTAAAGTAGAAGTATTCTCTTCTATACTGCTAATTACGAATAGAAATTATTTAGTTTTTTAACCACATGCTGTTAGTAAGATCTCACAATATTTTCTATGAATTTACCAATCGCTGAACAGAGACCCTGAATTACTAAACTAGTTTAATTTTTCATTCTATTAGATTATTTTTATTTAATACTTAGTAAGAGGATTTGAGTTCACTATTTTACCTGACATTATTTAGTAACTATTTGTTTAAATCAGCATTAAACATGTATATTTTAGATATTTACAATCATTTATATAAAAGGTGTGCTGTTTTATCTTTTAAGAAATATTTTATTACATACCTGTTGTTATTTTAAGTGAAATTTTGAAAAAAATTATTTCAGTGTCTTGATCTGAAAGGGACTGTCCTTAACTTACACGTTGTTAGTTTGTGGGATTTTACAGTTTTCTTTTATTGGAAAAGTGCAAATTTTTATGCTAAAACAAAGCTTGTCAGAAAAAGGGTATTTGTCATCTACACTTAGAGAAAGGTGTTGTTTCAAACAATGAATGATTATTTTTTCTGAAATTCACATTTATAAAAAAACTAGTATCCTAAATCTAGAGTTACGTTTCCTTTTTAATGAGTAATGAAAAATGCTGTTTATTTTTGTAGATTTTAATGTTGTCCATTGTTTGAATCATCTTAGAAGCTTTTTTGCCAAATAAAACATATTTCATATAAACTCTTGTTCAAAGGCCTATAATAAATTGTGTGTTTTCTAATTCATTCCATCTTCATGAATTTTTGAATTTGATTACTATGTAAAAGTAGTATATCTTGTGGTTGGGCGTAACAGTGCTTGCCCAGAATTGTTTTAATAAGTTTATCAAAAAAAAAAAAAAAAAAGATAGAACGAAAAGAAACACTTTTTTACATTTTCTATATTTTTTTGGACAAGTTTGTATGAAATGATAAATAAAATATCTTGTTACTGAATGTCTTTTGCTTTTGTGTCATCGTGATGTTTTTATTATTTCAAAGGGTGCCTTTTTAAAGAGAAATGTTTTTTAAATGATGTTTTTTTTTTAGAGAATTGATTCATTTTTAGTGATGATGTTCTGTTAAAATTTTAAGATCAGTAGATCTTGAGAATTTATAAATGTCTACTGATTTTTTGTATGTTATATATTTTAAAAATAATGCTGATGAAATCCTAATTTTAACCTGGACACGTTTAGTTTACAATTTTGTGCTATAGCCATTCATATGGATATCCTCATACAGAAAAAAATTCAAACTAGCTAAATTTAAATGACATTTTGTGTGCCTTGTATATCTTATCATTGTTTAAAATACTTTTTTCTCAGAACTACTGTCTCGTTGACCAAACTATGTTTAACTGCAGATTTTTAGAACTTAAAGTATTATAGGATTCAGCTATATCTCCACAAAACATGGTAACGTGAAATTTTTTTATGTTATATAGTTACTACTTAGAACAAAGAAGAAAATTGGAAAATTGACTTTAGCTTTATCTTTCAACATTTTTTATTGTAGCTTATACTTTTTAGATTGTTATTACTTTTTGAAATCTTAAACTGGTGTAGGTTTTTATTTTTACTTATATATGCTATATATATGTATTTACTCGTTTCATTATCTCAAAAATAAAATTAACAATATACTGATGAGGTAATTATTATTTTTTATCTCACCTGAGCTGAAAGCTCAGACCAGCTATTGCAGTGGTTTACCGGCTGTGGTCTGTTGGGCATGATGCATCAGTGGGTATTGAGTTGTGCGATTTTTTTTTTTTTTTTAAATTTTTATTTATTTATTATTTTTTTTTTTTTACATTTTAATCACTTTCTCTTCCATTAATTTGGCCAAATTGATAAAACTTAATGATTTTCATACCTGGGTGAAGGAGTTATATCCCCTTGATGTCAAAATAAAAATTTTATAAAAAACTCTTATGAAACACAAGAAATAAAACCTAGATATTGATGGTATTTTCATTATTGAATTTTCATTGAATGATCTTTAAAAGGTAGTCATGGTCAATTTGTAACATATAGGTACATTTGTGATGGCGATTTTGATGATATTTCAAAGCAGATTTAAGTTTTTGTAGCCATGTTTTTTGCACGAAAGCTGATGTCATCGAAAATCAAGGTTGTGACTGCATTGAATTAGAAATAGGCTTTAAATTGCTATATCATTGCCATGTCCGGGCTACAGTTAAGAATTTTTTTAACTTCCTGAGGTAGATATGTATAACATACTCAAATGAGTGTTAAGTCCCATGGGCATTTCTAAATAATAATTCAAAAGAAATACAGAAATTTACACCTGTGATTATTAACTACTTTGAAATTATCAGAGCATCAACTAGAGTAAATTAATAATGCCTTGTGCACAAACAAATTTTTTAGCACTTTCATGTGCTTATTTTGAATTTCTATTAAAATGATGCAATTGAATGAAATTCAAAATCAGCACATGACAGCACTTAGAAACCTGGAACCTTGGAGAAAAAACACCGGCCTTTATCAACAAGCTAAATGTTTCTTCCTAAGGTTGTGCCGGGTTGGATTTGAACCTAAGCGGGTTAATATCTGTGATTCGGACGCCGGTGTAACGACGAAAAGTGACCCCCATAGAATAATGACCGGGGGGTCAAATTTCTACGTAGAAATTTGACCCCCCGGTCATTATTCTACGACAAGTGGGGTCATTTTTCGACTGTAGAAAACCCTTCCAGACCGTTTATTCTACGACACCACACACGTTGAAAAATGACCCCCATAGAAATATGACCCCCTACTTTTTAGCTCACCTGAGGTGAAAGCTCAGATGAGCTATTGCTATCCATCTCCGTCCGTCGTGCGTCGTGCGTCGTCCGTCGTCCGTCGTCCGTCGTCCGTCGTGCGTAAACTTTTTACATTTTAATCTTCTCCTCCAAAACCACCGGGCCAAATTTAATGAAACTTGGTAACCATCATGCCTGGGTGAAGCCCTTTCAGATTTGCACAAATGAAGGAGTTATGTCCCCTTGGGGCCCCACAAGGGGGGAAATAGTGAAAAACTTTAAAAATCTTCTTCTCTGAATCTACAAGAGATATACCTTAGTTATTTCATTTATAACATCCTTAGGTCATCTATTTTCAGATTTGCACAAATGGTAGCCATGGGGCTCAAAATGGGGAAATTATAAGGCACTGAGTGGGGAAATTGCTAAAAACTACATATTTATCACTATATCTTGAAAACTATCAACTTTTTGTATAGGCATATATATTTGAATATTGCAGGTATTGACATGACGATCATTTTGATATATGGTTCAAGGTCAAATGTTGATAGGTCAGGGTCACAGCTGCAAAAGAAGACTTAAATTGCTAATTATCTTGAAAACTATTAACTTTTTGTATAGGCATGTATATTAGAATATTGTAGGTATTGACATGACGATCATTTTGATATATGGTTCAAGGTCATATATTGAAAGGTCAAGGTCACAGCTGCAGAAGAAGACATAAATTGCTAATTATCTTGAAAACTATTAACTTTTTGTATAGGCATATATATTAGAATATTGTAGGTATTGACATGACGATCATTTTGATATATGGTTCAAGGACATATATTGAAAGGTCAAGGTCACAGCTGCAGAAGAAGACTTAAATTGCTAATTATCTTGAAAACTATTAACTTTTTGTATAGGCATATATATTAGAATATTGTAGGTATTGACATGTCAATCACTTTGATATATGGTTCAAGGTCATATATTGAAAGGTCAAGGTCAAAGCTGCAAAAGAAGACTTAAATTGCTAATTATCTTGAAAACTGTTAACTTTTTGTATAGTCATGTATATTAGAATATTGTAGGTATTGCAACAACGATCATTTTGATATATGGTTCAAGGTCATATATTGAAAGGTCAAGGTCACAGCTGCAAAAGAAGACTTAAATTGCTAATTATCTTGAAAACTATGAACTTTTTGTATAGGCATGTATATTAGAATATTGTAGGTCTTGACATGACAATCACTTTGATATATAGTTCAAGGTCATATATTGAAAGGTCAAGGTCACAGCTGCAAAAGAAGACTTAAATTGCTAATTATCTTGAAAACTCTTAACTTTTTGTATAGGCATGTTTATTAGAATATTGTAGGTATTGACATGTCAATCACTTTGATATATGGTTCAAGGTCATATGTTGAAAGGTCAAGGTCACAGCTGCAGAAGAAGACTTAAATTGCTAATTATCTTGAAAACTGTTAACTTTTTGTATAGTCATGTATATTAGAATATTGTAGGTATTGCAACAACGATCATTTTGATATATGGTTCAAGGTCATATATTGAAAGGTCAAGGTCACAGCTGCAGAAGAAGACTTAAATTGCTAATTATCTTGAAAACTATGAACTTTTTGTATAGTCATGTATATTAGAATATTGTAGGTCTTGACATGACAATCACTTTGATATATAGTTCAAGGTCATATATTGAAAGGTCAAGGTCACAGCTGCAAAAGAAGACTTAAATTGCTAATTATCTTGAAAACTCTTAACTTTTTGTATAGGCATGTATATTAGAATATTGTAGGTATTGACATGTCAATCACTTTGATATATGGTTCAAGGTCATATGTTGAAAGGTCAAGGTCACAGCTGCAGAAGAAGACTTAAACTGCTAATTATCTTGAAAACTATTAACTTTCTGTATAGGCATGTATATAAGAATATTGTAGGTATTGACATAACAATCATTTTGATATATGGTTCAAGGTCATATATTGAAAGGTCAAGGTCACAGCTGCAAAAGAAGACTTAAATTGCTAATTATCTTGAAAACTATGAACTTTTTGTATAGTCATGTATATTAGAATATTGTAGGTTTTGCGACATTGATCATTTTGGTATATGGTTCAAGGTCATATATTGAAAGGTCAAGGTCATATCAACATAGGAATACTAAAAGTATTCATTATCTTGAAAGCTATTAATTTCATGCATAGGCATGTATATTAGAATATTGTAGGTATTGACATGACAATCATATATGGTTCAAGTTCATATATGTTCAAAGGTCAAGGACATAGCTGCATAAGTATACTGAAATTGATTAATGATTTTGAAATTATTCATTACATTACAGTTACTTCATGCGTATTATATAAGCTACTTATAAATGAAAAGTGAGTGGATATATTTCTGATTAAGTTTTGTGGGAGTTCTTAACTTGAGAAAACTTTTAAAGTTTCTGTACTTAATATATTATCTATTGCACTTTGCAAACAATATTGGACATATCTTCAGGTGAGCGTTAAGGCCCATGGGCCTCTTGTTCACTATATTATACAATAATATGAAATGAGATGTAATACTCGATATGCGTTCATCCCGGGGTTGGTGAAGATAACTGTGTCTTTTTTTTTTTTTTTTTTTTTTTTTTTTTTTTTTTTGAAAAATATCCTTAAATGACGTGGAAGCAAATTTAACACCACTTCTTATATGGGTCCTATATAATATGATTTGATAATTCCTATTTCTTTGTGATTGGCCGAGATTCACCAATGTAGAAAAAATGTTACTATATTTATCTGCACATGACTTTCAAGGTGTAGGGGGTTGGGAAGGAGGATGTGCGAGCTAATAATTTTTTTCAGCTGTCATTTTCCCCTGATAACGCCCCCCCCCCCCCCCCCAAATCTATCCCATGAAAGAGCCTGGCATTATTGTCCTCAATGGGACAAGGGGACATTTAATCTCATTCGTCTGCAAGTCTGTCTGTTTAAATTTATCACAAAAACTTTAACCTTGGTCGTAACCTTTGAATGAGATAGGGCTTTCATATTTCACATGTATATTACCTGCGACAAGATCTTACCAAATGAGATAGGCTTTAATATTTCACATGTATATTACCTGCGACAAGATCTTACCAAATGAGATAGGGCTTTCATATTTCACATGTATATTACCTGCGACAAGATCTTACCAAATATACTATGATTTTTGATAAAAAAAAGATATGGCTATCATTTTATATATGTATAATATCTGTGATAAGACCTTTCTAAAACTACGTTTTCTGACCCTGTGACCTAGACCTTGAAGGTTGACCTACTTTTCAAAAATGGTATATTTCTTGTTGGGAAAAGATAGGGCTTTCGTATTTGCATTACCTGAAACAAGAAGTTCTCGAGCATGCTATGATTTTTTACCCCTTGACCTTCATGTTTGACCTAATTTGCCAAAAAAAAAATCGTTGGCAATTACTTTTGAATGACATAATTATATGATAGGGTGTTTATATTTGACACATGCCATAAATAATGGTATCCCATTCACTGACACCGGAAGCGGAGATCACAATTCTTTGATTTCTTAGCAACTAAAGTACATTAAAAAATTCCAAATTGATATATATATCATTTCCCCATCAAGTGGAAGGTTTAGAAGGTCATTTATTTATTTATTTATTTATTTATTATTTATTTATTTATTTATTACAACTACAACTATAAAAAGAGCACAGAAACTTGCCTCTAACTTTAATGTATTTTCAACGTTTACTGAGGGGTATCATATTTAGATTTTTTTGCCACAAACTTGTCTTCCAAATCCTCCCACTCACACAATAAATTGAACACATTTGGATCTATTTCCTCGCTTATTTTTTCTAAACCTTCCACTTGATGGGGAAATCTTTGAACTTAGGTATTCCTTGCCCCCCCCCCCCCCAAGAAAATGTTTCATCCGATTGAATCAGTTATTCAAAAACAAGTAATAGTAATGTTTTATATTTGTGCACACCCAACATCAAATGTTGTAATATTGCTAATCATACTCGGGGAAAAAAATTATGTATATTAGACTGGGAAGATTTTTTATGCTGCAGACATTCGGGTTTTCTATTGGTAAAAAAATATTATATATAACCAGAAGTCCATTAAGTAATTAATGGACTTCTGATATTACTAAAAAGGAAAAAGGCAATATAACTGTGTATAGACTTCTGTAATTTTTTTTTGTATATGATATGTATCAAATCTTTTGATATAAAATGTATCAATTTGTTTGGGCTTTGGTGGTACTTGCAAACGACAAAAGACATAATCAGGTTTTAAAAATGGGGAGATCTTAGGGGGAAAAAAGACAAAAAATCATTATCTGTCCAAATACTGGAACTTCCTAGTGATCAACCTTAAAGCAATAAAAAGAGAACGTGTATTAGCAGAAGATGGGGGGGGGGGGGACATCTAAAAGAAAATTTACTGTAATAAAATACAGAAAATTAAGGGCGCCCCCCTCCCTAACCCTCGCGTTTTACGGTCCTGTGAGTTAAAGTTTTAAGTTAATCACAGTTTGTGCTCCTGAGATTGAAGATATTTATGAGATACAATTTTTTTCAACAATTGCCCATTTTTCATGCAAATTTAATTAACTGGGGGTTCAGAAACATAAACTTTTCTTGTAATCTTGTGAAGAAAAAAAATTGAGACTTTTTTGGGGATATTTTGCACATAATTTACCCAAAGTAAAATCAAAGAGGATAACAATTATTGAAACTGAACATTTTTTTATGGATGATCTTGATTTTTTTTTAAATAATAACAAGTCACGGTGGAAATATATTTTATAAATTAAATTTGATAAAACAAATCTAAGAAGGTGGGTATTCTTGCTCTATAGTCATGGAACTGTTATTCGCTTTCCTTTAATTGGGATAAATCATCTTGTTTTATTGATTTTAGGTATATATAGTGGGTAGAACGCATGAAATAAACACTTCACATCAGAAGACTGCGTGATTTTCAAGTACCCCTATTTATTTTCCGACAAGAATATTCCTACCAAAATCAGCCTTTTGCATCAAAAAATGACATAGGTCATTATTCTACGGGGTCATTTTTCTACAATCCACACGGAGAAAAATGACCCCAAGGCCATACTTTCTACGAAAAAGGGGGTCATTTCTCTACGTAGAATATTGACCAGGGGGTGAAATTTCTACGTAGAAAAATGACCCCCGGTCATTATTCTACGGGGGTCATTTTTCGTCGTTACACCGGCGCTTTTGACCACAAAGACTGCTGATTTTAATATCGCCGACTTTGAACAGTTACCTATTGATAGGCATTTAGCAGCGTGGTAAAGCTGCATAGTTTACCTATTCACAATATATAAACGGCGCATTATTCTTAAATGTCTCTCATGAAATATGTAATACTTGGTCCTATGATAAAACCTTTACTTACGTTGAGCTTCACGGGGGGGGGGGGGGGACCATTAAGTACTGCTAGTTTGATTTACCAAGGATTTTATTTTAGAACATTGATCATGTGATTTTATATCGAAAACGAGGCAACGTCAACAAACACACTAAACAGAAGCATGTATTCAAGAGCAATGCTGCCACTTTGTCATGCATATCCAAGCCAAACGCGGCAGTTTTATTTACAGTCTTTTCCATCTGAGCCCTGCCGATTCGAATCTTTGGAGTCAGCTTGTCCCAGTTGGTCATTGTTCTCTTCTTTGCAGAATCGGTTGTCGTTCGTGCAAGAACACGTTTTCTTTCTGCCGACACCATATATCTGTGTGTGTGTGTGTGTGTGTGTGTGTGTGTGTGTGTGTGTGGCATTTATGTGGGCACATATGCAATGGTTTGGTTTAATACCCTGTCCCGTCTGAGTTCTTACTCTTACCCCTTTACAAAGATGCAACCAGATAAGCACGTAATTAGCCCATTTTATAAAAACTCTCTTCATTTTACACGGGTACGTTAAAAGGGCACCTAATGGTGTAGTCCACAAATCGTTGTTGGTCAATGTTATATCGGTTATTTACACTTAAGATTCGCTGAAATGCGGAAGTTGGTGAGTTTCTGTGTTCTTCTATCAGATGTAAGCTTGGCCTACTATATCAAGGCGATGGTAACAATCCATTCAATGAATGTAAACTTTGTCACTTTATTTTTTAAATAGATTCTAGTATTTGTAACACACGTACTTTGTAGCGCGAAATGACAAGAAGAATACAGTAATACCTTTATTTATGCTAATTAGTTGCTAAACACTAAACTAAAAAGACATAAAGGTAAATAAATAAATAAATAAATATGAAATAATAAAATAAAATAAGAAAAATGAGCCCTTTCTTCTGAGTTTTATTTTAATATTCGAATTTAAAACCCGTAAGTTTACTATGATCCGTATGTATACTAATAAGTATCGGTAAGTATAAAACTTCTTTTGTATCAAGTCGGGTATAGTTTTACGTTATGCGTGATATTAGGTAAGGTAGAAAAAACGTTTGTTTAAACTTAATCAACGAAAACACACTCGACTCGTTTTGAATACGACCGATCAATTATATTTATTGCATTCAAGATAATTTAACTTCCTGCCTAACAACTTGTATATATAGGTATGTGTATTGCTGAGTGTCTTTAAGACAGTTAACCATTTAAATTATTATGAATTTTCTTTTTAAACTTGTGTACGTTTGGCATTTTGTGACTTTGTAAAAACATCAGTAACTTGTTTCATGGCGGCAACACCTACATCATCTTCAAACACGTTACCAAGACAACCAAATGCTGCCCAGATCGAGGTGGAAAATCAACCAGGTAAATGTTTATTTATTTCACGTTATGTAAGGTACGTTAATCGAAAGGAATACTTTTATTTACTTTATCCAAGTCGCTGGAAATAGAGGTAAATAAAAAACGATCGAGGTCACATCTAAGCGATTCTTTCTCTACCTAGTCATTGGAACTGAGACAAAATCAAGGAAACAATCCATTTAAAAAATTACCTTCTCTTGTCTACCCTAGTAGCCTGAACTAGAAGTAAACATAGAGACAAATAAATGAGGACTGGAGGTAAACCGACAATAAAATGAACAGATTCCTTTCCGAGTCTCCTCGACAGTCAATTGTTCTAGTCAATCGAAGGGGACCACTTCCATTTCCCTAAATTTCTCTCCTGTACAGAAAGTGTTACAAAGAAACAACCCTTTCTTCCCTATCGCTTACAGTAGAGATTAGAAAAAGTGCTGAAAACGAAGAATATACCATCTTCCCCATTTACTTGTCGTTATTAAAGATAAACAAGTACTAGCTTTCAAAAAAAAAAAAAAAAAAAAAAAAAAAACAAAAACAAAAAAAAAACAAAAAAAAAAAAAAAAAAAAAAAAAAAACAAACAAACAAACAAACTTTTTCTCGGTAGTACTTCCCTTTTTGGAATTCGTGCAATCACGAAGATGCTGGCGACGTTCTGGTATTGCGATAAATTTATTTTTCAAAGAGTGTTTTTGGAAACGAGAATGTAAGTGTGAATACGCATCTGTAGACAGTACTATGTTAATAAATCAGTGTGTTTCTTATTTATGCATCAAATCGTAAATGTGAGTTAAGTATAAAAAGTTCGATAGCTCAATGAAATAGACAATTGTGAATGTTTATGCATAAGGTATCTCTGTGGACGCTCTAGCAATACATTTCGGTGGTTGACCAGTCAGCATCTTGTTGTAAATCTACATAAACGAGTAATAAGCCCGACTGAAAGTGTTTTTAGCATACGAGTTAAAGCAGTTTTTTTACGAACAGAGAGGAATCTCTGTGATGTATTGTCACATACGTCGCAAGCATTTGGCAAGGAAATCGTAGATATCTTTAAAATGGGATAGGGATACAGGGTGACAGAGATGTTCATAGATGGGGGCAAGTAAACCCAAAACAGGGAGATGTTAAACGAAACATTTTTCCTAATGTCAGTGAAGAAATTCAATTTTTTTTTTAAATCGGACGGGCTATGTCACCGCTATGTCAAATCCTTGGGCAATATATGTGGAATATAGTACGGTAGTTTGCGGGTGATAAGTACGTGCTGAGGGTAAACGCACAATGATGAATGTATGTGGTATTGAAAATAAAATTTATACATGGATTCTGTGGAGAAACTTTTGGTGGAAAGGATACAATGCGGCGCAGCGGAAGAATACATAAACAGTTTATGTAAACAAAGACCTATTTTCGCAACATTTTCGCGGATATCCCATAATTTAAACGGTCTCTTTTGATTGGATGAATTATATGACGTGTCATTTCTTGGTAGCATGAGTTTTGGCGAGAAGAGTGAACCACAGTAAATAAAGCAATATTTTTTAAACATTACCCGAAGTTTGAGCGTGTAGGTAAAAGTATAGGTTGCGGAAAGTGCTGTAAAGAAATCATGTCTTACATGCACGATAGCAAATGTCATGTTTATAGGAATGTATTTGTTTTCATTCGTTTCCCTTCCCATCCCCTCCTCGAAGCCCCAACAAAATTTGACCTATATCTGATGTAGACATGTTTACATTTTAATTTTGTCGACGTAGCGTAAAAATGATATACACGATTTTGAGAGCAGCATTGTGAAATCGACCGGAAAAAGCTATTGCTGAGAGATTTCACGAGTTCCTGTCGATTGTGCAAGATGTACTCTAGAAGTTTACATGGAAAGCTTTAGGGTAAATCCTCGGTAGGTGGCATGTATTTTGTATATCGTCGTCGGTCCTAAATTCGCGATGGTCCTTGATTCGCGGCATAAACAGTTTTTTGCAACCATCATTTGTAGTTGTTTTGTCGCGCTACGGGACATTTCGGCCTATAACAATATCGGCCTATGACAATATCGGCCCATAATAAAATATATTCAAAATATTTAATACACCTAAATTTGGACAACTTTGTCATGACTTATGCCTTGGTTTTAATTTTATTTTTAAAAGAAATTATTATTTTTTATTTCATATTAGATCAACCTATAAATGATGCACACACTCCGTTCACAAATGTTTTAGTCAGAGTTACTCATGACTGTAAGACTCGTCGATTCTGATCGATCTAAACTAGTTCGTGCAGATAGCGTAGAAGAAAGACAGTTTGAATGTAACTTGTATGAATCTACAATTATGTAAAAACACTAAAGTATCAGGATTTTTAAAGACAAATTATATTTACAAGAAAAGGATCTTTCTTTTCAATTCATTCTTATGGTTATTTTTCTTTACACACTACATGTAATTAAAGCATCATAATAATACAAATATTAAATTAAGATTATAATTAAGATTATCTATTTTTTAAAAAATTTTAAGATTAAAACAAAGTATAGGTACACTTTCCTGTCTTTAAATTATTCATTTAAAAAAAAATGAGACATATATATAATCCATTATTTGAGTTTTAATAGATTAGTGGTAGACTTGATTAGAAATAATAATTTGAATTAATTCTTGTATTGCTTTGAATAAACTTACTGAAATTTACATGTTTCAAAGCATAATAATACTAACACATGTTTATGCACAACCATGCAAATAAACGAAATGAGTAGCAGTCTTTGATAAAGGCATTTATTTCATGGGCCGATTTTGTTATAGGCCGATTTGGCTATAGGCCGATATTGTCATGGTCCGTTTTTTTATGGGCCGAAATGTCCCGGAACCGTTTTGTCGTTATTGAGAAATATAACGAGTGATGACACCATCAAAACATCTTTCTGTTTGTGTAATTAATTAAAAATGTTACGTATGAACGTTTTTGTCTTTTCTTGGAGAAATGCTTGGAATGTGAAAGGACCTTGCTTCAGCACAGACTCTTCTGAATGTGGTAATTTGCCAACACTAATACAAAAAATATAATGGACACTTTTCCAGTCATGAATTCTTACTCCCCTTCCATATGGTGTTTTACAACCTTGCTCGCATAGGAATGGAATGGGATAAGGCAGATTGTAATACTACCTACACTCACTTTCAAAGCCTCTTGTGTTTCCATGCTCTCTGTTCGTACGGCACCTCCGGTGCTTTGATTTTTAAATGTTGACAAGATTTTTTTTTATTCAGACGGTCATTTATAGACTATTGTGTGGCAATCGCGTTTTGGTGGTGGTGCCTATGACTTCTATTTCATTGCTTTAGTGATAAAGCTGTCAACTAAAGAAGACCTGTCCAGGCTTTCGCAACCGAAAGTCTTAACTTAATCTTAATCTTGATCTTAACTTAGTGAATGACGCCGTGACGTAAAGCAATACAAAATCAATTCAAAGAGGACATTTCTGTTTCCCATAATTCAGCCGTTGGAACTTATAAAAGAAATATCAGAACTAATGTAGATTGCTTTATACTGCTAACCCATACCCTAGTTTCACAATCACATCTTAACTAAGATTTTCCTTAACTTAAATTTAGCAAATGTTGGCAATCTCTGTTAGAACTTTTGTGTAAACATTCATAAAATACTAAACACGTATCATTTATCTTCAATTGATCTTCAAAATGTCTCCTTAAACACTGTATATCTTAACAATTAATAAAACTAGTAAGATTTCAAATTTACCAGATTTAAGTAAAAGGAAATCGTATTAAAGAAATGACTGTGAAACCGGGGCCTACTGTTCGAACTACTTAAAAGTAAACAAGGAAACAACCTTAATAAAGAGAAATCCTTTCTCTTTTTACCTCCAGCGCTGTTAGTAAATGTTTAAAAAACAATAAAATAGTAAAATCCCAAATACTACTCATCCTTCCAAATCAAATCAATTTTTTTATCACTTTATATAACTTTTGTTGTATCTTAAGTTACAAGTAAATTGCCAGGTGCATGTTTATAAGAGTGTCCTTGGACAAAGATAAATGTTATGATGGTATTACGACACACCTCGTTCTTGTCATGTTTCAAACGGTGTTTTGATTTGCCACGTGTCTTAAAATGTAACCTAAATTTACGATAGCTACATGTAGCTAGATGTCTGAAGATAATCTTAAGATAATTGTAACTTTGTGCTATGAATAAGAGATGACTGCCATTTTTGCACTCGAGACATAGACTATCTTTGACGTAGCCGGGTGTTTAGGAACCAAGATAACCCGTTCACTATTTAGACAATGTTGATAGTATTAGAAAATACAAACTTTCTCGATTGATCAATTTAATATTGTGTGTAATTTTTGATAATGATTTGTAGAGAGCAACATCAATGTCGCATGTACTACCAGTTTCATTGTAGACCATGGTAGCTTTGAGATGTTACGCTACTGGAAGTTTTCAGTTGGTAAATGCTGATGTACACACAATATCCAGTACAATAAAATACCGATTGATAAATATTCATCTCATTCACAGATATGTAAATAAATGTACAATTAAAAAATGACATTAAATTTATCAGGTCGCTATGTTATCCAATCCATAAAATATAACAGTAATCGATTATAGTATTTGAATTTCATTTGATGTAGGTCCTACAGTATATCAGGATAAACCGATGACAACAAAATGTCCAACATGTGGAGAAACTGTTACAACAAAGGTTGTGTATGCCTCAGGTGTAACATCTTGGATTATCTGCATGGCGATGGTATTTTGGGGGTACGTTTTACTTTTTGTTATGTTATACAAGCTACATGTAAATTTTGATTAAGTACCCCTAACTTTAAATGCTATTTTTAAGTATCTCACAAACATCATATTCCACACTTGGTAAATCACATTGTGGAAACGTTTTTCATTTCATTTTTTCCTGACACATTACGTCATTTAAATACATTAAAAGGAATGTGAAAAATTGGAATCCAACTAAGCAGCCAACCATTTTGGATCCGACTACTTTAGGTAACGATAGAGGGGTCTAACTTTCCTTTTTCTAATAGTTGTTTGTCTTTTAGTTATGACGACCAAATAACAACGTGAAGTCGTTTGTGAAAAGCCAGTATTGGATTCGTTCTGTAAGTTTTAACATGCTCTGAAGACGCTATTTAAGTATCCCAATTTTTATTAATGTTACCAGTTTAACTTAAAACCACCTGTTTAAAAAAAATCAAAGTTTGTAATATTACTGAAAGACGTCGGTGGTAGTTTATGAAAATACTTGGATTGGATTTTAAGTTGCTTTACCATGAATATCTCCAGTCAGGATGATTGCTCTTGGGCAAAAATTAATCTCCAGTCAAGATGATCGCTCCCGATCAAAGATTAATCACCAGTCAGGATCATCGCTTCTGGGTAAAGATTAATCTCCACTCAGGATGATCGCTCCTGGGCAAAAAACCTCCACAAAGACGATGTAAGGTGGTTCTTTTAAACTCAACATCTCATTTAGCATCTATTGTGTTGTATTATACAATCTAATATTTAACCTTTTTGTAGGATGTGGTGTGGATGTTGTTTAGTTCCGTTTTACCTCAATGGATGTAGAGACTGTGAACACAGTTGTCCGCTCTGTGATTCATATATTGGTAAATTTATAAGGGAAGAAAAACAGTTATACCCAGATGATTATGTTTGAATTGATTATAATTTGTTTTACACGACCAATGTTGTAGAGGAAGAAAAAATAGTTTTACGTGGATGATATTGTTTAAGTGGATATTATCCAAGTTTGTTTTATGTGATCACAGTGGAAAAAGAAAAATAGCTTTACGTGGATGATATTAAGTGGATATTATCAATGTTTGTATCACGTGACCAAAGCGGCGGGTTACTGTTGCATTAGTGATAGTGATATCACGAGAATGATAAGAAGAAGCAGTATTAAATATCATTGCAATCTGAATAAACATTTGACCTTATATGGTCACAATTATTTATGCATTTGTTTGACAAATGACGTTTTAAGTACAATGTATTTAATTTATTAAACACTTCTGAGCCTATATATAAACCTTAAAGTCATCTTAGATCAAATGTAAGTACCTAAGTACCATCTTTATGTATACTTCAGTTTTTTAGGCATGATTTATTGCAACATTATCAAAAAATTAATATAATATACTGTTTATTTGAAAACTTTTCTTGAGACGATATTCAAAACTTTAGAAATTTCCGTCACCTAAATAATTGTTACCTTGAAAATAGAATGAATACTCTTATCCAAAATTCTTTCTGCATTATGTCGATTTTTTTCATAACCGATATTTTACATCTTTTTAAATTTAATTAACACTTAATTGTCTTAACTAAGTTGATCTAAATTGCATATTTATTTAACTAGGCCCAGATCACAATAATTTATATTTCTCTAGTCATGCCTGTTTAATAATCAATAGTGTGTGTGTGTGTGTGTGTGTGTGTGTGTGTGTGTGTGTGTGTTCATTATATTATGTAAATAACACTAACGGTCAATACTTTTTAAAATACAAGTATAAAGTGTTTAAAATGTAAAATGATTTTTTTATTATTGTATGTTTTTATCTCTAATTATGCCCAGTTTTCTACTATAAGAGTGTTGATCAACTGATATTTTTCTCATTTTTAAAACTCAAGCGCAGGTTTGCTACATGCAACATCTTGCGTCGTAATTATATTGATAAACTAAAGTTTACACAGTATATTCTTAGACACCACGAATATGACGATCACTAATATGAAATTATTTCTGCCGTCTAAAAATTATAAAATTATTTTTATTGTAGGCTTATTGCCTGACGTAGATCTATATAGTAGATTATTTTTTGTTTCCCCACTACTGTTTGTGTCATTGTGTTTATGACCAGTAAATTTTGACCAATTTTTACAGAAAATCCAATTTACTTGAATCAGGTTCGCCTACTTGAGCATAGTCATAACTGAAAATCGCTATGCGCATGCGTGATTACCATAAAACATTTCTGTTAAAAGGAAATTGTTGCTACTACGGGGATATAACATGCTAAAATATAAAGCAAATGGTGGATTCCTTTGCGCATACGATGTTATTCGTCACCAAAAACATCACTTCCGGTGATCAACATCGCCGTTTTAGACATTTAAAATCTCTGTAGCAGTAACAGTTTCTTTTTTTTCAGAAAAATTCTATGCTAATTGCGGATGCACATAGCGATTCAAAGTCACGACTAGACCTTTTTTTAACAACGAGAAAATGTACATACAGTCCATGGTTGATCTATATTTCTTGTTAATAAAATTTGAATGATAGATGGAACTTTGCTCTTTTTGAATTTCATTAAGTATTTTAAAATATCCTTTTCTGATGGAAACGGCCATCATAGTAATTTTAAAATATCCGTTATAAAACGAAAGTACATGTAGTATTTGCGGTGTACTTTTCATATATATATATATATATATATATATATATATATATATATATATATATATATATATATATATATATATATATATATATATATATATCTATCTATCTATCAGGGTATTATATTACACTGTTATTCTTTTAAAATCAGTTTCAAATTAATCAAAGCACAGAAATCACGTGTACAACAATAGAAACACATGTACTGTGTAGTGTTTTTTTAATTGTTATTGATTACATACAAGTAACGTTTTTATCTGTTATTGTTTCATTTAAGATTAACATTTGTCTGAGCAATTTGTTCATACATTGATCAGGTCTGTTTGTCTCGTTGAAAATCTTTGACCGGGAAAATGGGCATAATCGTCTCCGAATGCGACATCAGGGAACAAACGTTGCTGTATGTTAAGTCTCAATATTTATGTTTGATGTTTCGTGAGGTTCCGAATTGACCTTATTGTTCTTGCTGTATCAAAAAATCGCAAATTCACGCTGGTCACGTGACGAGACTTGCAGACCACATTCATAGCAGTTAATATATACATTTCAAGTAAATAAAATTTTGTCAATGGCGTTTGTTTTTTTTATAAGAAACGAGAAGATTTGTCATAACAAGGTTAGTTCACCGATTTATTGAACAGGGTCAAGGTTATTTAACTTATATCGACAAAAAGTTTTGGGATTTGTTTTGCCTGCTCCTGTTATTTGTACTATTCCTTGTATAGTTAACAGAATATTTAATTCTTTTAATTTAAATTACTAATTCAAGAAAAAAAATACCGGAGGTCGGTTGTTTTCTCAATGCACTTCGGTTTCCGCCACTATCACAGAACTGTTTTGTGCTGATTTTAAATTTCTATTCAAATAATGCATTCAAAAACAGCACATAACAGAACTTACAGCCTCGATATTAGTGAAAGACTTGACGAGACATTACACACACTTGCTAAACTTTTCCTCCCTTAACTTGAATCTGGCAAGGTCAAAGTCTGAATTATTTTGTTAACTTAAAAATATTCAAGAAACTATATGTACGCATTAGAATTATTAATTTGATTGACATGCGTATCATAAAAGAATATTGTCAAAATGGACCGATTTAAAGTAAATTTTTTTTTTGAAGTTTGTGACATCGGGATCAGTGCCAAAAGTCTAAATACAAAATATATTCGTTAAAAATTGTCATGTTTTCATGTTTCGTTCATACAGGTTATCTGAGCAATTACATGGTAACATATTGTTTCTCCCCATTTTGTCTTCTGTTGCAATTTCGGTCCCCGAGTGGTCTTAATCTCAGAGCCTAGGTTTAAAATCATCTCCCATGTCAAAAGTTGTCCTGGCACCATCCCAAAATGACCACTTCGACCACAGGAACTTGTAATTGTTTCTATAAAAAATATATGTTTTTAAACATACACTCACCAAAAAACAACAAGGACGGACATTCGAAATTTTCAAACCTACCCCTTGCCGATTAAAATGACATTTTCTTTAGTTCTGGTAAAACATATCCTTTTAATTTAGTGATGGTTGTTTGCACAACTCCCTTATCTATCCGCAAGTATATAATTATTCATATTTACTAGGATTTTAAAGAAACAATTACAAGTTCCTGTGCTTTGACTGTGGTGTATACTCTATTTATTCTATTTCAAACTACTTTTGTTTATTCTCACTGAATAGTATATGGTATATTCACAACGAGAGTCGCTTTTATGATTACATATACCTTGGAGACATAGTTTAGATAGTTGAAGGCCACTTTCTTCTTGGCAATAACCAATAGAACTAAAGCCACGGCTTAACAGAATTAAAATATAGAATATACTAAATTAGGTTGCATGTGTTTTACAACAACTAGAGCAGACAAGAGCAAAAAACAATAAAACAACGACGGAATAAGATAAATGCACGACAAAAATGAGTGATGGGTTCTCTGAATAAAAAATGTTTTCAAAGCATTTAGAGACCGAAAATGTATAACAAAATAATAATGTTACGATGATACTGGTGAAAATACACTAAAACATGTCACATGGCAGGTAGACAATCATCTCTAGTATATCGAAATTCTTCTTATCGTGCATTGTAGAAACATTGACAAATATTAAAAACGAAATAAATCGATGTCTAACTAGGTTATAAGCCTAGTAACAATAAAATTTTATGGCTAACTGATTTATCATCTTTTAATACAAGTAGATAAAGTAGATCTATATATAGTCTAGACAACAGACCGGTTTTTATAGAACGGCATAGCTATCTTACGTAGTACAAAAATGGTATATGAATTTATTTTATAATGATATTATTTGCTTTCATTGTTATATGTTTTGGTTTTACTATTGTACTTCTTTATATGACCAATGCGAATTTGGCAACCGTCTTCGTGAATCAGAATCAATTTCAGAAAGACACTTGTCAGATTCACAACCACAATAAAAAGACATTTTGCGATAATATAAAGATGTTTTGCATACATATAATGGTGTTTTTCAATCATATAATGGTGTTTGCATATAATATAATGATGAGATAATTTAATGATGAAATATATTCATATAATGGCGATGCGAATCATATGATGGTAAAACAAAAACATAATGATAAAAAGAAAATTATAAATTGATAAAGATGAAACATTTAATGGCAAAACTCAATCATATAATGATCAGACCAAGGAATATATTGGTAAAACAATATCATACAATGATAAAACTGAAATATATAACGGTGAAACCAAAACATTTAACGATGGAAGCAAATTATAATACCATTATAAAACAAATTTATACAACATTTTTGTTCCATACAAGAAAGCTATGGCGGTCGATAGTTTTCAGTTCTGGGTAGGTTGCAAATGACATTTTTCTGTAATATTTACATCAGATAAAATAACAAAATGTTTTTTATAAGTTCTCTTCTGATTTGGTTTATTTGAACTATTACTAAAGAATATAATGTCTTGTGTAAGCCATATCCTATACATTAATAGTGTTTCAATTGATATGATCGTTTAGTTATTTTAAGATAGAGTGGGCGCTTTATTTATTCAAGCCATATTACTCTTCAAGAACCCTCACATTATAAAAATCGTAAAAGATCATATATTGGTTTTTACCGAGTGCTCCGACTGAGGATTGAACCCGGGCCTTCCGGGTGGCAGTCGGTCACTATTACATCTACTCTATGTAATTCAACAACATCACGAATAGCTCAACCCCAATACAATGATATACAGTTCATTTTATTTCTAAACGACTAAGAGAACAAGTCAAGCAATTAAAAAACCACCATCTACAGGTAAAGTCGATCCAGTTATCATACCAGCATTGTCACTCAACAAAAACAAAACAACATTAACAACGTCTTCTAGCTGACATAGCTTTCTGAGTGGATGTATTTCAGTTACTTGAGCACATCTTTCTTGGTTGGAAAAGAAATGTTGTGTCATATCAGTAGACGCAAATGTAGGGTTTACATTACTGACTCGAATTTGGTGTGGTCCGAGTTCCAACGCCATGACTTTGGTCATCATATCTAACCCGGCTTTAGAGATACCGTATGAGACTCCCAACCTCGGTGGTTTAATGGAATCAATACTAGATATATTTACAATGGAACCACCTGATTTTTTTTCAAGCATAGATTTTAGTATGACTTGGGAAACATTAAATGCCCCTTTTAAATTAACATCTATTGCCGTTTCAAATTGTTCTCGGGATGCATTCATGAAAGTTTCTAAAGTCGCTATACCTGCATTGTTGACAAGTAGTTCGACATGACCTAGTTTTTCTACCTCCGATCTTGTCGTATCCCAGTTAGTTAGGTCAGCATGTACGGTATGGATTCCCGAAAATTCTTGTTTGAGTTTGTTAAGGTTTTCTTCAGATTTACCGAGCACGTACACTTCAGCTCCAGCATTTAACAGACCTATTGCTATAGCTTTACCTATCCCACGGCTTCCTCCAGTAACTAAAGCACTCTTACCATCAAACCGATATGCCATCTTGACTGCGTATGAATTATCTCCCTTTTGGGATAAAATAAAACTATATAAACGATATATTAAAATATTTCTCCCTAAACCATAAACCTTTAACTGAATTCTAACGCTTAAATAACATCATTGTATTTATCGAAAAGTTTAGACAGTTGAATCACCAACACTGAATCCAGTCTGCATATTCGTAATGATTTTGTTTTTCTTTGAGAAATATAAAAAATATGATGTAGAATATTATAAAGTTATATTGGTCCGTAGTTTATATTACTAGGCACTTTTTTGTATGAGGTAAAAAGCGGGTCATACAAAAGCCTAGAAATTAAAGAAATCGTTTTTTTTCTGGCACTCGAAGTTAGAAGGACAGAGAATCGACAGGTTCAACAGGTGCGAGAAAAATGGACGGAAGTAGTCGGTATGCTTGTCGCTTGTCTGCGGCATTCAGACTTGTACAAGGGTAGCGTAGTTAAGTGATATTGAATCTGTAATAAAACATAAATATTCAGTATAATGAGTTGGCTCAACAAGAAACTGATAAAGGTTAAAATTTAAAAATAAATTATATATATTACGAATAACAATAAATAATAATAATAATAATGTATTGCTCAAACACAATTTACATTATTGGTTAAGGCAATACTAACTGATTAACAAAACTAACAAACATACAAATTTAAAATTAAGAAAGCCCAGATGTTTGGGGCAAGTCGCAAATAATACATTTAAGTATTAAGTTATAATAAATCAATAAGTTATATATATTACGAATAACAATAAATTATATATATTGCGAATAGAATATTTCATGTCTTTCCAAGACGAATTTGTATCTGGTGGTCTATGAAAAGCGTCAAGTAATATATCTTTACTATTATTATTTTTTACATAAAAAGGTATTCTATATTCTAAACATCTAGTTCAGGTCTATGTTTAAAATATAGAATTATTTATATGTAATGGTGTTTTTTTCTAAGTCTCCCACAAAAATCTATTGTCTCCAATGACTTACTTTATATAATCTTTCTATGAACAAACGACATTATATTTACATTTGAACTATATAGAATATTGGACTTGGAAATAACAACACCTCTAATCCACAACATTCTGTTTTTGTTAATCAGCTGAACTTTTCAATACTTTTTTATAAGTTTTATTTCTAGAGCCCAACAATGCAAATGAGCACAATTAAAATGTACTAAACAACATATAAATAAACAAAAACAGAATATTGTGGAATAATGGTGTCTTTTACTTCAAACGTTAACATTTTTTTTACTTATTTCGATTAGATCTAGTAACGTTGAGAAAATCGGAGTACCTGAAGAAAACCATCGACCCTTATAATGACAGAATTGCGGACTTTATAATTCTATACAAGAATAAAAAATGATGACATCAAAAAATAATAATCGGGTAAGAGTATTCATAAGTTCAACATGAAAGACTTCTAAATGTGCACGTATATCCTTTTCAACGTAAAGTTTCTAAATACACACGAACAAGTTTGACGTGCGCACGCAAAAGTTCTTGTGCAAACGTGAAAAAAATGTTTGCGCGTTCAATTACATGTTTGTCTCTTGAACAGAAACAAACATGTCATAACTATTAAGTTATGCTAATAGTGATTTCTGGTATGTTTGAAGACTTGTCCATTAAATGGACCCTGTACATATTGTCTTTGTCTTTGTTTGTAAACGTTTGTTATATGAAAAAAGTTGGACTACCTTTCAAAGCAAAAAAAAAAAAAAAAAATAAATAAATAAATAAATAAAATAAAAAAAAAATAAATAAATAAAATTAATTGATTAATTAATTAAAAAAATAAGAATGAGAAAAAAATAAAAAAAAAATAAAATAAAGAAGAAGAAAAAATGAAATAAAAAACTAATGTAATATCTCTCAAGTACTGGTACCAATAACGTGGATTTATTTTTTTTCTTCACAAAATACAGGTGACGGCCTCTATCTTTGAATCATAAAGTCAGTGACCATGAAGTGGGAGGGGAAAACACTCTCATTACAGTTTACAACCTAAAGTGGTATTTATATAAAAAGATGGCATATCAGTTTGACGGTAAGAGGGCATTAGTTACTAGAGGAAGCCGTGGGCTAGGTAAAGCTATAGCAATAGGTCTGTTAAATGCTGGAGCTGAAGTGGACGTGCTCGGTAAATCTGAAGAGAACCTCAACAAACTCAAACAAGAATGTCCGAAAATCCATACCGTACATGCTGACCTTACGGACTGGGATACAACAAGATCGTAGGTCATGTCGATCTACTTGTCAACAATGCTGGTAGCGGGATCATAGCGAACTTTATGAATACAACTCGAGAAACATTTGAAAGAGTGATAGATACCAATTTAAAAGGAGCATTTAATGTATCTCAAGTGATAGCAAAATCTATGATAGACAGGAAAACTGGGGGATCGATTGTTAACATATCTAGTGTCGATTCTACCAGGCCATCTAGAGAAGCCGTTACCTATAGCATCTCAAAAGCCGGATTAGATATGATGACAAAGGTCATGGCGTTAGAACTCGGGCCACACCAGATTCGAGTCAATAATGTAAATCCTACATAAGTACCGACTGATATGACACAGCATTTTTATGCTAACTTAGAAAGGTACTCTAAAATGGTAGAAATACATCCACTCAAAAAGCTTGCTAAACTAGATGTTGTGAATGCTGTTTTGTTTTTGTTGAGTGACAAAGCCAGTATGATTACGGGATCGTCTTTGCCTGTTGATGGCGGTTATCTGATTGCTTGATGAGTTTAATGACTGAAAGATTTTAGCGTTAACAGAAGAGCTCTCCATTAAGGAATCCACCTTCCTAAACATTTAAGAAAAAAGACTTACAGCTAGTGTATATAGGAATTTAAGACACATTTAACACAGTTTATAATTTTATATTTTGTTAAGATGCCAATCTTATTAATATCACAATAAAAATGCGTAAATCATACAAACCGACTTTTTGCAATATTTGTTTTTTCAGTTAAAACACTATTTCCGGTTTTAAGTAACACATGGGTTAATTGATTACACCGCACATTGTTTTTAAATAAAAAAAGCAATAATTAAGAGTAATATCTAAGGTAAGACATAATTAAAATACATTTTTAGCTAAAGACGTGAGCACTTGCTAGCCAGACCAACGAAAATACACTAAAACTAGTTTTTATTTATTTCTAGATGGAATTTTGTTTTTGTAGAGATATGGCGATTGTTGCAAAAAAAAAACGCTCGCGAAAAAATAAATTTTACAGTAGACAAATCATTGTAGTTAAAAAATTGCATGCTTTGAGCGCTTGCAAAAAAAAAAATAATATGTATTACTGCGGTTATGGTACTAATTTTTGACCAAACTTTTTTTTTTTTTTTTAAAAAAAAAAAAAAATGTTTTGTTATAAATTAAGCCTTGTAAGATATCAGTATATAAATTACATATCAGAATATAAACTATTAACCGAATGAGCCACATAAGGTTTTCTATCAATGAAATATTAATTTTATTAATAACCTAAATTAATGATGCAATGTTCCACTATTTGCAATCATCAAACAAAACATTGTGCCTTAAAAAACTAACTTTAATTTGTGAAAAATTCAATAGTTTGTATATGAAGTATGGTAAAAGATGAAGAAACTAAATACAACCTTTAACCTAAGAAACTTTCTTTTACTTCTAAACTAAACAATAAACTATTTATTAAAAATACTTTGAAAATGACATTTTTCTTTCATAATCGACATGGGTAATGATATCAATGCTTACATCAGTTAAGATAAGCTATTGTCGAGTAACCTTTATAATAGAACAATCTGTCGCTCATTTGTAGTGTAACTTACAGACTGTGACACTTCATTTGAGATTTTTCAATTAGCTTTAATTTTTACCCATTTAGGTCCATTTATATACATATATTTTTTCATTTATTATATTATATTTTCAGACTCCATTTTCTTCACCAATAGTTGGTAATTAGCACCTCTATATTTCATTGATTTCTTTTTATTCCAGGTTCTGTGTTGCATTAACTATTGAAAAGTATTAAAATGAAGATGTTATAACTACAAATGGCGTTGTTTAATTCTTTGTTAATAATCTGTAAAGAAATGGCCATATAGCCGAATGAAGTTGTTAACAACTGTGAATAATTGACCACCTTTTCTGTCAATTGACATTACTTCTGTAGTAATAAAATGCGTTTTATACTAGTATATGAATAAGTGCCATTATAACCGGCCTTGTGGTTGCTGGGTGCAAATTTCAACATTAGTTGTCAATTTGTTGGTTAGTGCATGTCGACATTTAACAACAATTTTATATCTCAATTAAAAGCTGATTCACATTAAGACTGTTTTAGCATCAATAGAACACTGACTAGCTCAAGAAATTTTTATGGATACAATAAAAAAAACTTTTTAAAAAATCATAAAAAAACATGGTTTATGCCTACTTCTTCCAAGTATGTAAGATATATAAGTAAATGTTTTAAAACGATTTGGCATAACTAAAAAGGGTAGAATCTGGATTTTGAATAAAAATTTAAAAGATTTTGAGTTATTAGAAAAGGATAAAATCCGAGTTTTCTCTATCAAATAATTATTGGTAAATGTATCCTTTGGGAAACCTTTAAACGTTAACTTTTAAAACAAAAAGAATTTTTGAATTGAAGTTTAAAATATTTTGAGTTTTTTAAAAATCAGCAACAATATATGTTTTAGAAAATAAAAGCACTCGACTTATCCACTTCATTTTAGGTAAGTACGCAACTTTCTTTTAACTGTAATTGAAATTTAAATTATTGAAATAACAGTAAATCCAATATTGAAATCGCTGAATTACGAAATGTTTTATTATAAACTTCGAACGTTTTTTCGAACATCATGAATTATCTTAATTTTACATTACTGTTGGCCCTAGATTACTCGAACTTTGTATTCTCAAAACCATTGATAATTCTAGTATTTTAGTAGTATTACATTCGAATTTCGACACTTCGAACGTTGTTTTCTCAAATACAAAATAAATTCTCTTCCACAATAAGAGATTTGAGCTCTCGGCCATCCGAACTTAAACTAATCCCTTCACAGCAACTTTTAAGAGACTCCTTAATTCCGATCTTACCAAGCCCCCGCCATATTACAACACAGGTATTTTTATCACATCAGACTTCGCACTTATTGCAGTTCTTTAAGATATGATCTTTACAATAAGGACTTGGTAGATAATCCTCTATGTGTCTGTGGCGAAATTGAAACTTCAAGACACTATTTTTTTTTTTACAATGCAACCGTTACTTTCATATTCGAAATGCAATTCTCTCCATCCTACACCATACCCTAACTGCTGAACTGTTACTTTATGGTGATATCTCTCTTTCAACAACACAAAATAAAACGATATTTAAAACAGCACGAAAATTCATACACCAAAGTAAACGTTTTGATTCTACTGCTTGACTTATAAAACAATTGCCTACTATTTGGTACTACATGTATTATTGTTTATCTGTGGAATTTCCTTAAATTATATAATTTATAAATTGCACGTTATCATTGTAAATTATACCTGCCTTTAGGAAACAGTTTATATAAGTGGTTACACACTTGTTACGGAATCTTTTTTTGTCATTTGTTTCAAGATATTGTAATTATACAATCCCTGACAAAATAAAATATGTTTAAACAACAAAATAAATTTTACATAACAAACGAGTTTCGATATTTGTTAACTTTTTACTTAAACATCATATATAAATAGAATTTAAATAATAGTCGAACTTTCATAACTCGAACGTTATCTTCTCAAATATCTTACCGTTATCTTTCCATTAAGCAAAATTTTCAGCACTCTAAAATTTGAAATTTATTTAAAACTAAGGTTTGTTCCCTCATGCAAAGCATTCCTTAGCAGGATTTGGATTTATATAATTTTGGAACTTTAGATTCATTATTTTCAACTGTTTGGCTTATGTTTTTTATCTATCAAACTTTTTGGTCTTAGTGTCACTGATGAGGAATTAATTTCTGAAATGTGCACATCTGGCACATCAAAATTTAACTGGTATTTGTGTTATATATATACGACGTATTTAACTCAAATTTAGACAAACTTCAGTAACTCGTTTGTTGCTTTCTCGAATACCTTGGCAACTCGAACTTTACATTACAGTCGGACTTTAATTACCCGAACGATGTTTCTTAAATATTATGTATGATTATGGATAATTCATTTTACAATGAAATTAAATTTGGAAAACTCAAGAACAATAAACAATTCGAAGTCATAAATTTAGTTTTAAACATTTTCGCTTGTTGTTATTTTTGGCATCGAAATTAAAACTCATTGGAAACTCGGGGCCAAAATCAAAGTCCTGTAGTAGATTTAAACTATCGTTGATAAAAACGTACAATGACTTAATATACAATTTTTTCATAAATATCTCTTAAATGGAGTTCTTAAAAACACCTGATTGTTGTTTGATGAACAATTCTAATATCTCTCTCTCTCTCTCTCTCTCTCTCTCTCTCTCTCTCTCTCTCTCTCTCTCTCTCTCTGTGTCCGTCTGTGGTATTATGATCGGTTTCTAATAGATAGGTCATTTGAGCAATTCAATTTTAATCTTATCGATGGACCAAATTTGTCAAGTTTTAATTTTCGTGTTTGGTAATCTGGTATCAAAATATTTGCAATTAAACCATTTTAGCAACCTCTCATAAATTGTTTTATCAATACAGTGTAGTTTCATTTCAGTTGTACAATCAGAGAGACATATTTAGGATTAAAACTAATGACATCATTTTTTGTTTCCAACTTTCCGTTTCTTTCCAGTTATCTCCTGCTTCTCCTGCGTATGGTATTTATGTTTCACAGTCAATACGGTATGGTAGAGCTTGTTCTCACTACGGGACTTTCAACAACGAAGCTAGCTGCTTACAATTAAATTGTTGACTAAAGGATATTGCAAGATAAGGCTAATTAGGGTCCTTAAAAAGTTCAAAGGCCGTCATCAAAATATTGTTGATAAGTAGAAAGTCGCTGCATCCAAACCTATGCTGAATATATTTGACTTCCCATAGTTCAATGTTCCCTACATTCTCAAATTTAAACGTGATGGGTGTAGGTAGCTAGACAGGATGTGCTTACTTTCGAAGCACCCGACCCGCATTCCTTGATAGAAGTTTATGTGTATAAATGAATTGGCCAATTTTCATTTTTTTTCTTTGTTTATAATAATAATAATAATATGCACTACAAAAAGAAGGTTCACATTAACGTGTACTATGACCTCTGTCTTTTAAAGACACCATATGAGCAAGTTTAAGTGGCAAAATGTGTTACTTTGTATGTCGTTCTTTTTTACGCTTGGACGAAAATACACGAATAACATCCTTGAAGCTGCGTTAAGTTTTTCAATTTCTGATCTTTTTTGGATTTTCTAAAAATATATTTTTTTAACAATAGATAACTTCTAATCATGATCCGTGAGATTTATTTTCTAAAATTTCATTCCTAATAGCTGTTAATAATTTCTAAGAATTTTCTAACGGGTTTGTCAATGTTTAACAATGATTTTTATTAGATACGGAAACTCGAATGAATCAAACGTGAAAACGTGACTAATTGCATTAATTGTCCGTTATTAATATCCAAATTGATTAGCAATGATGTTATTTAACCCTTACAAAGTCAAAAGAAACAAATTAAATGCAATTCTGTGTTTAAAGCTGCATTAAGTTTTCAATTTTCTGAATTTTTTGATTTTCTAAAATATATTTTTTTGAAAATGGATATCTTCTAACCACGATCCGTGACATTCATTTTCTAAAATTTCATTTCTTTTAGCTGTAAATAAACGGAATCCTGTGACCGGTTGGTCAGTGTTTTACGATGGTAATTATGAGGTTGCAGCATACGCACGCATCTACGGAAAACCCTAGAATCGAAGGTGAAACATGACAGATTGCATTAATTGTCCTTCAATAATATCCAGATGTATTTGAAATGGTATTATGTATCCCTTACTAAGTCACAAATGACAAATTCAACAAAGTTCTGTATTTAATTTATCGTATTTTACAGTTTTAAAAGTTGTGTTTAAATGATCCGGGTTTTGATGACGTAACCATGTTCTAATATGCTGCATTACGGTAATTTCTGTATTTATTAGAGCTTTTATCATTGAACCAAATGTAACATTGTTCATTAGGAACATCAATAATTAGATTAGCACCGTTTTAATTTTTTGTATGGAAAACTTAATGCAGCTTAAATTTATCATATTTCAATGTTTTGTAAAATGTGTTTAAATGACCCGGTTTTTTATGACCTAACTATGTTCTAAAATAAGATCCCGCAGGTCCACAATTATTGTTGTATCTGTATTTATCCGAGGTTTTATCGTTGAACCAAATGTAACATTATTTATTAGAAACACCATTTATTAGATCAGCACCGTTTTAGTTTTTTCATAGGAAAACTTAATTCAGCTTTAAATAGAGTAAATGCTGTCAATAATTTATAGGGCAATTTATACGGTAAAAACACTTTCACGAGGTTCTTTTATTTTATTAACCAATTATTTTGTATACTTCAACTTGCAAGTTTTAGCATCCTTATCAAGATAAAGAATTAAATCATTTATAAAAAGTCATTTTTATCTATAAGTATTATAATTGTATCTTTTACTTTAATAAACAATCATTTTCTATAAATAGTTCTAGTGTTATTAAAAGTGACTAAAAACTAGTAATGTACCTTATACAACACGCATAATATTTCTGAGTTTTGTGTCCGTACAATGTATTTGCCAAAATATATATAAGTTAGTAAGTTTTTTATAACATGACATAACAAAACTGTACTGATTACGTGCACGGAGCAAAGGGAGATAATCTATACGCAGTCAAGATGGAATATCGATTTGATGGTAAGAGTGCTTTAGTCACTGGAGGAAGCCGTGGGATAGGTAAAGCTATAGCAATAGGTCTGTTAAATGCTGGAGCTGAAGTGTACGTGCTCGGTAAATCTGAGGAAAACCTCAAGAAACTCAAACAAGAGTATCCAGAAATCCATACCGTACATGCTGACCTAACTAACTGGGATACAACAAGATCGGAGGTAGAAAAACTAGGTCATATCGATCTTCTGGTTAACAATGCTGGTATCGAGATAAAAGCCAACTTCATGAATACAACTCGAGAAACATTTGAAAAAGTGATAGATTCCAATTTGAAAGGAGCATTTAATGTATCTCAAGTGATAGCAAAATCTATGATAGACAGGAAAACTGGGGGATCGATTGTTAACATATCTAGTGTCGATTCTACCAGGCCATCTAGAGAAGCCGTTACCTATAGCATCTCAAAAGCCGGATTAGATATGATGACAAAGGGCATGGCGTTAGAACTCGGGCCACACCAGATTCGAGTCAATAATGTAAATCCTACATATGTACCGACTGATATGACAAAAGATTTTTATGCTGATTCGGAAAGTTACGCTAAAATGGTCGAATGTCATCCACTCAAAAAGCTTGCTGAACTAGAAGATGTTATGAATGCTGTTTTGTTTTTGTTGAGTGAAAAAGCCAGTATGATTACGGGATCGTCTTTGCCTGTTGACGGTGGTTTTTTGATTGCTTGATGAGTTTAACCAAATATCATGATTCGAAAAACATTTCAACGGTTTATCCAATAGTAATACTTCTACAGACTTTTAACATAATGGTAAAGGTATTGATAATTTTCCTAATTTTGAAGAACTTAACAGACATGTAACATCTGAAGAAATTGAAAAAATTATTAAGTCAATAAAAAGGGGGAAAAGGTGTGGAGAAGATGGAATCTTAAACAATTTTTTGTTGAATCCAAATCTATTTTGCCTTATTTAAATTTTATTTTTAATAAGATACCTGACTCTGGATATATTCTCATCTGCATGGTTTTTTGTTGTAATCGTGCCTATATTTAAAAATGTCTCACAAAATGATTCGAATAATTATCGGGGTATTAGTTTAATAAGTCATTTTTGCAAGCTGTTTACTAGTATACTTAACCATCTGTTGACATGGACAGATAACTGTGATATAATGACGGATGCACAAATTGGTTTTTGTCCATGTTTAGGTACCCGTGATGCATTTTTCGCGCTCCACTCTATTATTACAAATTTATTGTTAAACAAAAAAAGGTTTTATTGTTGTGTTATAGATTTTTGTTGTGCATTTGATTCTATAAATAGATCATATTTATTTTATAAAATATCTAAACTTGGCATACAAGGGAAACTTATAAAATCTATGTACAACAATGTGAAATCTTGTGTTACTGTAGACGGTTTTTATTCACAGCATTCTAGAAATAATATTTGTCTAATGCAAGGGGAATAATCTCGCCTTTACCAATTCATTGTATATGAACAATTTAGAGGTAAATGTTTTTTAAAACAGGTAAATGTGCACATCTGGCACATCAAAATTTAAATGGGTATTTGTATTATATATTTTTCACAAAAACTGATTCTTGTTATGCATTGCAGGAATTATCATTATTTCTGTTAATTTATGCAGACGATTTAGTGTTATTGTCAAAATCACAAGAAGGTGTTCAAAATATATTTAATAATTTATATGAATATTCTCAAGATTAGGATCTGACGGTTAATTTAAATAAAACTAAAATTGTTGTATTTCGTAATGGTGGTTATGTTAAAGAGTCCGAGAAATGGTTTTATTTCGAAAATCAAATAGAAATTGTGAATAAGCTTAATTATCTAGGTTTCATGTTGAATTATAATGGTAAATTTAATCGAACAAAAACAATTTGCACTCCAAGGTAGAAAAGCAATGTATTCTCTTAAAAGCAAAACTAAAGAGTTATTTTTAAATATTGAAACTTTGTTATCATTATTTGACAATTATGTATCTAGTAAATTATTATATTCTTGCAAGGTATATGCAATGCATGAAGGGAAATCTCTAGAACAGGTTGATCTTGATTTTTGTAAAAATATTTTAGGTGTTAAAAGTTAAACAACTACTGCTATGGTATAAAGGGAATAAGGTACATGTAGATTGCCATTACAATTACTAGGAAAATTCGTATGTTTAAATATTAATTTAACTCAAAAAGTTGTATTTTAGTCAATTGTTATAATATTTAAGTTAGGTTGGGTCAGAAGCATATGTCAAATACATTAATGTAGCCTTAATAATATATATATAATACAATATATAATATATAATTTTATAAACAAAAAAAGCTTGAGTCTCTGAGTCTTTGGTATAACCAAAATATAGTTAGAGCAGATGCCGCTTTGTGTGAAATTAGACAGAGGCTTGAGGGTACTTGCAAACAATATTGATACTCTATGTTAAAATCCTCTTCAAATGTTCATTTTATAAATTCTTCACTGATAACTTTACATTGCAATATTATTTATGCAAGCCTATCCACATTTATTACAAAAACAGTTTTTTGTAGTACTTCCTTAGTTTTTAAAAATTTCTAAAATTTCAGCCGATGATAATCATCATGATAAAAGCTAAATATGAGATGTAAAAACAGTGTTTACAGTCCATTTTTAGACTTCTCACTTTCTCCATTTCTGACGCCACTGGAGGTTTTATGTTTTTTTTTATTATTATTAAAAATGCTTTGCAAACTACTTGTTGTAAACATACATTATTTTTACAGTTAAATGGGAACTATTTATCCATTACTGACAGCGTTACATACATGTATTTCGGAAATATTTTAATCTGATTTTTTTACTTGAAGAGAACATCTTTTGAAACAGTTCTTCCTTGTTACAGAAGAATTAACACAATAAATAAGTTCAATGTCACGATTACGTAACATAGAGTTAGGGTATAAATTTATGTATAATGCTAGTAAAAGCCTGTATTTAGGTTAAACGAAAAAATGCTTTAGATTCCTTTAAAAAGTATTCATTTTTAGCAAACTGTTTTAAATATTAAACAAAAATACATTTTTAATTTTTCTGTTGCATTTGTGCTATTTCGGAAACCCATGGCCATTCCCCATCAGTGACACTAGGGGCCAAAAAAGTCCATACATAAAAATTTAATAATCTACACATTTGAATATAAATGAATCCAAAGTTCCAAAATTATATGCATCCAAATCCAGCTAGGGAATGCTTTGCATGAGGGAACAAACCTTGGTTTTAAATAAATTTATAATATTAAGACATCTGAAAATTTTAACAAAAGGTACATTTTAAATATGATACATACATGACTTCTATTGTAGGTTGTAGATTGTCTATCAAGGGGTTTTAAGCAACGAGGTCCAATTGTAATAAGTGATTAAGGAATTCAGACCTGCTTTCCATTATTTTTATCTGTTCAGAATGGATCGTCTCGATAGAGGTGTCATAATCTTGATAAAGCGAAGCACAATTCCATTAGACAGAATCCATGAATGATAACTCCGCAGCCGATATTTCAATTGTAAAACAAAATTTCAATAAGCGTTATCTCCCTTTGATTGTAATCGAATGGGATTTTTCAAGAGAAAAGTGCTAAAAATAATTTAGTAATGAACTTTTTTCTAACACTTCAGAGTTGATACAAAAACTTCAGTGCTGTGCACTATGACAGGTTTAAAGTAAAATACAATATTAAAAAGAAACTTGCGTACATGAGCTTAGAAAAGCTCTATCAACTCCTCTTGCCTGTTATGATGAATGTATAGTATCTTCAGTATAAGCAACTAGACACTCTCTAGATTTAGAGTTCTTCAACGCCTACATTTTCCTACTTATGAGCTTTCTTTTATTTGATATTGTATTTTTAAACAAAAACTCTATAGATATTGTTGATTAAACAAGATTAAAATATATATAATGATCGTAACATGTTTTAGTATTTAAGTATTACAGGCTGTGAGCGAGACCTGTTTAGTTAATCTGAGTCCTATTCCTCTTTTTCTAAAACACAGTTATCTATATTTATAAAACGTATTGGCAAATTTATAGTACTTGTACAAAAATACTCGTACGTTTCGAGTTGTTTGCTATTTAAATCTTCCTTACTTGTCTTCTTGTTCAAATTAGGGGTTCCAGAGAGCCTCTTATTGCTATTTAAGTCACTACCTTCCTGTTCGCACAATTGGATTTATCGGGCCCATATTTCATTGGTTTTTTTATTCCGTGTTCTTGCTTAAAAGATGTTCTAACTGATAATGGCATTCTTTTGTTTTGTTCCTTTAAAGGAATCTGTACGGAAATTAGAAATAAAGAGAAAAACTACAAAAACACTGGAAACACACCAAGATAAATCTAAAAAGAATACGGATTGGCAACAAAGTCTGAAAAAAATCTACAACAACAAAAGATGAACAACTTTTTCTGTGAATTGACATAACTTCTGTAGTGATAAATATGTGATTAATATATGTTACTCTCTTATTATAAGAGGCCTTGTGGTTGCTTGGTCCTATTTTCAACATTTGTTGTCGATTTTCAACTTGGTTAGCCATCCCACAGTGCATGTCGACATGTAGAACAATGTTATATCTCAATTTATAACTTTTTACATTTAGTGTGCTTTTTTTGCATGAACGGAACACTGACTAGCCACAAATATATCCCCGTGGATACAAAAAAAAAAAAAATAAATAAATAAAAAATAATAATAAAAAAATTAAATAAATAAAAAAAAAAAAATAAAATAAAATAATTTTTTTAAAATAATAAATAAAATAAATAAACTTTTAAAAGTCAAATAAAACACTAATGTCTATTTCGTTTAAGTATATAAAATATATATGTAAATGTTTCAAAACGATTGGGCACAACTGAACAAGGGTGAAAATTTGACACTTTTTCTTTATTAAGTAATTAATATGAAATCTATCTCTTTGGAAACTTTTAAAACAATTCAAACGCGTTGAAAAATGTGACATTGAAATTAATACATGTATTGTTTTTATTAAATTTTAACAAATGATTTTCATTCATTTTTTGACATTCTTTTATTTTTAATCGAACTTTAAAAATATTTTATGTTTCCGGAAATAAATACATTTATCATTTTTCTAATCTATAGTAATTTAAAGGCAAGTTAATTTGATAAAGTGCCCAACTTTTTAAAAAGAAAAATTTAACAGTACTTACAATTCAAATAATGTTTAAAAGCAAATCCAATTTAAAATCGCCGAGTCATCAAATTTAACAGTACAGTCGAACTTTGATAACTCAACGCCAGGGATAATTTAAATTTACATTACTGACGGACTTATATTATCCGAACTTTATGTTTTGAATAACAATAATAATTCGAATATTACATTAAATTTTCAAATACAATGGATAAATTAAACATAGCATAACAGAACAGAAAGTTGTTTTCTTGAATACCATGAATAATTTGAAATTTACATTACATACCAGCTTTAGTTACTCGTATGTTACTTTGTCGAATGATAACACAATTCAAATGTTACATTATAGTCAAACTTAGATAACTCGAACGTTGCTTTCTCGAATTCGATGGACATTTCCAATGTATTTAGTTTGTTCAAAAGGTTTTAAAGTCAAATAAATATTTGGCTTCGAAATTCGAACTCATGGATAACTCGAGATTTAAATCAAATTGCCGTAGTATATTAAATCGATCGTTTGCTCATAATTTACTCTTTATCAAACTTTATTCCAATTACAGATGGATACCCATTTGTCCTGACCAAGGTATTTTTCTATTTTCTTTAAATGATCTCTGTTTGCCCTTAATTAAAAAA
Source organism: Tegillarca granosa (assembly GCA_029721355.1). Lineage (NCBI taxonomy): Eukaryota > Metazoa > Mollusca > Bivalvia > Arcoida > Arcidae > Tegillarca > Tegillarca granosa. The sequence continues at coordinate 6,051,283 of CM056594.1, read as the reverse complement.
CCCAGTATATGAGATATTGTTATTTGTAACATAAATGACCAGCGATGGTGACCAATGGTATAAACAATCTGGTTCAACGTAAGGCTATAGATAGAGGTTGTCCGAACCTTGATGACCATTCGTATAAACCACTCTGGTGTAACGTTAGGCTATAGATGGAATCTGTCCGAACCGTGATTTATTGATAATTAGATTTGATATTTATAACCCTTGTGTCACATAAATTACGCGAGTAATTATTAATTTCTGATGAATAGAAATATCACAACTGTAAATAAATAAATAAACATTTCTTAAATGTATTTAATTTTTTTTTACAAATGGTTATAAACATGATTATTAATATAATTAAAAGTTAAGAATAGTATTCTAATAATTAAGTATTTCAGAAAATGAAAAGAAATCCAATATAAAATTTTAAGCATGTTGCTACTTAACACAATGTTTGTACTCCTGTCACTACATTTAAACATTTTGATGAAGACCTATTTTTTAACTTTTTTGCGCTAGGGATTCAACTTTAACTATGAATGGTTAACTACCGAATACTATTTTGAAGGTTTAAGAGTTAACGATCAATAATTTTGTCCATGTTAAAACTGGAAGAATATCTGTTGTAAAATAATTGCTATGGCTAATACATAATAACAATAAGTAAAATTAATAATAATAATAATAATAATAATAATAATAATAATATGCGACACACAATTATATTACAATGAAATTACAAACGAGGTGATTCTATTTACTGAGAATTTTTTGTAACTAAGTTTTAAGATTTTGTTTAAGGATTCATGTAAAGTCGTTTGTATGGAGTGGTGAGTTACGTCCAAGTCAGTATTACAAAAGTCTCTTAAGTTTTACACATTGTTATCACACACAATAATTTTTGTAAACAAAATACTTGAACCTCAGCACTTGAAACAGTTTTGACATCATGTGCGTTGTACATATCAGTCAAAAGAAGGAAGTAATTGAACCACGGCACTTGACCGGCTTTTGTCATTAAATCCAGTATTTGTTCAGGAATAATTTTTAATCAGTTATATTTATTCTGGTATTTTTTTATTTTTTTTTTTTTTAACCTTTTGGTTTTTCTTTTTTATATGACCAATCTCGTTTTTTTTTTAATTCTACAATATCATTTACACAATTTTATCTCATGTTTTTCGTCGGTTCCTTTGATGTAGTATTTTTTCTTCAAAACTTCAAGATACTGAAGATTACTTGATGGTAAAGTCTCATTTTCACACCTGTTGTTGATGTTCTAGGTGTTCACAGTTCGATAATGTTACAACTAATGTATCTGTTTCAAGTAATTTTGGCCTGGAAAAAACTCTGGGTGGAGTTTACGAGAGAAACATAAAATTTCAATAATTAAAAAGAAGATTTTATGTTCTTAGTTAAAACAGTATTGCAACTGTTCTGAGACTGTCTGAAGAAAAAATTCGAATAAAATTCAGTGTAACGTATACGTTCCATTTAAGATTATTTTCTTGTACAGTGTTTAACAATTTCTTACCAAACATACAAAGTCTATTGGGCGTGGAGAAGTGGTGGTGGTGGTGGTGGCGGTTGGATGAGGGTGGTGAACAGCATAAAAAAAGACCCACACCTCCGAAAGCATCAGCTACGATAAAACACTCGTAATAAAGTCATAAACAACTTATCATACCCGAGCTATATACAATAACTCTTAATTTAACTTGTCAAATTAGAAAAATAAAAATAATAAAAATAAATAAGTAAATAAATAAATAAATAAATAAATAAATAAAAATAATAATAATAATAATAATAATAATAATAATAATAATAATAATAAATCTTTAAAAAAATTTTTTTTTGAAATAATTTGATATGGTTAATTTCTTCTTTTTTGTTAATGAATTATCGGGTGGTTTACCCCTTTTGTAAACATTTCCATATAAATAACATTTCACATTGATGATTGTAGTTTGTCAATTTTTCGCTGGAATTGTTCGCTTTCAACTTAAAATATATGCCAAGTGCTTAGTAATTAGCGATTCCTTCTGCATGACATAAACAATACACGGAAAGACCCCAAAACAATTATATACTAAAATAACGTATTTCCTTACACCCCTTTCCCGAATTGTCCTTATGGACCCGAGTACAAAATAAATCTTGCACTCATCTCGAAAGGAAACATATGAATGTTGCTACATACTAATTGTTTTTTGCAGTTTATTGAATGGGGTATATGATAAGATTAAAGGAGCTGTGTTACAAATTGAATACCCCTCTCAAGTTATGAAAAGTTGTCAAATTAAGTTGTTAAAAGTAATTTTGTTAGGACGAACTGTAAGATGACCTTATATGTGGTAGGCCAATCTAGCTGGCATTTAATTCTGGGCGGCGAAAAGAGAGTAAACAGAGAGGTTTTCTATAACACGCACCTGCGTGCTTACTTACAGGGAGGTATTAAAATTGATCTTGTTACAAAATTTAATAATAATCGTGTATTTTTTATTTCATTTTTAAAATTTTGTGAGAATTGTATAGAACAGTATACTAGTATTTGTTTATGTAAAAATCTAAAATATAATTTTTGCTCATAACAAAGACCACTGATTTTAAAATGATGACTGGGGCCTATAATTACACAACTAGATATTTACTACAGTGTTCGACCAAAGTCGTAGGTTTCATAATTCGTGGTCCAAATATTTATTGTCTTTTCTACTCGCGTCTTGTTTTACTTTGTTATCATGTATATGTTTTGTGTTATGCCCTTAGTTATGCTGAATGTTGACAAGGAGATTTTTTCAATGATATTTTGTTTAGTTTTGTTAAAAGTGTTCGTCCAATAATTGGATACCATTATATTTACGAACTGAAATTGATGAACACGTTTTATTTACCAAATGCTTGATATCCGATGATTGCAATTACAAAATACAAACAATTTTGTCCGAATATATTGTGACACACATATCGACATATTATCATCATTAAAATTAATTTTTAATTTTTCAAGTTCATTTACCTATAATACGTTAACACATAAGCTAATGATTGAAGGTATAAATTGGACATCAAAGAAAAAATGTGCGTGACTTTTAATAGATATCTTTTATTAATATCATTAAGTCAGTATTTTTGTTGTGGATATTACCCAAATCTAATGACGTAAATTGTCACCACACAGGCAATTAAAATCCAATTTGGTATTCATGGCTATCTAAGAAAAAATAACAAGATATTTTTATATGGTCAACTCGGGATTATGCTTTTGTCATTACAGAAATTATACTGAATCCCTACAATTTGAAGATCTTAGAGATTAAAAAACCGTCATCTACATCAACATCAAAAATTCATAATTTCCATCAGCAACTAATTTGTAGGCACAAAACCATATCCACAAATACGAAAATATATATCAAAAGAATGATTAATATTTTAGCTATTGTTCCCGATAACCCTTTTTATATATAATTTTATCCTATAAACTAATATAATTCAATTATCAATGGAAATAAAATCAAACGATTTTTGTAAACAAGTTATTTATGTTTTAACTTATATCCGGTTCTTATGAATATATATGAGTGTAAAAGTCATGCATTTTGTTAGAGGTGGGCTATTAAGAAATTAAAAATAAAAATATACATTAACATGATCATAATTTATGTGTGTGGAAAGTTATAAGGGCTTATTAATTTCTTTTATAGACAAAACATTAACAATAAGAAAGGGGATAGGCGCTAAAAATTCAGTTAGTATACGTATTTAATATGACTCAAAATATTATAAATATTAAAGTTATGCTTCTTTCATGAAAAAATTCATCCAAGTTTAAAACTTGGTATGTATAATTAAAATAGGCATATATATCAAAACTTACTTTAATAAAGTTGACTTTTTGAAGATATTCTGAAGCAGGATAATTTACAGTTATGTCCCTTTCATTGAATTTTCATCTTTCAAGTGAAAATCTTGAAACTAATCAGTCAACTTTAATTTAAAACTTTAATTTTTATTTTCGAACATAAAATGTTTGTGGGCGTTTGTGTTTCAAATTTTACTGAAGCATAATGACTTTTTCTTGTCCGTTTCCATGGTTTTTTGTTTTTATTTTTGTTTATTATTATTTGTTGTTAAATTGTTCATTACTTAGCACATGTTTTCAACAACAAATTATTGTATTGTCTCTACAAAAAAGAGAACCAGTTTAACTTAGTCTTCACTTAGTCTTTAATTTTACCTATTCTACAAATTGGAGGGCGATGCTTATAGATGACAGAGTTCATTTCCATGTTTCATGGTAGAGATTGCCTTGATTGCCAAGTGTTACCGTGTGTGTGTGTGTGTGTGTGTGTGTGTGTGTGTGTGAGAGAGAAAGAGAGAGAGAGAGAGAGAGAGAGAGAGAGAGAGAGAGAGAGAGAGAGAGAGAGAGAGAGAGGGGGAATACATGTAACTGTCATTAAAAGTTATTTTCTAATGAAATATACATAACTCTCTCTCTCTCTCTCTCTCTCTCTCTCTCTCTCTCTCTCTCTCTCTCTCTCTCTCTCTCTCTCTCTCTCTCTCTGTTTGTTTGTGTTTGTTTTGCTAGAGCAAAACTATTTCATTGAACCTAACTTTATAATAATATGTACTTATCATAAATTAAAAATAGTAAAAGTGATATATATTATCTAGCTGTGTTAACAACTTTATGATAAAACTTTTATTATTATTATTTATAGACTTAATTATTGAAATGTAGTTAAGTAAAATGCGCTGTTTCTTGCAAAAGTTAAAATTAAAAATTTTTTATGATATGATTATTATCATTGTTTTACATATGTATGTATATATATATATATATATATATATATATATATATATATATATATATATATGACACACTTTCTTTTCAGCACCCTACCTTTTACGAATGTTTTTCTTGCATTATCTCAGGATCAATTCATGTGATTTTCTCTGCACCATCGTGATGACAACACGTAAAATTGTTACAAAAAAAAAAAAAAAAAAAAAAAAAAAAAAAAAAAAAAAAAAAAAAAAAAAAGAAAAAAAAAAAAATTCTGATGAATAATAACACACACACACACACACACACACACACACACACACACACACACACCATATATATATATATATATATATATATATATATATATATTGAGTTGTAAGATACGCATTGTTGTGAAAGTATCTAACAGGGGAAAAGAATCATATTATAAAATGAAGTTATGGAATTTGAAATGAATCACAATGCTGTATATGCTGAAATATAGCTATTTTATCAATTATTCTTATTTAAATGATAAAATGTTATGTCAAGAAAATCAGTATTTACCTTCATCCAAAGACGATCGCTACTTCAAAGTTTAATATTTATTCATATTGTTTTTTCTTTTTCTAAAGCTCTTTGGAGCGTTTTTTTTTTCGTTGTTTTTAATTTCAAGAAACGGTTTGCGCCTGAAACTATTTACATATTTTATAACAATTGAGACACCTCTCTTCCGTCAAGGGTAAAACGTCTTCGAGAACTGTATCATAAATGGTTTGATTTTGTTCTTTCAAATTACATAAGAGGACAATGAATAATGAATTGGTAAGATTTTTTTAAGGCTATGTTGGGAATAATTTGGCATGTCATACATTCAAAGATGGGATTTTCTAAGTAAAACATTTAAAAATTTTGTCATGTTAGAAAAGTAAGTACAATACTAATCATATAAGTATGACACACGTCAATGCATACCAACAGAACTTATTACTGTATTAAATTCAATATAATTGTAAAAAGATATTAGGTAACGTTGTACTTCGAAAACCCGAAACGTGTAGAATATTTCATAACAATTACCATTAATATTGCTTATCGGGTACTGAAAGCACAAAAGAAAACAAACACAAGTGTCAACCATTCTCTCTTAGTAGATAACCTGTTTCTGGATCGAGATTGACGTCATTTTTAGTCAAACTAGATGAACGTCTCCAATTAAACCGCAGATGGCAATCAATTAAAGGTCGAGTTTTTTTTGTTTTTTTTTTTGTTTTTTTTTTGTTTTTTGTTTTTTGTTTTTTGTTTTTTTTATGATATCTAAAAATTTGTAATTGGGCAATTTGTAGGAGGTTTGGACCGAAATATCTACTAAATTAATGGTTTTTAATTCTTTGTTGTTTTTCCTTTTAATATATTCATTTTATCGTTTTATTACTTATAAAAGGAACTAGATCTTAGAAAAATGAGAGTCTTATTTACAATATAATGAAGTGACTTATAGCTTTTAAACACGGTATATGTGATTGATATCTTTGCACTCCCATACTTTTTTTTTTCATTTGCAATCTTAATTGAAACCAAAGAAAACAGGTAATAACAATAATAAAAAAAGAAAAATTATACATGCTTTGTTGAGAAATGTTTATATTTACGATCTTTATAAAATGTCAGGAGGATTGTCAAAGAACCATCATACTAAAACCTAATTTTTGTTCGTTTTAAGTTTTTGTTGACATATAACTGGCACTAAATATACTTTTGTTAAAAGTTAGAATTCATAAAATAGATGCGTTATGACATCTTACTTGACATTTAACGAGTTTATTTTGCATATTATTAGATAAATTTTCACCATGAGTGACAAAGTATCTGACCATGTCTTGGAGGTCAAAGTTCAACGTCCATTGTCACGTCCAATGCTTCATTATGATGTACTTCATACGAATGTGATGAATTTTAGTAGTGTTATTGTACACGAGTTGACAAACACATGATGTTAACGCACTTCGTTAACCCTGTTTAATGGACAGAAAAATGTATTGTAATTTAGATGGATACCATCATAAAAAATCTCAAATAAGATGTAAAGGGTTAAAGGGCATCAAACAATTCTATTATCAAGTTGACTGGCCTTTACACAACGAATATATGAGAAAAAATACAAGTTTTAAAGAGCAATTATGAATATTTGATGAAGATTAGTTTTATTTATATCTCTTTAACATGCTATTAATTCTGCTTGCTTAAACATGCTTAATGCGTTTGTATTTTGTAACGCTGTTATTTTGACCATTTTGGTCGTTTGCCTGGTAATTTTTTGCTCATGTTATTTTTGAATATAACTTCCAATAATAATATTATAATAATTATAATATGGATTTAATAACTGACTGGATAAACGCTCCCTAATAAGCAGGAGTTTATTAAAGTTGTATCGATGTAGCACGTTCTGCCTTTACAAAGTGTGCCTTGTACTAGCACGCACCATGGATAAAGCATGTAAAACAACATATATCTGTCCTCAGTTGTTTTAGTAAACGCAATTCTTTCTATTTTTAGAGTATAAGAAAGAAACGCAGGTATAACAATAAAATAAAAATGATTTAATTCTCTGCAGTATTAATTTCAAGGGCAAGAATGTAAATAAATATAAAGGCCTTGTTTCATGTTTATATATATATATATATATATATATATATATATATATATATATATATATATATATATATATATATATATATAATTGTTTAAAAATAATTTGATGCCATGAACTCACAAACAAATATATTTAAAATTCATCTCTGGATCAGCTTTTAAATGACATAACATAATATACAACCTAAGATATCATATGTAAGAGAAGAAACCATTCAGGTGCGAGGTTAGACAACAACTTACAAGTCTGTCCATACATATCATATACATGTAATCGTACAAACAAAAACAGGTGTTACAAACTTGTTAAGTGTGTCACGGTTCACGGTAACCTAACCAACAGTTTTAAAGGGACTTTTAAATGCATAAACTATTATCAGTGTATATTTTTAATTTTTTAAATGAAGAAGATATACATGTAGTGTTCGATATTGTCATAAGTATAATTAAAACTTGTTTTTGTCTCTAAGCTTATTCTTTCTCTGGCTACCATTTTCCGTTTCCGTTAAGCGTTGTTTACACCTAAATAAACCCACATTTTGTAAAAATAGTGCTAAATTGTATTCGCAATAGAACTCCTCACACCCTCATTTTGTAAAAAGAAAACGACGTGCTACGTTGTGTTCGGAATAGAAACCGTCTAGACCCCCATTTTGTAAAAAGAAAACGAAGAAAACGATGTTCTACCTAGTGATCGGAATAGAAACCGCCTAGAACCTTATTTTATGAAAAGAAAACCATGTGCTATATAGTTTTCGGAATAGAAACCGTCTAGACCCTCATTTTGTAAAAAAGAAAACAATGTGCTACATAGTTTTCCCAATTTCATATTCTCGTATCCTGTTTATCCTGATATTATCAGTGTTGTCCATCAATTAATGTCTTTATTAATGCATCTGTAAATGATGCTTAGGCTTTGCCCACTGAGCATATTGCAAACACTAATAATGCTATTTATAAAGCATAAGCTATGCACATGAAACATGACAAACAGATCATTCTGTTTACAAGCATAAATCTATTATACAGAGTAAAATCAAAATTTACTACTTCTAAATATTTGCATTTCTACTTTTACAAAAGTATATTTTAGGTGATCCATTTTTTACTCCGTCCTTAGAGCAAGGTTTGCAAAACAATGTAAGCGCCCTTTTTCCCGTCTAATTATGAAAATGTTAATTAACTTCAATAACAAAATGTTCAAATCAAATCTGAATACCAAAATTATGGTGTTACATTTTGACCCCTTTGATATTTGACTTAGTTAATTACAACGTAAAGAAAAAAAACCCAGTTAGATCTGAACAAGTAGTTCAATAAACTCTGACGCAGTTCTATTGTCCCTTTGTTTTTGTTTTGTTTATTGGGTTATAGTGGCACATCTATACTTTTTACGACCACTTCTTATCAACAAAGACAGTTTTATACCTTCTCAATAAGTAATATTTCTAGGTAAAGCTTATTTTAGTTATAGTTTTTTGTGTTATCGTTTTTGATGGGTTTTCTGCTTTTGCAGACATTGGTATTTATGCCTTTGAAAATTGTCAAAAAATGTCAAAGGCGAATTGAAGTTTCTGAGATGTTTGTGGTAATCTTGTTTTCAGTCCAAAATTTTTATTCAAGGTAGATTTAGTGATACACATAAAGGCCTCGACCTTTTTTTTAAACCATTTTCTTTGTTTCATTCTAAAAAGATTAAAATAGAAACCGTGTGTTACATTACGTGCTTGTTGTTTTTTTAATTAACGATTTATAGTTAAATGGTACCAGGTTACAGCCAAAGTAACCAAAAACAAGTTCTTAAAATGAATAAGATACGAAACTAGACAAGGCGATATTCAGACCTCCAAATATAGAACTCCTGACAGGCAAAATGCTAATTTCAAAGGCATTTTACTTATCTGTACAAACAAAGTTATTGTGCTTAACGTTTTTGGAAAACTGGTTTGACATACAGAGACATCGGCTCTAAGCCAACAATGCTTCATATCATTAAATTCTGCCGTGAGAAAGTTTGTCAACACGAATTACTCTACTCCACGTGTTATTTTTAATATATAATTGAATATGAAGTGAATTCATAACTTCACTTGAGAGAGAGAGAGGAGAGAGAGAGGAGAGAGAGAGAGAGAGAGAGAGAGAGCAATCGAAAAGAACCACAATCCATCAACTCGTATTAGTATCACAATATGTCGGCACTATGCCAGAAATATTCCCTAAAATTATAATAAAAAAAAATTATGTGATAAGAATATATATATATGATATTTTCGATCGTTTAAGGTGAGTCTAATATTAAATGCGAGACAGTAATTCGGAAAGAATCTAGCTTGCTTAATTTTACAGAAAAGATGATTGCGCTAAACGTTTTTATGCTTCGTGTATCAAAGAGTACTTTAAAAGTTCGTCACAAAAAAGGAAAGCTTTTTCATTTAAGGAGGATTTATGAAAAAATGATTATTATTATATTTTTAAAGTGTAAGTAATTTTTTTTTGATAAAATATCTCTCTTCTTTATTCTTCTTCGTGGGAGTAAACCCTTCCAAAACATTAATGGGAATCAAATATCACACGAGTTTTTGTGAAAAAAATATTGACTTTTTTCAGCCAAATATTCAAAGAGTGACAAAACAATATTAGCCAAGCGTATCGCCATTATCAACTTTTATCATCATTTTTATTAACTTAACACAAATTCAGATTAAAAATGAAATGGATAAACATTGACACTAAAATATTGCCTAAAATAAGATCATATGAGAATATTAAAATCCACAAGGGTTCATATAAAACATTTTAATAGGTTTTCTACCAGCAATAAAAGCCTAGATATGATGGTATCATAGAGGGGTTCCAAGAGAATATTTGACAAGAAGCTAAAATTTTATTTTCTCAAATGTTTATAGAAAGATTTTTATCTTAAAATTTATATATTTATATACCTGTATAAAGAATTAGACGAAATATTCTTTTCTTCATTTAAAACGGATATGTTAATACGGCACCTTAAAAGCCGAAGTTAAAATTGGATATGCAAAAACAACTTTATCAAACGAATTCATTGGTAATTTATCAAATAGACATCAAAACAAATTTAAATGAGGAAAGGTTTGTTCTGTACAGTAGATCAAATCGATAACAGTAAAGGCTTTTCATTTGATTTTTCAGAATTCTTATTTTAACAATGAAAGTTCCGAACACCAATACTGTTAGATGTATAAAATGAAATCCGGTTCTTGTCTATGTATCCGGTTTGTAGTGTGTACACCACCTCAAATGTAGGAAAATACTGAACATTTAAATCTGATAATTCACTTTTAGAATATTTTCGATTCAACAAACATTAAAAAGTATAAATTCAGTAGCATTAGATTAAAAGTATAAAATGTATAGCTAGTGCGACATTTCTGGTCTGACAACATGGGACATCATCTTGTCAAGCCAAAGATTGTGTATTTCGTATTTAGAATACACAAATATATAATAAAGCATGTTTTCTTCCTTCTTGTCCAAAAATATAAATAAATAAATAAATAAATAAATAAATAAATAAATAAATAAATAAATAAATAAATAAATAATAATGAAATATAAATTCTGACGAAAGTACAAGATGGATTTTCAACTTTTCTTGCGTGTACTTTTGATCATATTGGACACCATCTTGTCACGCCGACGTTCGCGTATTTTGTTATCAAAATATATAAATATATGATTGAATTTATATTGTATATTTTCTTTTTGATTTTTTTTTCCTCTAGAGATCATATTTTAATTCGTACGTATATTACCATATCTTTGATGAATATCCGCAAATATGGTGTAGTTAAAAATTAACTAAAAATAATCAAGTTCAAATGTTCCCCAAAAAACCTAATGAATCAGAACTATCGCTCATAATGTTTGGTTGGAGTTGTTCATTTAGTCAGTCACAATGAAATCTTCAATACAGCCTAATACATTCTATAATGAGACTTTACAATGTGAAAAATCTCAAAATAAAAGAAAGCAATTTGATGCTGATAAACAAGTACCTTTACTTGGCAATAGTCAATGAAACAAATAACAAACAACAAATGAGAACAAAACAGGTTACATACTGGGACTCAGGACCTTAGAAGATCATTAGATCTAACGACAAACTGTTTTCCAATGGTGTGACTTAAATATTATTGTGTCAGAATCTAAAATAACCTCAAATATTGTACTTAAATAAAAAACATAAACTGTAAATTTGCTTTGACTCTTATAATTTAACGCTTTTTATTACAAAATAGTCCGTCTTTGTTCTGAATTTATATTTTATAAAATGATTTTTATCTTGAATGATTATATGCTTCTTAGCTTTTGACATTACAAAGCATTTTATTTGCTCTTCTTAGTTACACATCTTCCTATGATAATTGACTTTACAATGCCTATCTATTGGCTGTGATGGCTTAATGGTGCTGTTGTATGGCGCTGGTTATTTCAGTTGTCAGATTTTACTGTAAGATTCTGTTACCAATTCTATTGTATATACCAAACATACTAAAGTCAGAGAAACCAAACAATCGCAAAAACAAACGACGTGACAACAAAACAATCTAAATAACAAACAAAACAGGACAACAAAACAATCACAATAACAAACAAGACACGACAACAAAACAATCACAATAACAAACAAGACACGACAACAAAACAATCACAATAACAAACAAGACACGACAACAAAACAATTACAATAACAAACAAGACACGACAACAAAACAATCACAATAACAAAAAATACATGACAACAAAACCATCACAACAACAAACAAGACATGACAACAAAACAATCACCATAAGAAACAAGACATGACAACAAAACAATGACATTAACAAACAATACACAGCAACAAAACAATCATAATAACAAACAAAACATGACAACAAAACAATCACAATTACATACAAGACATGACAACAAAACAATTACAATGACAAACAAGACACGACAACAGAACAATCACAATAACATACAAGAAATGACAACAAAACCATCACAATAACAAACTAGGCACGGCAACAAAACCATCAAAAACAAACAAGACAAGGAAACTAAGCAATCACAATAACAAACAAGACACGGCAACAAAACAATCGCAATAACAAACAAGACGTGACAACCAACCAATCACAATAACAAACAAGACACGACAACAAAACAATCACAACAACAAAAAATACATGACAACAAAACAATCACAACAACATACAAGACACGGCAAACAATACAATCATAATAAAAAACAAGACACGTTTACACAACAATCGCAATAATATACAAGAAACGGCAACAAAACCATCACAATAACAAACAAGATACAACAACAAAACAATTACAATGACAAACAAGATACGGCAACGAAACCATCACAACAACAAACAAGACATGACAACAAAACAATCACATTAACAAACAATACACAGCAACAAAACAATCATAATAACAAACAAGACATGACAACAAAACAATCACAATTACATACAAGACATGACAACAAAACAATAACAATGACAAACAAGACACGACAACAAAACAATCACAATAACATACAAGACATGACAACACAACCGTCACAATAACAAACTAGGCACGGCAACAAACCCATCACAAAAACAAACAAGACAAGGAAACTAAGCAATCACAATAACAAAAAAGACACGACAACAAAACAATCACAACAACAAACAAGACATGACAACAAAACAATTATAATAACAAACAAGACATGACAAGAATACAATCACCATAACAAACAAGACATGACAACAAAACAATCATATTAACAAACAATACACAGCAACAAAACAATCATAATAACAAACAAGACATGACAACAAAACTTTCACAATTACATACAAGACATGTTAACAAACGATCACAATGACAAACAAGACACGACAACAAAACAATCACAATAACAATCAAGAGATGACAACAAAACAAACACAATAACAAACAAGACACGACAACAAACCAATCACAATAACAGACAAGACCAGGCAACAAAACAATCACAATAACAACAAACGGCAACAAAACAATCACAATAACAAACAAGACATGACAACAAAACATTCACAATAACAAAAAAGACACGACAAAAAAAACCATCACAATAACGAACAAGACATGACAACAAAACAATCACAATTAAAACAAGACACGATAACAAAACTATCACAATAACATACAAGACAACACGGCAACAAATCAATCAGAAAAACAAACAAGACGTAACAAGAAAACAATCACAATAACAAACAAGACACGGCAACAATACTATCATAATAAAAAACAAGACACGTTTACACAACAATCGCAATAATATACAAGAAACGACAACAAAACCATCACAATAACAAACAAGATTCGGCATCATTATAATCATAATAACAAACAAGGCATTTTACAAAACAATCTAATTAACAACAAGACATGACAGCAAAACAACCACAATAACAAACAAGACACGACAACAAAACAATCACAATTAAAAACAAGACACGACAACAAAACAATCACAATAACATACAAGACATGACAACAAAACCATCACAATAACAAACAAGACACGACAACAAAACCATCACAATAACAAACAAGCCATGGCAGCAAAACAATCACAATAACAAACAAGACACGCAACAAAACAATCACTATTACAAACAGGACATGGCAAGAAACAATCGAAATAAAAAAACAAGAAATGGCAACAAAACAATCACAATAACAAACTAGGCACGGCAACAAAACTTTCACAATAACAAACAAGACATGGCAACAAAACAATCACTATAACAAACTAGGCCACGGCAACAAAACTATCACAATAACAAACAAGACAAGACAACACAACAAACACAATAACAAACAAGACCAGGCAAAAAAACAATCACAATTACAAACAAGACACGACAACAAAACAATCACAATAACAACAAGACACGACAACAAAACAATCACAATAACAAACAAGATACGACAACACAACCGTCACAATAACAAACAAGACATGACAACAAAACAATCATAATAACAAACAAGACACGACAACAAAACAATCACAATCACAAATAAGATACGACAACAAAACAATCACAATAACAAACAAGACCAGGCAACAAAACAATCAAAATAACAAAAAAGACACGACAACAAAACAATCACAATAACATACAAGACATGACAACAAAACATCACAATAACAAACAAGACAAGACAACAAAACAATCAAAATAACAAACAAGACATGACCAACAAAACCATCACAAAACAAACAAGACATGACCACAAAACAATCACAATAACAAACAAGACCAGCAACAAAGCACACAAAATAACAAACTAGGCACGGCAACAAAACTTTCACAATAACAAACAAGACATGGCAACAAAACAATCAAAATAACAAACAAGACACGACAACAAAACAATCAAAATAACATACAAGAAACGAAAACAAAAACAATCACAATAAAAAAGAGAGATTGCAACAATTGTAAAACCAAACAAACCATCGCAAACACAAGACAAAACTATCACAATAACAAACAAGAAACAAAATCATCGCAATAACAAGCAATACTTGGCAAAAAAACAGAAATGATAATAAAATTTAATTAAAAATTGGTTTTCTGAAGCTGATTCGGAGACAATCAAGAAATTTTAGTACATTCTAGTACTCTGCAACGAAATTGAAAACTGAGATAATTATCTAGCATTTAACAAAAAAAACAAAAACGGTCACGTCGATAATGCTAACGAGAAAATGTCATTTTTGAGTAATAAAAGTTTAAACATGACATATATACTGAATGAATGTGTGTTTCTCTCCATTATATTGAGTGTAGGCATTTGAAACAAAACCGTTAAATATGATTTCAAACGTCATGTTAAAAAGTACAGTCCTGAAGTGTTTTACGGTTGACGAATTATTTTCCAATTGAAAGAGATAGGATAGTCAATCATAAAATAAGCACGCTTAATTAGCGAATCTGTGAAATAGTTTTATTTTTCCAGATTGTTATCGTGACGCTGTACCATGTTGCAATTGCGACACTGATTTAGGGAGGAAGTAGCTGAATATAAACATTGTCACCATATTAACCCAAACATCTTATTGATCTAGAATCAATGTATCGTACACACGCTTTATTCTTGTGTCACCGCCATATTGAATTCTATTCTACCGTATCTTTATCATTTTGACATAAAACACATGGTCATTAATCGGTTACAATTGGGATTTATTAACTATCTATGTTTCTGAATCATTGTCTTGTTTATCTGATATTATAAGAATCTTTAACTATGAAGCTTTGAAAATGATTAATGTGAATTAAATAATATAACAGAAAATGGAGTAGGGGATTCATCATTTAGCTGGCATAGATAGTGACGCAACTCGAGTGTTTTTTGTCCAGTTTTATATTGTTTGTAATGGTTTATGGTTATACATTACTTTCAATATTATTTGAACTATTTTCCCTGATAAGGGGGCCATAATGATTATTGGTCATTTAAAATACTCACAACAAAACTACAAGATTGTCACAATTAGTTATCTCCGTTTGACTTCAAAGAAAGAAACATTTCAGCAATTCGTCACTATTTTAATCTCCGATTGCTTAATTTCAAAAGTAAAGAGATTATGTTAATGAGTTTCTGCTTTAATATTCTTTTCACACATATTTGTTACAAATGTGATTCAGACCTATTCGTCTTAATTCGGAGATACATTTAAAGATCGCTATTTCGCTGTTTATATTTTGCCGAATTGTGCCTTACTTCTATACATGTGTATTTAACAATCAAGATAAAAGATATATATGAACTTTTATGTACTGAGCGAAAAACATGAGCCATCGACAACACGCATAAATCAAAATATAGAACAAATAACATATAATTTGCAATAGCCAGAATAACTACAAATAAAAAAAAATGAAATAAACATGTCACAACAAACAAACGCGAAAACACACTGCAAATGCATTAAAACTCTTTAAAGACAGAAATAAAACTGAAAATTAAAATTTAAAATGATACAATTTAACATTGAATTTGAAAACTTTTAATAATAGTTGTATCTTTATAATCAGCTAAAGTAATAAGCTAATTCTATACAATTTTTACTAATTGTAAAATAAGTTTAAAAGATAAAGAGAATACATGTTAGTCAATAAGAATTCACTTTTGATGTTCTTCATTTAGTTGTGACAAATGTGAATCAACACAAAAAATACCAGTCCATGTCCAAACCACAATTTCAAAAGCAAATGAAAACTGAGATAACCGGCTAATTCAGTACAAACGCGAACTTCCATCAAGAAGTTAAGGTCGGGTGCTCCGGAAGGGTAAGCACCTCCTGTCTAGCTAGCTATACGTTCACATGCAAAAACAAATTTGAGAAAGAAAGGAACACCGAAATTTTACGAATCAATTATAAAAATATTGTGACGAGCATCAATCTCGGAATAAATTTTCAAACTGACCCATTTTAAGCCATGGTTTCATCTAATTCAAATCAATTTAGTCACGCCAGTACACCGATAAAATTGCGAGACAACTTTTGGTAACGGAGATATTTGTAAAAAGCAAAAGGGTCATTTTGGCAAACAAAACTCAAACTGCTGTAATAGCAACGACAACAGCAACAACAAACAACACCAACGACACCAAACGACACCAAAGACAACCACGATGACGATGACAACCACAAATCTTAAAAAGCGGTAACACGGAAACCCGTCTCCGGATCTGCTGGTTATAATATTTTTACATTTTAGACAAACAACAACTTGTTAATATTCCCCCATGGAGTTCTTACTATAACGATGGTTCAAAATGAATATAAACACCAAACACTTAACATCAGAATTTCACTGATATTTCCGCCACGAATGCATTAAAGTCACATTTATCTGAGATTATGTTTTTATTTATATATGCAGTAACAAAAG